>JAOTRH010000018.1:4082897-4124286 GCA_034768845.1 Heliamphora exappendiculata | reverse complement strand
AGAGAGAGAGAGAGAGAGAGAAGAGAGAGAGAAATAGGAGGACGCCAGCGGCGACGATTGGAGTGGGCGACAACGGCGATGGGCGAGGACAGGATCGCCAGCGGCGACGACTGGAGTGGACGACGGTGGCGGCTACGATCACCGGAGGCGGCAACGGGTGAGGGTTACGACATCGGGTTTATGGAATGTTGCTTGATTAAAACTCTATTATAATTGTACCAGTTTATATATTTGTATAAAATGTATCAATTTATACATTTTATAAATGGTATCAGTTTATACATTTGTATAAAATGTGTCAATTTATAAATGTATCAGTTTATATATTTGTATAAAATGTACATGCACTGTATCAATTTATACATTTGTATAAAATGTTTCAATTTATATATATATATATCAAATTTGTATAAAATATATCAGTTTATACATTTATATAAAATGTATTAGTTTTGCGTGAACTGTTCATGTATCAGTTTTGTATAAAATGTATCAGTTCGTTAACAATGTATCAAATTTGTATCAGTTTTGCTTCATTTAAGGGATATACCATCTTTTAAAAAATGTTAAATTAGGAGAGATGTATATATATATATATAGAGAGAGAGAGAGAGAAGCTGTTTAATTTATGGGATACGCAAAAATAGAATATTGAAGACATTTTCGTCAGTTATTTATTGTATGCGACTAAATCTGTGGAAAAAAAATTGTAGGACTAAAACTATGTTATCAGTTGATAATAAAATTCTTACTTAAATTTCTCTTTTTTTTACTATGAGCGGCAACACTCTCTCCTACGGCGGAGGCTGCGATCGGTGATGGCCATAGGCGGCGACACTCTCTCTCACGGCGGAGGCTACGATCGGCGACAACCACAACCGACGATCGGTCTAATTTTAAGGAGAAAAAACATTGCAATATTTTAAGTTCAATTTGTTATTATTACTTTTAGATAAATGAATAAGGGTACGATGATTTGGTTATAATTTGTTTAATTTTATATGTAAAAGTATAAAATTAGAAATTATTATGAAAAAAATAAAAAAAATTTAAAAGCAAATAAGTTAAAAATTGAGAGTTAAAAAATAAATTTTTTTTTAACTTTTTGGATCTTAATTTAAAAATAAAATAATTAATTTTAAGTCGATTTAAAATGGATAGCTAAAGAGCACTTAATAATTTTGGAAGTATTAAATAATTACTTCTTTTTTAAAATTAAACTGTGTCAACTATCAATTTTCCTTATAAATAATGCAATGCTTTCTCCTCCCGTGAATTCAAAACGTTCCGCCGGAAACTATTTTCCGAAATCGACTCCCGTTCCTTAATCATGAGTCAGCTCTCATTTTCCAAAAAAATCAAAACCAGAACAAAGCACGAAAAAATGGAAAACGAAACGGTTTTCCCACCAATTTCGCAAATCATCGAAAGCAACAATCGATTCTCTGATCTCCCATTGATACCCTCATCGCCTTTCGTTTTTGTGTTACCGCGTAAGTTCTTCAAATCTCTGCTAATGTACGTATATTATACTTGTACATTCAAGCCTATATGTATTGATTTCATGCGACATTGTTCATGGTTTTTGCAACGTTTTATACTTTTGGGTTTCGATGAGATTGGGACTCAAGATTGGATCCAGCATCTACATGCATATACAGAATCGATCTTAATCATATTAGATTGATGGGAAAATGGAGGAAAATAATAGACATTAGAATTAAACCTTATTTGGGTTTTTATCATTCAACTAGCTTGTTTTGTTTCATCTATTCTAGTTGTTGAACCGATCTTATTCTGTTAGGTTGATGAGAAAATGTAGGAAAATAATAGACATTAGAATTAAACCTTATTTTGGTTTTTATCATTCAACTTGCTTGTTTTGTCTCACCTATTTTACTTGTAGAATCGATCTTAACCTGTTACGTTGATGAACAAATGTAGGAAAATAATAGACATTAGAATTAACACTTATTTGGGTTTTTGACATTCCACTTGCTTGTTTTGTTTCACCTATTCCACATATGGATTATCTGTGCTCTGCTTTGTTGAAGCAGAGCGTTCTGATTATTGGTCTTTTGATGGTAATTGGATAGATAGAAACAACTTAAAGTTATGTTTTGGTTTTCTTTCCTAAAGACAGTATCTGCTCCACATATCTGCTTTACATCACATTTGCCTTTAGGATACAATGAAGCCAGATGTTTTGATCTTCTATTGCAACTGCACTATCTGCTTTACATCAAATTTGCATTTAGAATACAAAGAAGCCAGATGTTTTGATCTTCTATCTGCAACTGAACAAAATGAAGTCCTGCCAAAATACTTACAAAAATTAGAAGTAGAAAAATCAAGAACCTACTATTCTATTTTTGTAGCATAACTTAATAATAGATAGGAAGAAAGTCTCTTTGAATGAAATGAGAAACACTTTTGATCACAAAGTATAAATCAAGTCAATCGAATGCTTGGATTCCAAGCACCTGATCGGATGGGTCATGCCTCTTGATTGCATTCAATCAATCTAGATTCGGATATGGCGCAAACCTTAATGGCGTGAATCGTATCGCACATCGAATAGGTGTAGTAAATGCACGTCTACAATCGTGATTAGGTGCCATATGATCTGTTTGATCATGTGGTTATTAATTAACAACTGGGATTATGTTTAGGGTTTTCTGATACATGTAACCGCCTGGTGATTATTGGCAGTTTGTTGCCTTGCCAACCTTGCGCGGACTCACCTGCCATGTTTTTCTAATTGTGCAC
Source organism: Heliamphora exappendiculata (assembly GCA_034768845.1). Classification (NCBI taxonomy): domain Eukaryota; kingdom Viridiplantae; phylum Streptophyta; class Magnoliopsida; order Ericales; family Sarraceniaceae; genus Heliamphora; species Heliamphora exappendiculata. Next base: position 4,121,517 of record JAOTRH010000018.1, on the reverse strand, counting down.
ACATACGCACCACATCACCTGCGTAGACCCGAGAGCAGCGTGTCACTAGAATTTTCTATTATTATTTCAATTGAACAACTTTTGTTTTTCCTGTTGTATTTTTTTCAAAATCCATATTATGATGACAACATGTGGGATGATGTATAGCACGGTTTTAGTCAAGCCACTTAAGTGCTAGTTGATGTATAGTCTATTGCCTCATGTTTAGCTATTTTGTTCTCTTATTTAATATCAAAGTGGTAAATTTCATTTGTTTATTATAGAATACCTCTTATTGTGAAATCCAATTTGAAAGTGATCAAGTAAAATATTTTGCAAAAGAATACTATCTATTTCATGTACTTGGTTTTTAGAAATTAGGTATTGATAGGAATTTTAAGTACTTATCTTATTTTGTAGGTAATGGATTGAGGTAGTTGTAACTATTTTATGTATATAAATAAACACTTATTATAAATAAACGAAGGGAGATTGGTTATTTTCATAAGTCATCCATTGTGAAGAATTGGAGGTCTGTCTCCTCGAATTCAATCGGTGGAGGTCAATCCCATTTGAAGTGGGTCTCTTTTTCCCTTCCTTTTATTTTTACTAGAGATACATATCAAGTGGTACCAAAATCACAGGAACTTGTTATGGTAGAAAATGAAAACAAAAATAACGAAAAAAATATATAATTATACACAAACACAAAATTTACGTAGTCCATACAAAACTGAGACTACATTCACGGAATTGCGGTGTTTTCACTATTAGGGAGGCAATACAAATGAGTGTTCAAATTAAGTCATATGGGAAAAACAGATCCAAAAGATTTTTCCCAGGTGCGCTACCCTTGAACCCAGCTCGATACCTCGCTCCCCCAAGTCTCGCTAAAATCCATTAAAACTATGGCACCTCTAGAATGGGTTGTCACACACTCCCAACAAATCAAGTTCCACACACCTAACAGTACTAGGTATAAAGTAATGCTGCTAGAAAGCATGGAGTCAATACATGAAGATTTAAGAGAACACGTATATATAAGTTCTTGGGCATCCTCCACTTGCAAGTCAATTTTCAAGGATAGTTCTACTCTACCCATAGAATTGACATGCTATCTATCCACCTCATTGAATAGCCAACATTTGATTGTGGTAGGTGAAAAATGAAGAATTCTCCATCTGCAGTTGAAACACAAGTGTGAAAGCATGAATGAAAGTCACAACGACCACTCGAGGAAATTGCTCTCACCAAAAATTATGTCGAAATTTCGTTTTAGATTTTTGTAGACAAATGCCCAATTATCCTTATTTGCAAACTAAGTGGGTATTTATCTCGCATATTTTTCAGCTTTTACCTTGTAGTTTGATAAAAGGTTTGAAAAATCCAAATAGGTGTCCTTATAGATTTTTGATTGTAGCTTCTAGTTCAACACACGCAAATTCTACTATTGAAAGCTATAAGTTCACAATTTTAGCAAATATTTATAATTTCTGTTTTAAATCAGAATTACATTTTTTTAGCTATAAAAAAGTACATAATTTAAGCTATGCCAAACACCCCCCAAGTCACTAGAACTTCAACTATAAATAGGCATTCAATTTCATAGTATCAATATCAAACCAAATCACTGAAAAAACACAAAGAGGGCAGTGAGCTAAGTTATGTGTGTGTGTGTGAGAGAGAGAGAGAGAGAGAGAGTGAGAGAGAGTGAGAGAGAGAGAGATTCCTTGGTGTTTCTCAGGTTTGGGCAAAAAAATGAGTTTCTGCATATTCAATTTTTATTGAAGAGTGAGAATTCCCCACTGTTGAGTGAAAAGATCTTGTATACACATTATTTTATAGTGGAGATTTCTTTTTGTTTTTGTTACATTATATTTTTCCCTCTTCATTTAGAGAGTTTTTCACGTAAATATGTGTCCAGTGCGATTGTGTTTTTTCCCTTTGTCTTGTTCCTTTCTTTATTTGTGTTCTTTAGTTTACACTTTACCCGAAGCCCATTTTTCCATTAGGGAATGCATCAGAGATATATTTGTTATGGTTTGCGTCAAACTGGCATAACTAATGGCTAATATTATGACCTTTGCCTTGAAGTTCTTTTCTTTTCTTTTTCCTTGCTGCTGGCATTGCTAATTTTGATCGATGGCATTTGTTTAATTCTAAAAAACGGCCAATATATCATCAGTTTGATGTATATTAAAGCACTCATTGTCCAGCTATTAGGTTCATCCTTTTTGCCTTCTTGCACCGGAGGTGCTTTACCAAATCAACTCCTCACTTGTTTTCATAAACTAAGTTAGCATGATAGATGGTTCATCCTTGAACTTCCGCCAACTGCATTCATTTTTTTTCCCTATGGTGTTGTAGTTTTGTTTATTGTCACTTGTCTATCTCAACATCTTTGTCTTTGCCATTAAATCTTACTTAGTTTCTTGACTGCCCAAAAGATTACTACTTATCATTTGTATGGCTGGTCTCTTAAAGCTAAAGGGTTCATATATTATCCATTTCCCTTTAAATTGTACAAGTAGAGGTTTATGAAACTTATAAGCACAATTTTTAGTTCAAGCCATGTTTCAAATCTTCATAAATTGCCCTCATTTTATCTTCTGTGGATGACTATATTTGGGTTGATAAAATGGCAACGCTTTCTTTTCATTTGGTTTTTGGATTCACTAAAATGTTCCCGCTTTAGCAGCAATTGACCATCTATAATTTTTTTATTGGTGTCCTATATTTCTTTTCTCTTTTAATGGGCAATCATTCAACTCTCATAGAGCAAGTTCAGTTGGCGCTCCAACTTAACAACTATTGGCGTATTTAATGGGATCTACCACTTTTTGTTTGTATTCTACCCAACATTACGAAGATATGTCATATAGTAATTTGAGTAGAGTATTGCTCCAAGGACACCACCACACAATCAATAGCTTTTACTCGCATTCTTCGAACTTTTGTTGTTGCTTTTCGATACTAGAGTTTCTCAGTGATATGTTCTAAGAGTGAGTCTTGTGCCCTGGGGACAACCTTTTCCAGAGGAAGAAATCTAGAAATGCAGCATAGAGCTGGGTATTTTGCTTCAATTTGTGCAAGATGAGTGAACATAATAAGCGGGAAAGCAGTTCCACCCCAGTAGACCCTCCAGTGAAGCGGAAACGTGGTCGTCCACGCAAGGATGAAAATTTTGTCCAGAAGGAGAGAGCACTGTTGCCTCAAGCTCCCTCATCTGATGTTGTAAGTAATCAACATGCTGAAGTCGATCCAAGTGATAATGATAATGGCATGGTAGGCCAGGTGGTTTCAGGTGTCATTGAAGGTTCTTTTGATGCTGGATATTTTCTTTCGGTTAGGGCTGGCAATACCAACACTCTTCTGCGCGGTGTGGTATTTCAGCCGGGGCTATTCAATCCCATTACAGCAGCAAATGATGTCGCCCCACATGCTAAGATGTACAAAAGACAAGAATTTCCCATCCCAATCTTCAACCCACAAGGCCAGGTTAATGGTTCCATTCCACTTCCTAGCCAATCTGGCTCTGTTAAGGTACTCCTGACTGATACCCTGCAAAAGAATGATCCAGGTGCTTCTTTGGGGGGAAAAGACATGCCACAACAAAATTCTGAGCTTCGGGTTGGGAGCCAATCTAGCCCCCCGCAGTTGAAGGCGGGTGCTCCATTTCCCCGTGCTAAGCAATCTGCCTTTGGTGAGGTACATACGACTGATTCCTTGCCAAACAACTTAGGTGCTTCGTTGGAAGCAAAAAATACGCCACAACAGAACTGTGTGTTTGGACTTGAAAATCAATTTGCCCATCAGTTGCGCTCTGCCACACCATTTGCACTTGCTACCCAATCTGCCTCTGCTATGGTACCTCTTACTCGTAATTCTTGCAATGCTTCCTTGGGAGAAAAAAACTTTCCACAGCAAAATTCTGTGTCTGGACTTGAGAAACAATCTTATACTCAGTTACAATCAGGTACCCCATTTCCAATTGCTAGTGGATATGCCTTTAGTGCAGAGAAGAGTTCTGAGCCTTCACTTGACAATCAACCTATCCCTCACCTGCAGAGTTCTGAGTCTTCACTTGACAATCAATCTATCCATCGCTTGCAGACAGGGACACCATTAGCCCTTGCTGACCAATCTGCCTCCATTATGGTGCCTCCCCCTGGTAACTTGCCCAAGAATGACTTGGGTGCTTCCCTGGAAGAAAATAACTCGGCACAACAAAATTCTTTGTTTGAATGTGGGGACCTATCTACTCCTCAGTTGGACAATAACAGAATTACTGAACAGGATGAGATAATGAAGGAACTTGGAGCTTCAACTCTGCAGGAAAGGCCTCAGAATGATGTAGAGGAAACAAAAGATGTGATACTAGCATCAGAACCGACAGGTGATGTTTTTCCCAGCAAGGAAAACATAAATCAGATGCCTCAAGTTCAACATCAGGTTGTGGATTCTGAACTTAAGTCAAGTGAGTCAGCTCAAGATGAGAAAAAGAGCAGATATCTCGATCTTCACAGCCAGGTTGGAGCTAACTCGAGATCCCTGCCCCCTGATAAGCATATTTCCCTAGAAAAATGATACACAAGTAGTTATGTGGTTGGGCATAACCGAAACTTCTGGGAGAGGTGAATTTATCTGAAATGAAATACCAGGAACAAACACCGATGGAGTCTCACAATCTGCACCAATCGACATTACAGACCATGGAAGAAGCCACTCCATCTGAACCTGAGGTTAACAACACTAGGGGGGGTTGTTTTTTTTCCAAAAACCAATCAACCATTTACATTCATTCAGGAAAAATCTGCTTGATCTGGACATTAGGTTGCAGCTGGAGGAACTCTTCTCCCTAGAAAAGGTGAAATCCCAAGTCCCATGTTCTTCTGTTCCTACCAATGATGTCGCCTTAGTTCTTGTAGGAGCTATTCCACTACCTAAAGTTCAAAAAAAAAAAAAAGAAAGAAAGAAAAAAAGATGATTCTACCAACACAATTTCACGGCTAATGATAGATAAGGACAGAATAAAGACTTCAGAAGAAACAGGTATAAGTGCTTACGACTTCCACTAGGTAAAGAGGATGCAGATTTACTAATTTGGATTACTTTTTGTCAACAGGATGGAATGGCTTTGTAGTGAGCGATTCTGTGTGCTCCTTTAAACATTTGGATTTTCCTTTTGATCTCTCTCTTATTTTCAATCATTCTGTAAGTTCTTGATGTTATCTAGTTCTCCCTCCTCTTTGGCCAAGCTTGGTTGATTCATTTTCAACAGTACATTTTATTTGCTTTTCATTCCATGTTCCGCGATTGTTTCTGTAATGCAACTATGCAGTTGAAGGAAAACCAATCTTTGGGATGTTTGATTGAGTTTAAAGTTTAAACTAAAAATGGGATAAAGTTAATGCATCATGTACAAAATGTCTCGATGCATAACGTGAGTGTTTAGATTTTTTTTGTTTTTTAAATGTGTGCATTTAGAATCACCAACAAAGTATACATATTGCCAATGCCCATACAAGAGAGGTAATGGTTGTTTTGGCCATCAAATTGGTGTGCCATCCTACTTATGCCCTTTCTTCTTTAACCATTTTTTCATTCTAGTTATGGAATGGGAAAGGAGGAAGAAAAACAAGAAGAGATACAATAATATTTGTATGACTAATCCCTCTCATCTTTTCTCTTCGATTTTGCGTAGAAGAGTCATTTTCAAGTAGTGTTGGATTAATTACGTATTAATCAATATTTGATTGATTATAGGTTATTAATGAAAAAGATTTGTTTAACCCACTTCGTTTTTTTTTTGTCCAAGTTACTTCTTAGGAAACTTGATCAACGCTTCACACTAATCACCATTTGCCACACCTATTTTTTGAATTGGACATGAACATAAAAGAGATGAATTCCAGTGTCTAAATCAATTACGATCAAGTTGAGACACCCAGTGTCAATGTCTAAATCTGTTAGAACTATGCTTTTGACATAAACAATATGGGGCAAATCATTATTTTTTTGGGACCCTCCTTAACTAATGGTTTGGCATCAATAGTAAGCAAACCACAATTGGTCCCTCATTCCAACAGTAAAGCAAACCGCCATTGTCCTCTCAATTCCATATCAAAATTTCACCATTCTGTCTCTTGAAAATGATCCAATTTTAATCCATACGGGTGATCTAAGTAATCAAGAGGTTGAACATAGGAGCTCTATAAAGGTACTTCTTGGAGGTTTCATCTTCAACTTTTAAAAGATGCAAAAAAAAATCCAAATTTAATGGATATGCGTATTTTATGAGTTTTTGCATGTATTTTGTTTATAATGTCTTGTACTCAAAACGACCTTTGGACTGGTTGAAATTCTCTCATAAAAAGAAATCCAATTGTATATTACCTGAATAACTTAAGCCTGTGTTTGGATTATTTTTTTTTAGTGTCATTTAAATTTTTTTGTTTTTTTTTTGTAAAAAGTAGATATCAAATTATGTAGAAAAAGTGAGAAAAATGTGAAGAAAAACCTAATAATTCAAACCGGTTGAGTTTTTTTTTTTTAATTTTTAAGTCAAAAAGTCACAAAAATAAGCTAACTCAAACACAGGTTATTCACAAACTTGGCCATACTGTTTTTTTTTAAAACCATTTGATTTAATGTTTAAAAAAAAATCACAGGTAAATCACTTAATTATAGCTTATTGGCGATCTTTCTTAAACGCTATGTCTAATTTATTCATGACGTTTATTGTATCTTGATGCATTCGGTATAAATTCCGAAAATCAAAGGGTGCCATTACTTCTTATTTTACAACTTATTTGAATTGGAAAATTTGAAGAAAAAAATAATAATAATCTTTTCTACTCAACATTCTCGTAGTACAGTTCGTTTGGATAGAATAATTTGAAGAAAAAAAGAGAGAAAAAATGGGAGAAATGAGTATAAATGAAGAGATTTATTATTGCTTAAATTTTTTTCTAAAAATCTCTACAAAAATAATGAGATTTACAACATGTGTAGTTATTAATAAGAGAAAAGAAAATATATATTTTTTTTTCTTAAATTATGAGAGAAAATAAAAACAAAAAAAATCATTGTGATTTTTAGCTCTTTTCTCTCCATATTACTCAAATCAAATGATTATTTTCTATAAAAAAAAATTAGCTGATCTTATTTTGTGAAATCAATACTAATTTCTAAAAAAAATGAATATATTAATGTTATTATTTTTAAATAAAATAAATTTAATAGAGTAATTATATGTGCTTTTCTTTCTCATTCATATTCAAATAAAATAAAATATATATATATAAATTCTTTCTCTTAGTTTTTAGAATTTAAATAATCTGTTCTGTTTTTTCTTTTTCCTTTGAATAATCTTTTCTTTAAATTCTTCCTCAAAACGGACTGTTAAATTGTTAAACCGCACACCGGAAGATCAGTAAATCAGCAACTCCGGCGGGTCGTTCCCCCATCGACCTCCTCTCCGGCGACCAATCTGCGTTGTGCCCTAGAGATTTCCGGCCTTTCTGGCTGGTTCTTGCTCATCGCCCCTTAGACATTATCGCTCTCTACCAGGCAATTGCTAGCTCTCTCTCTCTCTCTCTCCTGGTATGTTTCTCTCTCGCTCACCTATGCTGTTTCTCTCTCTTCAATGTCTCAGATTTTTTTGGTTTTGATAAATTTTTGAGTTTGGTTTCGAACTAGATGGAGAACTCGGGAGGGGTAGCCGCGGGGTTGGAAGGTAGCTAGATTATCGATTATCATGTACAAAAAGGCCAACGAGATTTTGGTTTCAAAGTTTGCCACTTCTATGCAATTTTCAGGGGACCGAGTTACAGTGAATACAATGAAAAGAAAAGCATCAAAGGATAAAATAATAAACTGGATGGTTTAAACTAGGCTAGAAAGATTTTTTCTAGGACTCTTTATTCAGAGGTGGCATCCCCTTTAGAAAAATAAAAATGGGCATTCGATTGATTATGAGATTATGTTTTCAGTACGATTTGGAGAGATGTGCCGTGTTCATAATGCTTACATTTTGCGTGCATTTTGTTACGCTTATTGTTGAGTTGAACCTATTTTATTTGGATCATTTGTTAACTTCTTCTTTTTTTTGGGATAAGTAAACAGATTAGATTCAAAAGGCATAAAAGAATGCCTCCCCCGTATACAAATGCTCCACAAAGGAGGCACGTATAAGCATATCAAGCGAAAAAGGTCATTCCAAAGGAAGAGAATCAATAAAATCTAGTGGTGGTGTTTGACATTGGTGAAACTAGTGCCTTAAAAATTATAGTTTGTAGCAGAAGTTGTGTGTATTTGATAAAAATTGTAACTTGTAGCTGAAATAAAAGAAAAAATAATTATAACTTATAACAGGAAGCTAAAAGCTACTAGCAGTAGCTTTGCCAAATACTCCCACTATATCAAAATGTATCAAAAATAGACTGTGGTTGTCCTGAATTTTATTACGGTAAAGGATTCAATGTAACTCTTTTATTACGGTAAGTAGTTGAAACATTTTCCTAGCTCATGGCTAGGCCAAAACCCACACCCACCGGAGCATATTTCTCCACACACAGAAAGATAGTGAACAAGCTAGTAGTCACGGGAATAGGATACTGTGTTTAGATGGAAATCAGGATTTTAATGAAGGGAAGAGGGGGTTTATTCAGAGGCACATCATTAGTTAATGTGTGTCCAGATTGCACAAAATTGATTTGTCAAAAAATCCTTTCTCTCCTCTGAAAATCCAAATTACTCTCCCCACTTATCCGATCAGATGTTTTGTGGGGATCACCTTTTTTGTTATGCCCGCCGTCGTTCTATCTTGAAAGGTTCCTACACCTTTAAAAGTAATGATACTTAAACTAGCTGCAGGACCACTATTCTTTCTGATAAGCTCATTTCTATCCCTGGCATTCCAAAATAAAAGAGTAAAATGAAAAAAAAAAAAAGGAAAAAGAAAAGAGCACATGATTTGCTTAAGCCTGTGTGATAACCACACTTCCTTGCCAATTTATAAAATTATATTATTCGGGGGTTTTGATTATTTTATTGCGTAAACTAATCTATAAAGTTTCCCGGAAATGCTTTCTACAAAGCGTGTGCTAAACACGTTTTTAACATAGTTTGAAAAATAGAGTTTCAAATAATACTACTAAATTAATAGACTTTGGTTAAAAGGCCCTAGCCCTTCCCATCTCTCTCTCTCTCTCTCTCTCTCTCTCTCTCTCATTGGCTAAAAGACTCACTCTAGCTCGCTAAGAAGTGACGGACACAAAAAGGTCTCTACTCTACTTTGTGAGTTTTCTCTTTCACTTTCCAATTGATTATTGTTTTTGGTTTCCAGGCTTCCGAAAAATTACCTCAAACTATATGGAATATGCGTGCCTTAAAACCTTCATTTTCCTCCTTTCAGATATGGAAATTATATGAACCTATCTGCAGCAGCAAAAGACCAATCTAGATGAATTGAGAGAGAGAAAATAAACTCTTCAGTTGTTAGAAGGGTTTAGTTGTTAATTCATTACTCTACTGTTTGAACCAAAAGAGTTTGGGCTTCGCTTTTTCTTTTCAAAGTCAAAAGAGCAATCCAGCAATTGAAGAATGGATGGATTTCATACTTTGAAGAGTTAAAGAAAAGAAATGAGTAGTTGAATTTCATGATAGACTTTTGATAGTTAGAATAAATAGTAATTTGAGAGGTGATTTGAATTTTGCTAGACTGTAGAATGAGGTTTTTTTATCGATCATTTTTCTGATGGGAAAGTAAAATTGAATTTTGGTAAAATATTGAGCAAAAAGATTCTAAATAGATACAAATTAGAAGATTTTGGTGGGAATTGTCTAGTAGGGGTACCGGAAATCTAATTGTTTAGGTTCTCCATCAAAGGCTTAAATCATTTAGTCTCTATTTTTGGATCTTTTCTGGAGCAAAATCTAGCTAGCTCCAAAAAACTTCCCATTCTTACTTGTTATTACTAGCAACAGCTTTTTAATTGGTATTAATGTTGCTGGTTGTTAGCATTTTGTATTTCATATAGTTTACTCTTAAACTGTGTCTGTCTCAGGATTTCTCTGAGAAGTTTGCAAGATGGATATAATCTCCCAACTACAAGAACAAGTCAACACAGTCGCGTCGCTTGCCTTCAATACCTTCGGGACATTACAAAGGGATGCCCCACCGGTCCGACTATCTCCCAATTATCCAGAACCTCCTGCTAATCCTACAGAAGATGCTGCTAATGTTGCAGAGCAACCTAAGCTCATGAGTGCTGCTCTGGTAAAGGCCGCAAAGCAGGTGAACTAATTTTTCTGCAAACTGAAAAATTGTATTGTGTACTATTGATTAAGAAATTAAGCATTAAAATATCATTGCCTAAGAAGCTTGGACACAAATGTGACATGGAAACGACATGAGTACGAGCATGGGATACGGCGATTTTAAAAAAACAAGAATACGCACACTACGGGAATTCAACAAAAAAATAGTTTTATTTATTTTAATTGGCCATAGCTATTAATACAACGTACCCAACCCTTAAAATATAATAAAAATAACACTAATTCCGCAATTAAAAAACACCCTTTAGATTCCTAACTTAAATATCATTCCTCTTGCATTAAAGCAACTCACTAATATATTAATGCAAAAATGAAGAGCAATTCACAAACTCACTAACGTTATCAACAAACTACTGGAGTTTAGTTTAGAACTTAACTATGGGCATGCTAATATACAACAAATATTGTCTCTAATGTATTTTGAGATGTGTTTTAACACAAACACACCTGTTCGGGCTATGGCCCTACTATGTCCAGCAAAAAAGTTAATAATTTATATAATAAAATAGCTTATAGTTTTAAAAATGTTATGCGTGTCACTTTTTTAAAACAGCTGAGACATATTTTGACTCAGATTTTATGGTCAAGGTTGGTTCTCACAAAAATATGTTCTATCTTCTCCATGTATGGTTGAGATATGTTTTCACTCAAATTCCATGGTGATGATAGTTCTAAAAAAAGAACTAATTTGGACCATGGAATTTTTTTTGAACATATATCTCAAAGACAATTAGTTTCTCAAAAAATGGGTGTTACTCTCCCAAATAGGAGATGAGAGGTTTAAACCTTACCAAGAGCATGGTGTAGTAATGGGGAATTTCTATGATGCCCCAAAGTGGTTTTGGGGCATGGTGCCCCAATGAATTTAGACCATTAGATTAGTTTTAAAGAGGATCTAGGCCATTGATTAAAATAATTAAAAAAAAAACAAAATCAGTAGGTGGTTTTCCCATAACCAAGGTGGTTTTTGTGTTTTCCCGCCAAAAAAATAGCTTAGGCAACTTTTACAACTACATATGATCATTCATACTATTAGACATGAACATTAATACAACTCAATATCATAATTTTTACCACTATACATGACCGATTTTACAACTCAATATCACAATTTTTACTACGACAAATGACCTCTTTTACTACAACGTATAACTATTTTTACTACTGGATATCAACACTTTTACTACAACCCAATTAAATCGTTTATAGATAGTAATAAAACAAAGTTAGAAGCGTATTTCTACTATGGGCCCATTTAGTACCTAACGTGTCATAATTATCGTTAAAACAACGACTCATCAAGAGAGAAAGCAAAGAGCAATTAAAATAAAGAGCAATAAAATAAAGTAAGGACAAGCATAAGTGTATAAGGTGAAGTGTGTTTCTATCACTCAAAGTGACAACTTATACCACTGAACATGACCATTTCTACCACTAGATGTGACCCTAGGATGAGATGTGGTAAGTGTTTGGTCTTTGGTCAAGCGTGTTTTTACCACTCAAAGTGACAACTTCTACCACTGAATATGACCACTTCTACCACTAGATGTGACCCTTGGATGCCATGTAAAAAGACTTTGGTGTTAGGTCAAGTGTGTTTTTACCACTCGAAGTGATAACTTCTACCACTGAACATGACCATTTCTACCACTAAATGTGGCCTTTTGATGAGATGTGGTAAGTGTTTGGTCTTTGGTCAAGTGTGTTTCTACCACTCAAAGTGATAACTTCTACCACTGAACATGACCACTTCTACCATTAGATGTGACCCTTGGATGCCATGTAAAAAGACTTTGGTGTTAGGTCAAGTGTGTTTTTACCACTCAAAGTGACAACTTTTATTACTGAACATGACCATTTCTACCATTAGATGTGACCCTTGGATGAGATGTGGTAAGTGTTTGGTCTTTAGTCAAGTGTGTTTCTACCACTCAAAGTGACAACTTCTACCACTAAACATGACAATTTCTATCACTAGATGTGACCGTTTGATGCTATGTGGAAAGACTTATGTCTTTGGTCATGTGTGTTTCTACCATTCAAAGTGACCACTTCTACCACTTCACATGACAACTGCTACAACTAGATGTGATCCTTGCATGCCATGTGTTAACACTTTGCTCATAGGTCTATTGTGTTTCTACCACCGTATGTGACCACTTCTACCTCTCAACATGACAACTTTTACAACTAGATATGACCCATGGATGCCATGTGAAAAGTCTTAGGTCTTAGGTCTTAGGTCAAGTGTGTTTCTACCACATAAAATCACCACTTCTACCACTAAGCGTGAGAACTTCTACCACTATATGTGACCCTTGGATGCCATGTGCTAACACTTTGGTCATAGGTCAAGGGTATTTCTACCACTCAACATGACAACTTCTACCACTAGATATGACCTTTGCATGCCATGTGATAAGTCGTATGTCTTAGGTAAAGTGTGTTTCTACCACTCAAATTGACCACTTCTACCACTGAAATGACAATTTCTACCACCGTATATGAACCTTGGATGCCATGTGCTAACACTTAGGTCATAAGTGAAGTGTTTTTCTACTACCATATGTGATTACTTTTACCACTGGACATGACAACTTCTACCACTAGATATGATCCTTGCATGCCATGTGTTAACACTTTGGCCATATGTCAAGTGTGTTTCTACCTTCATATGTGACCACTTCAACCACTGAATATGAGAACTTCTACCACTATATGCGATCCTTGGATGCCATGTGCTAACACTTTGGTCCTAGGTTAAGAGTATTTCTACCACCATATGTGACAACTTCTACCACTCAACATGACAACTTCTACCACTAGATATGACCCTTGCATGCCATGTGATAAGTCTTATGTCTTAGGTCAAGTGTGTTTCTACCACTCAAATTGACCAATTCTACCACTGAAATGATAATTTCTACCACCATATGTGAACCTTGGATGCCATGTGGTAAAACTTAGGTCATAGGTCAAGTGTCTTTCTACCACCACATGTGACTACTTCTACCACTGGACATAACAATTTCTACCACTAGATATGATCCTTGCATGCTATGTGCTAACACTTTGACCATAGGTCAAGTGTGTTTCTACCTCCATATATAATCACTTCTACCACTTAATATGAGAACTTCTACCACTCCATGTGACCATAAGATGTCATGCGGTAAGTCAATGGTGTAAGGCCGAGGGTGTTTCTACCACTAAATGTGACCACAACTACTACGCAATATGAGCATTTTTACCATGACATGTGACAAACAACTAGTAGTGTATTTGTGACGGTAAATAGTAGGCGCAAACAACTAGCATTGCATTTGCGACGGTAAAACTACCGTCGTTAAAAACATGATATTAATGTTGTGTGTAGTATGCGGAAGCAATAAATGTTATCGGGGCATTTTATGTGATACTATTTGCGACAGTTTAAATTTGTCGCTGAAAACACCTTTTTTAAAACCATTTGTGACAATATTGATACCGTCGTTAAAAAAAATTTCCCGTCGCTACTAGTGTTTGCGACAGAATTTTTCCATCGTTAATAGTTTTTGCGATCCAAGCAGTTGTGACGATTAAAATACCGTCGCAAGAGCAAAGAAGAGTCTGGCACCAACGCTAATAGTTTTTGTCGCTAATAGTTTTTGCAACGACATTTTTCCTCTACACTTGAAACTTTTTGTCGCTAATAGTTTTTGAGACGATATATTTCTATCGCTAATAGTTTTTGCGACCCAAGAAATTGTGACGATTGAAATGCCGTCGCAAAAGCAAAGAAGAGTCTACCACTAAACATGACAGATGGGGCATCGGTCGTGTGACCCTTGCAATCTAGTAAGTCATAGGTCATAGGTCAAGTGTGTTTTTACCACTCAAAGTGACAACTTCTACCACAGTATATAACCACTTCTACCACTCAATGTGACCATTGGATGCCATGTATTAACTTAAAATTTTAGGGCCAAGAGTGTTTCTACCACAGGACATGACCATTTCTATCTTGAAATGTGACCATAGGATGGTAAGTGGCATGTCAAAGTTGTAAGGCCAAGAGTGTTTCTACCACTCAAAATGACCACTTCTACCATAGGAGATGACCACTTCTACCATGGAATGTGACAATAAGATGGCAAGTGGTATGTCAAATGTGTAAGGCCAAGAGTGTTTCTACCACTCAAAGTGACCACTTCTTCCACATGAGATGACCACTTCTACCACTAGCTGTGACCCTTAGATGCCATGTATTAACTTAAAGTCTTAGGGCCAAAAGTGTTTCTACCACCATATGTAACCACTTCTACCACTGCATATGACAACTTCTACCACTAAATGTGACCCTTGGATGCCATATATTAACTTAAACTTTTAGGGTCAAGAGTGTTTCTATTACCATATATGACCACTTCTACCATTATATATGACAACTTCTACTATTAGATATGACCCTTGCATGCCATGTGATAACACTTTGGTCATAGATCAAGGGTTTTTCTACCACCGTATGTGACCACTTCTACCACTCAACATGACAACTCCTACCACTAGATATGACCCTTGCATGCCATGTGCTAACACTTTGATCATAGGTCAGGGTGTTTCTACCACCTTATGTTAACACTTCTACCACTTAATATTACAACTTCTACCACTAGATATGACCCTTGCATGTCATGTGCTAACACTTTGGTCAGAGGTCAAGGGTGTTTCTATCACTTTATGTGAACACTTCTACCACTCAACATGACAACTCCTACTGCTAGATATGACCCTTGCATGCCATGTGCTAACACTTTGATCATAGGTCAAGGGTGTTTCTACCACCTTATGTAAACACTTTTACCACTCAATATCACAACTTCTATCACTTGATATGACCCTTGCATGCCATATGCTAACACTTTGGTCATAGGTCAAGGGTGTTTCTACCACCTTATGTGAACACTTCTACCACTTAACATCACAACTTCTACCACTAGATATGACTCTTGCATGCCATGTGGTAACACTTTGGTCATAGGTCAAGGGTGTTTCTACCACCTTATGTGACCACTTCTACCGCTCAACATGACAACTTCTACCACTAGATATGACCCTTGCATGCCTTGTGCTAACACTTTGTTCATAGGTCAAGGGTATTTCTACCACCGTATGTGACCATTTCTACTACTCAACATGACAACTTCTACCACTAGATATGACCCTTGCATGCCATGTACTAACACTTTGGTCATAGGTCAAGGGTGTTTCTACCACATTTTGTGAACACTTCTACCATTCAACATGACGACTTTTACCACTAGAGATGACATTTGCATGCCATGTGCTAACACTTTTGTCATAGGTCAAGGGTGTTTATACCACCTTATGTGAACATTTCTACCACTCAGCATCACAACTTCTACCACTAGATATGACCCTTGCATACCATGTGGTAACACTTTGGTCATAAGTCAAGAGTGTTTCTACCATCTTATATGACCACTTTTACCACTCAATATAACAACTTCTACCACTAGATATGACCTTTGCATGCCATGTGCTAACACTTTGGTCATAGGTCAAAGGTATTTCTACTACCATATGTGACCACTTTTACCACTCAACATGACAACTCCTGTCACTATATATGACCATTGCATGCCATGTGCTAACACTTTGGTCATAGGTTAAGGGTGTTTCTACCACCTTATGTGAACATTTCTACTACTCAACATGACAATTTTTACCACTAGATATTTGCTCTGAAAATTAAATAAATTCATATTGAAAATATGTTTTCCTATTCGAAATAGTCATACATATTTTAAAACAATATTTTAATTCTTAAGAAAATAGATAACAAAAATTAAACTATCATTAATTTTGATCAATCATAAGACGACGCGCGGTATTATTACAGTTAAACAATTGAAGAAATTTTTAAAAATGAATTACGACTTTTAAAATCGTAAAGATGATGATGTTTTGATATAATGTAATATTTGTAATGAACCTATACTATACATAAGTAAATTATTTGTTATAATACAATCATCAAGTTTTTGAAATTGTACAAACGCTATCAAAAAAAGAGAATAGGTCATTAAGATGTAAAATTATTTTTAATTCCATTCAAACATTATAAGGAGTGATATTATTGAAGATTTTAAACATCGTAAATACATATAAAATCAAGTTTATTTTCTTTGTGTAGTTTGAGTATTGCAAATAGTACTTCTAGTGTGTGAAAGACAAAAAAAAATCCCAAAGTATTTTTACAATATACAAACCATTTTGTTCAGTCAAAAATAATGTATATTAAACATTTTGTTAGAGTCCAAAATATTCATTAATTGTAAATGCCAATATATTAGCATTTGCTTGGATAATTGTCAGACTAGTACTTTTCATAAAAGTTAAAAAATAATATTGTGAGGAATAATATTGTAAGTAAGAAAAAATAAACCCAAAATTGATCAAAAAATGGCTGGCGCTGGACACGCGCTCAACGTGGCGCTCAACAGGCCTTGTTGGGCGCCAAGTCCAAAGACTCCCAAAATTGACGCTGGATTCTGCGCTCGACATGAAACTCAACAGGGCTTGTTGCGCGCCAAGTCCAGAGCCTGCCCAAAATTGGCGCACGACGAAGCGCTCGACGTGGCGGTCAATAGGCCTTGTTGGGCGCCAAGTCCAAAGCCTACCAAAAAATTGCGCTCGATGAAGCGCTCGAATTGCCGCCCAACAAGCCTCAAGGAAACATTATATATTAGTCACCAATTTTCATAAAATGTTATTATTGTCAAATACAGGAAATTCATTGTGTTTTATGAAAATTATTGTTGAAATAGATTTTGGTCTTTATCTTTCAAATATTTACTTAATTAACTAATATCATATAACTTTTTTGAAAAATTCATTGACCGAAGCATTAAAGACATAATATTTACTATTCCATGTGATCATAAGATGCCATGTGGTAAATCAAATCAAATGTGTAAGAACAAGTGTATTTCTATCACTCAATGTGACCATAATTACCACTGAACATGACCACTTTACTACTCTATGTGATCATAGGATGCCATGCGGTAAATCAAATGTGTAAGAACAAGTGTGTTTCTACCACTCATTATGACCATAATTACCACTGGATATAAATAATTTTACTACTCTATATGATCATAGGATGCCATGTGATAAATCAAATATTTAAAGACAAATGTGTTTCTACCACTCATTATGACCATAATTACCACTGGATATAAATAATTTTACTACCCCAAGTGATCATTGGAAGCAATATATAAAAGTGAAGGTGTAAGGACAAGTTTGTTTTTACCACTGAATGTGACCATAATTACCACTAGATATGAGCACTTTTATCAATCACTCCACGTGATCATTGGAAGCAATGTGATAAATCAAATGTGTAAGAACAAGTGTGTTTCTATCACTCAGTGTAACCATAATTACCACTGGACATGACCACTTTTACTACTCCATATGATCGTATGTCATGTGGTAAATCAAAGATGTAAGAACAATGGTATTTATACCACTCAATGTGACCATAATTACGACTCGAGATGAATACTTTAACCATAGTGAAAGAAAAATAAAACATAGGCACCGTTGAGATGTTTAAAATTTTAATTTTATTTACCTCGATTTCTAAAATTGTGAAAATTTTAAAAAATAACTAAATTAGTATAAATAATGTGACCTTTGGGCCTTTTAAACATGTCAAATGTGTGAATAGATTTTTTCTTTTATTAAAATGCCTGGTTTATAATTTTTTTCTCTACTTTTAAGCTTGTTTAAAATGTCCATTTTTTTTTAAAGTTTTCAAAAAGGAAGTGAACATTTTTCGATGGGGCAATATTGTCGTTTCGTATAATGATTTTTAAGTCTTATTTGTGAAGAAAAAGATATTTACTTAATCGACTAATATAATATAACTTATTTTGAAAATTCATCGATCGAATAGTTAAAGAAATAATGATTTCAAGTCAATTTGGTCAGAAAATTACTCAGAACAACAATGAACCGAAAACCATTTTTGAATTTGAGAGTTTTGTGTTTAAATGTAATTTCCTTAGATAATATAAAATTTTATTATTGGGTTTCCTTGAATTTTGTGTTTAACTAATTTTATTTTTTATTTTTTTATATGTCAAAACAACAATAGTGTACTTCATTAATATGGATTGTAAATAAGTTGTAATATGTAATGTGAGTTGATTGAGCTAAAACTTTGCGTTTACTCACTATTTCTAGGGGAGAATTTCTATTTTGAAGAGAAACAAAGGTCCAAGAACAAGTTAACTTTTACCACTAGAGGTGACCATACTTACTTCTCAAAATAACCATTTTTACTACTCGATGTGATCATGTCTTTTCATGTGATCAAACAAAGGTTGATGCATAAATTTACTTTTACCACTGGATGCGACCATAACTACTACACGATATGAAGATTTTTTCTACTCGATGTGACTATGCCATTCCATGTAAACAAACAAAGGTCCAAGAATAAGTTAACTTTTACCATTGGATGTGACCATACCTATTCCCCAAGATGACCACTTTTACCACTGCATGTGAATAGTAACATTTTTACCACTGTATGTGGCAACCTTTACTACTCATTGTAATTATTTTCACTAAATGGTGTCATGTTTTGGTCATGCAAATGGCACCTTTTGAGAACGCTTTGGTCTTGTCTTGGACACCCCTAGGCATTGCGATGGGCATGTTTTGGGCACCTTGGTGCCTTGCTTTGTGTATGTCAAGGTCACCTTTAGGTATTCCATTGGCCATTATGAAATGTAAGCATGAGGATAATTCTTACCAAGAGATATGACAGTGATAGTTTATGCATAAAGCTCAATGTGCAAGGAATTTAATAAAAAGGTTCACTGGTGATGAAAATATTGTTTGCAAAGAAGTTCGGTCAAAAAACATGTAAAAAACGTCTAAAAGCATGTTTGTGAATATCGCTTTACTTAGTAATACTTGAAAAGGAAAGTGTTTTTAGTCAAAACACTTTCAGAATAAAACTAAGAATGAGCTGTACACTGAATATTTTTACAATTGAAACAAATGTCCATAATGAAAATCAAGCACAAGCATTATTTTTACCACTGAATGTAAAAACTTTTACTACACAACATGACTTTTATTACTACTCGATGAGATTATTTTTTCCATTAAAACAAAAGTCCATTATGAAATGCAAGCATGCGAATAATTCTTACCAAGAGATCTAAGTGTGGTATTAAACTTACCTTTGCACAAGACCATTCTTACTACTCGATATCATCATTTTTACTTCTTGATACGGTCATTCTCGATATAGCTTTCATTAGCTCTAAAAACTTACAACAATTTTTATAAACACTAGTAAAAACTTTTCATATTCAAAAGAAAACAACAACATTTTGTATAAACACCACAAAGTGCAAAAAAATCCATACCCATTTCCTACAATACTAGTAATGTTATCTTTTTCATTTACAACTTGTGCTCATAAAATAAGAATTTGATCATAGACACTCAAATAAATAATATACTATAAAACAAATTTCTTGCAATTTATACAATTCATCATTACAAATTCTTGCTTCATCCACAATACTAAAAAATCTAATGTCTAAAAATATCTCGAGTACATTTGTGTACTACATCTCAATAATAAAAAATGTATAACAAAAAATCAAAACCGTAATCCCGTGTTCACAAAGTCATTGCTATAATCTCTCATTGCAATAAACCTGAATGTGAACAATAATGTAAACATAATTCAAATATTGTAATATATATTTAAAATGATGTTAATTGATGGAAAAGAATTTTTAACTACCCATAACTAGGACCAGCTTACTCTGCTTTGCAACTTTTGCTTTTTTTAACTCATGAGACTAAAATCAATAATAAACTAAGGTTAATAATAAGAAACAACCCACACACTTGAAGACCATACATAAAATCCAAGTATTCAACTACAAAATCTCACCACATGGTCCACATGAAAAAACAAGGTCTTGCCTCTAAATTAGAATTAATCATGATGAAATACGAAGCAACTTGCAAGACGTAGAAAACCTTAATAACAAAATTAATCTTAACTCCAAGAAAATCAAGTGTGTACAAGAATAAAATCGCAACCAACAATTACCTATTGAACAACCACCATTATTCGGGGAGGGGGAGGGGAATGGAGGGGAGAGTCAACCGAAATAAAACAACTTCGTCTGAAATAATAACAAATCTTTTGAAACAATTTGAGCCGTGAATCAAATCAAAGTCATTGGACCACTGCATACCAAACAATTATTGTCAAGCATAGAAAGAAGAATAAGGGAATACCCTATCTCATTAATCATTCTTACTACTCAATGTGATCGTTCTTCCCAATAAAACAAATGTCAATTATGAAAAGCAAGCACAGGTATAATTCTTATCACTGAATGTCACCATTCTTATTACTCGGCATAATAGTTCTTACTACTCAATACAATCATTTTTACCATTTTGTATGATCATTTTTATCATTAAATCAATTGTTTGATTATTTTTTTCCAAAAAACAAGCACAAGTATAATAGATTAGATTATTAACATGGGAGCATTTTTACTACTAAATATTATCATTTTTACTATTTAATATCATCATTTTTAATATTCGGTACGATTGTTCTTCCCATTCAAACTAAATGTTGAATATTTTTCCACCAAAAAACAAGCACGAGTAAAATGCAATTTGAATGCATTTTTCATCGTTCACGTGCATTTCGCTTAACTAAGAAAGGATCTCAACGCACAATAACAAGAAGCGTGTAAATGCTTTATCTCAACTCTCCAATTATGAATCACACGAACCTAAAGAAGTTTCAAAAGATAGGACATGGCGAGAAAACAACCATACAGTGCCTTGTTCAAACAAAAAGTATCTAAAATTGAAATCAATATGATGGTATTAACAACACAAAAATATATAATTTACAAATCCTATTATTTTATAAAATTACAAATAAGACGATAATTGTGGGCTTTGACCCATGTACTGGTGTACCATCACTATATCACACAGTTTTATTTGGTAAATTTCTTGTATGGAAAACTAATGCAAGGAGAAACTCTAATTCTATGCGAGAATTTTTGGAGAGAAATTATAAAGAAACTTATGAGAAAGAAACCGTGAAGCTTGCAATTCGTGCATTGCTCGAAGTTGTTGAGAGTGGGGGAAATAACATTGAAGTTGCTGCGATGGCAAAGGAGCATGGCTTGCAGCAAGCTGAATAAAAAATTGAGACCATAGTTGCAAAGATTGAAGCAGAGAAAGCCGATGCTGAGGTGGCAAAGAAGGGCCCTCCCCCAAGGAAACTTAATAATTTGTCTTTTCCTTCTTGTTCTTCTCATGCGCTCAATGTGCGTAGTCCAGCGCCACAATCCAGTAGCCCGCGCCCATTCATCGCCCAACCTCCCTTCAGGCGCCAAAGGCGCACAGCTCTCTGGAATCAGCGCCCAACGCACGCTCAAGCGCAGTTTGAGTGCCAGCCTTTGGCAAACTGTATTTGGTTCAGTTTCTTCTATTTTTCTCGTCTTCTCCCCCGCGCTCTTTCGTTTGGTACTTTACACCGTAATTTCATCCCTAATCAAGTTTTCTTTTCGGATCGTCAGATAAAATGAGAGAAAGAGGAGAGAGAGGGAAACCAAGCTGAGAGGATGGCCGGCGGAGAACACACAGACCTCATCGCTGAGTAGAAGACGCTGGAGGAAACGAGAGAGAGAGAGAGAGAGAGAGAGAGAGAGAGAGAGCTTGGGAATCGCAGGAGAGAGAGAATAGAAGGGAATCGCGCTTTGGGGGAGGGGAGGCGGGAAGGGAATCACGCTTGGGGGAGAAGGAATGGACGGTTGAGATTAAATTTTAAAATCTAAGGGTGACAAAAGTTTGGGGGCATGATGCCCCAAAACCTGTTTCGGGTATGCGAGCACGACCCCAAAGAAGGTGCACGTGGTTTCCCTCCCTGCAAGAAATTGGTCGCTAAAATACATACCCACACGCGCCGTTACAAAGAAAACCGAGAGGGAGAAAAAAGCTAAAGCAGGAGGAGGAGGAGGAGGAGAAGGAGAAGGAGAACATATTCTTGCAGGCGTTGAAGGGAAAGGGAATGGGGTCTGAGGATGACTTGAAACAACATTTGCAAGATTTGCAGAAAATGCTCGGGAAAAAACAAATGTTCGAGGGCGCAGTCTCCTCTATCAAATATCTCCTTCGAGAAAGCTATCCTTCTGCTTCCCCGTCTCTCCGCAAATTGGTTCGTTTCTTCTCGCTCATCTACGATTCTCTGTTTTTTCCAGTAATTTCTTCTCCGTTTTTGTTCCTTACCTCCCGATGAGGTCGGCCGCTTTTAATCCAATTGTGTCTATCCTTTACTGGATTAACAATTTTGTTTATGGTGCTTTACTTTCCAATTTCTCCATATTTCTGATAACGCACGCATATAAGCACACTTATTTCTTTCTTTCTTTCTTTCTTTCTTTCTAGTTCCCTGTAATAGTGAGGGCTTTTGATTTTCTGACTGCTATATGAAATATTTTTGGTAGGATAAAAAACGTATTCCCTCCTTATCAGTATCCAAAACATATCCTGTAATCGACAGGTATCCCCGTGAATTGGTAACCAATACTCGTATAGGGTCATTTTGGGAGTATCCGTGCTTCACGGCGGCAATATTAATGGACGATTTACAACTCTAATATTCAACCTAGATGAGAACAACGCCTCACAATATTTGCGCATCTAACTTGCCCATAAGACAAAAAAAAAAGGACAATTATACGAACACCCCTTGTACTATAATTTTATATCTCTTTAACCCCCTGAACTAAAAAAGCATACAAAACGACCCTTTAAATATATTTTGATATCACTTTAAGCTCTTAAGTATTCGTTGTTATCATGTTAATGGAAAAGGTTAAAGTCCCCTAGAGCCTAGTTTAATAGATTCTTTAAGGCTATACTAAAATTGGGATACCGACAGAGTCATACGGATCATATTGTATTCATCAAGTGAGACAATAATGAGATCACAATTCTTATTGTATATATTGATGACATAGTTGTGATATGTAATGACACTGAGGAGACATCCCGTCTTAAGGCAAACCTAACAAAAAAGTTTGAACGATCTGGGAGAGCTATGACATTTTCTTGGAATTGAGATAGCTAGATAAGATAATGAGATCTTCATTTCTCAAAAAAAGTATATTCTTAAGTTTTCGCAGATGCAAATTGGACTGATTCAGTTGATGACAGACGATCTACATTGGGGTACTGCACATTTATAGGAGGTAATCTGATTACTCAGCAAAGTAAAAGGCAAATAGTGGTAGCTAGATCAAGTGCAAAAGTTAAGTATATTGCTATGGCACATGGCATTTGCGAACTTATATGACTCCAAGTACTATTATAAGATATGAGAATTGAATGCCATAAACCTATGAAGTTGTATTGTGACAACAAAACTGCCATTAATATTGCTCATAATCCGGTACAACATGACAGAACGAAGCATATAGAGACTAACAGACACTTCATCAAAGAGAAACTGTGACAGAGCTCAATTTGTATACCCTTTGTGAAGCCTGAAAATCAATTAACAGATATTTTTACTAAAGAGTTTAGTAGTAAAATGTTGTAACCCATTGTATGCAAATTGGGTATGAGAAATATCTATTCATCAACTAGAGGGGAAATGTTAAGTTAGAGGTATTATTGTAATTTGATACTTTGGTCTTATTATATAAATAATAGTGGTAAGGAAGTGAACCCAAATTGACTGGGTGTTCTCTCATTCACCGTCACAATAATTCTCTCTTCTATTTCTCTCTGTTCATACATCAATTCTAACATTAGCATGTGTGGATAGTGTTATTGATGGTCATATGCTAGATCTCGATTCTCAAGAGAATGCCGACCATAGATTTATTTAGGCTAAATCCTTCCCCAAAACTGTCACGTTTTATCACCACAATGCCTTATGAATGAGCAGGAGTGGAATATCTCCTCATGTAAAGTGCTGGTACTAATAAGTCACATAGATGGAATATGGATTTCCTATACCCATTCAACTACATTTTTGGGTCCCTAATAATAGACCTTAGATTACTTTCTTAGGTGACTTTTTGTGAGCCGAGTGAGGCCTATGCCCATCGATAAATCTAGCACTACATTTCCTAGACAATCATTTAGACTACTACTTAATACTTTTAGGTTCAAATATGCATATCTCATTTGGACGTCTCAAGTTATCCATCACATCCGCTCTTTGGTAAACTGGGGACCAACAAATAAACACTATTCTCCTTTTTTAGTATATAGTACACCGTAGTGTATTTTATGTGGCGTGCAATCTTTTCACCTACTAGGAATCACTGAATTTTTCCCATGTGGCCAGGATTCTCATACTAGGAATCGCTGAGTTTTCTCCGTGTGGCCTGTAGTCTCACACCTACCATGAGCTACAATAAATTACGTAGATATGTCTTCAAAATTCTTAAATTGTCATATGCAATGGAGATTCTTTTTCCTTGAACTGAAAATCTCCTTGTCCTTTCATTGTTAATTTTTTTTAATAAGATTTCAAGAAGTTTTATTCTTTAACAAAATTTCGCAAGTAACTCCATTTACACAAAAACTAAGATCATTTGAACTATGTTCTCTAAACTCAAATTATGTCTTAAAAATTGCCAAATTTCACACAATTATCTTGTACGTGCTATGAGTTTTTAGAAAGACCTATTCAAGACCTTTTGAATTTTGTATAATATTCAACCAAAATCTGGCATAAGAAATTGAAATTTAACCTTTAACTTTCAAAGCGGAAGTATACTAAGATCACAAGTTAAATATTAAACCAACATTTGGAATTTTCTCGCAATCTTAAAAATAAAACCAGGATCAAGTCTTGCATTAACAGTCTTTCCCAAAGATACACTCATGGAAGGTTGATAACAGAAGCTCAACCAAAGTAACTGCTGTATGATGGGTTTCCTTGCCCTCACTTTGCAAGAATTTAAAACCTTTGGCAATATCACATCATTATGCCTTTTTCATTCATATAACCATCTCACAGAACAAGTTAATTTTAGTGATCTTAGACTGACATGAACAATTAGTAATATATAAATTTATAATCAGGCACAATAGCAATTAATGACCATTGTGAAAATGTGTAAAGATATTTAAACAACTTGTAAAAAGAAGGCAAATTAAAAAGATCAATTGCAGCTATGATTTGAATTCGAATGATATGTGTGAAAAAACATCAGGCATTTGAATTCAGATAGTATGTATGATAAACATCAGACCTTCCAAGAACAAACCTTTTTTTTTTTTTAATTTATGAATGGTTTTCTAATTTATTGACTTTTAAGGTTGCAATCAGAGCTGTTGAACTATTTAAACATTGAATTTACATTCATTAAAGTGCTTAACAAATTATGCACTTGAATTGAATTTCTAAGCGAGCCAACCAATGGGCAAATTGTAACCCCCTTGAGAAATGATTGAAAACGCATAATGTCATCGTGAGGCACGAAAATGAAGGAAGAATTGAAGACACAGAAGGTTATAAAACAGCCCATCTCACCCCCTCACACGCGCACACAGTTTCTCAGCCCACTCAAATCCTACCAATCTACTGAAACATATATAGGTGTGCCTTTGACTCTGGCTCTCACATGTTTCCTTCTCTCTTTAATATTTTCTTATGACCCATAAAGGGAGTGATGCAGCACGTGGAGGGATAACAAGATCAAAGAAAGGTAGCGCAAAAGGGTCACAAGCCTAACTGAAGGCCACAATCTTATTTATAGGCTAATAACCCATCATAATGGATAATAATCATAACAAAAATATCCTAACCAATAGTTATCTAAATCTCCGGCAAAAGAAACCTAATACTATAAGAAAACTGAATACAAAATAATAAAATACAATAATAAATAAATTTGAAATCTTTTATGCCCTCAACAGGATGAAGCAGGGAGTCTCTCAGTCTTCCTATTTACTTTCTTCTATTATCTGACTTCATTTTCTTTCTTTCCTCATTTATTTCCCTTATGGTTACCAATGATGGTTGAAAGATTCCTTCTCTTCTATTATGCTGGTTCCTTTGCCCCACATTTATATTTAATCAACAACAAACTCCTCCGTTCTTTGTAATTCCTATACGCATTATCACCGACACAACCCATTCCCCACTTTTCCTTTTTTATACCTTTAACTCTCCAGTACTCTTGTAAATTAACAATAACATATTAACACTTACCTTTATACATATTTAATATATGCTTTTGTATACAAAGATATCAATTTGACACACATTTATGACTCTACAACAATAACAGATTTAGATCGTTGGGAAGATTTATTGAAGGCAACTATCAATATTATTATGAAAAAAAATAAACAAATCATCACAAAAAGCAACTATTGAAATACATGAGTTGAAAAACAGGCAGAAAATTCGGAATGTGATTCGGAGAGGTGCGAGAATGTTGTCTTAGAGCTGTTATTGCTTCCCCAAATGAAGATATTTTGGGACAATGAATAACTCCTTGATTCAATTCAGATCACGTTTGCTAATACCTCATTTTGCACATCACCACACTTTACACAACTGTGGCCTGCTATGCCAATTCAATAAACCCAACGAACAGGTAATTTACCAAAATTATTGACCAAACTCCCACAATTTCATTGTCCCAAAATAATTTACCAAAAGAAACCATAACTTTAGAAAAATCAGAATATCAGATCAACCTCAATTCAAGAACATCACAGTATCATCAATCAATAAGAAACCTCAACTAAAAGGCTAGGACTACCATTCCCTTGATCAAACTTTGTAAAACTCATCACAAACAAAACATTGTAACTCAGCACACTTTTTGATTGCCTCGTATGGCACCAAGATCCATCATTTCAGCCATTATTACCACGCATGGTGTCCTGATCAATCACTCTTGCCTCGTATAACAACTTGAATCAAAAAATGCCTCGTATGGCATACCAATCTCTTGTTCGTCCAATTCGAGCCTTGTAAAGGCTCTGCAATTTATTCTTTAAAAAGAGGGATACCTAACTTAACTGCCAATCGTTTCATATAGCAATCTATCACCTCTGATCGCTTCCCAGCGTCTCGTATATAATGATCTGATCCTTCCCGATTACTACCGATCATCTCGTATGGCAGTTTCATCCTCCCTATTGCTCCCGATCATCTCGTACGACAGTGCGATCATCTCTAATTACTCCTGATTGTCTCATATGGCGGTCTGATCACCCATCATCACTCCCGTCGTCTTGTATGACAATTCGATACACCTTAATCATTTTTAGTTGCCTTGTATAATGTACAAGCTCTTTGATTACTATTCAGATCACTCTCGATCGCCGCGTATGGCGTTGACTTTTCTTCTCAAGGCATACCTTTTCTTTCCTTGCACGACATTGCATTCATTAAAAACCTCGGCTTTGCGTGAGAAATACTCTTAGGCTTCCCACAACTTGTCACCCAAGTTTCATGACTATCAAATGGCATTTGAGTCATGGAAAATACTAAACCCGATGTCAACTTTTGGTTCCAAGTGGAGGTTCTGAGATACAAGTTGAAAGATCTCTATATAACTCCCATACCACCTCAATCATTTTTCAAGTTTCAAGTGAATCCAAGTTCATTCACCGAGTGATCTGAACTTTTGAGAAACCCTTTCTAATCCAAAATGGACAGTGTACACGACAAATGGGAAGGTTGGAAACCCGACTTCATCGACGCACCCAAAATGAGGCAAAGCTCTCAAAAACTCTCTTCAAACCAATCATCTCTATAAGGTTGGAAACCCTACTTCATTTGATTATTAAATGTTTTCAGATTTTTTGGAACCCTAGAATTGCGATCTGTTGATTTGAGCTCCAGATCTGTTTTTTAGTTGTTGAGATCACTTCAAGGGGTACCGAAATCATCTCTACAAGGCTTCTTGGATATTGTTGGATGATTTGAACTCCATTGAAGAAGATTCAAGCATCAACAGTGTCAGCAGAGACAAACCCTAAGCGCTGACTTGCCTTTTTGTCGCCAACTTCTATTTTTTTTTGCATCAAATTTGGTCTTCAGTGCTCAGTGACTTGTCTTAGATCTTCTCCCTTATGATTTGAGGTGTTTCGTTGTATTCGATTGAGCTTGTGCTTAGTTTGGTTGACCTTTAGGGTTTTAGCTCTTCTTTTCCGCGGTTGCTATGTTCTGGTTGCCCCTTTTTTGGGTTTGTTCTGAGTTGTTCGTGTTCCAAGATCCTCTCTTTGGTGCTTACCTAGTTTTTGTCAGTTGTTAAGAATAACGGAAAGCCGTACCAAACTGGTAGACACAAAAGAACACTATTACATCCATATACCCACACACACATAATTATAATTATAATAAGCTACCACTAATAATAACAATAATAAGAATAAATAAGCTACTACTAACACTCCCTTAAGCTAGAGCATATATATCAACCATGTCCGGCTTGTTACATAAATACGAGACGCGTGGACCTGGTAATGTTTTGGTAAAAATATTTGTCACCTGTTCACCTGTAGGAATAGGCCCAAATGTAATAGCTTCTTTCTGATATTCGTTACGAACAAAATGACAGTCAATTTCAATATATTGTCTTCTCATAAAATACTGTATTTGTAGCAATATGAATAGCAGATGTATTATCAACCAAGAGTTTGTCAGAACCACTAAGAGGGAAGTGTAATTCTGTTAAAAACTGTTGAAGCCACATAATTTCTGCTGTTGCTAATGCCATAGCTCGGTACTCCGCCTCAGCACTAGACTGGGAGACAACATTCTGCTTTTTACTCTTCCAGGAAACCAAGTTGCCACCAACAAAAACAGAATAACCAGATGTGGATCTCCTGTCAATTGTGCATCCAGCCCAATTAGCATCCGAGTATTCTTTCATTCTCATATGTCCATGATCAGAAAACTAAATACCCTTATCCGGATTTTTGTGTAGATACCGAATAATACGTAACACGGCTTGCCAATGAGGAATACGGGGATCAAATAAAAACTGACTTACTACACTCACTGGATAAGCAGGGTCTGGATGAGTCATTGTAGTGAGATAATAAAGCCATCGATATTGCTTAGGGTCAGGTAGAATCGCTCCTTCTTTCGGCTGTAGCTTAACTGTAGAATCC
Source organism: Heliamphora exappendiculata (assembly GCA_034768845.1). Taxonomy (NCBI): domain Eukaryota; kingdom Viridiplantae; phylum Streptophyta; class Magnoliopsida; order Ericales; family Sarraceniaceae; genus Heliamphora; species Heliamphora exappendiculata. The sequence continues at coordinate 4,091,952 of JAOTRH010000018.1, read as the reverse complement.
ATAGGGGAGTCCACTCCTTTAGCATTTATATACCCTGCTTGCTCCAGAATGTCAAGAGCATACTTCCGTTGAGAAATGAACACCCCTTCCGTATTCCTAGTTACTTCAATGCCAAAAAAATATTGTAGTTCACCAAGATCTTTCATCTGAAACTTGGTTCCCAGGAATGATTTAAGTGCAACAATCCCTCCACTATCACTGTCAGTAATAACAATGTCATCCACATACACAACAAGTAATACGCAGCCAGCGGAGGTATGGCAAATGACCAAACTCCTGTACAACTAAACTGAAACGGCCAAACCAGGCTCTGGGAGATTGTTTTAGACCATACAATGAGCGCCTCAAACGAACAATCTTATTTATATAAAATATAAAGGAATACCATTACATCCATATACCCACACACATAATTATAATTATAATAAATTTCCACTAATAATAACAATAATAAAAATAAATAAGCTACTACTAACATCAGTTCTTCAGTTGGTTGTTTTGATACATACATAATTGTACTGGCTTTTGGCATTCACTTCATGTGTTTCTTCCTTCCGTGGTTCGATTTTGCTCTGTTAAGTTATTCTGATCAGATCTGGTTTCGTGATTTGGTCTTGTTTGGCTGTGTTTGGATTTGGCCTCCTCTTCTCTGACTTGATTTAATCTGGTTGAAGTAAAAACTTCTTTTGATTCTCGTGATGCTCTTCATATTCAACTTAACGAGATTGTTTGGACTGTGTAATGTCCTGCCTGGCTGCCTCCCTGTTCCACTACTATTTTAGCTAATTCAGGTAATATTACATGTGCGGCTTTTACTCTCCATCTTGGATCATCGATTCAGGTGCTAGTTCTCATTATGTCTGGTAATTCGTCAATTTCCTCTCATTTGACTCCTATTAAGTATCATATAGTCTTAGTTGATGGCTCATCTCGACATGTTCACTGGCAAGGTGTCCTTCATCCCTCTCCTTCTTTGACCTTACTTTCTAGTCTTTATATTTCTAATTTTCACTTTAACTTGTTGTCGATTAGTCAAATCACTAAATCTCTACGTTACTCCATAACTTTTTCTCCTACTTATATCTTTCAGGACCTTAAGATCATGAAGATGGTTGCTTCAGGGCATGGGAAGAACGGGCTCTACTGTCTTGACGTTGATTTTGGTTATCTTTCCCATACTTCATCAGCCTACCATTTCACCATTTCAGTTGCACTATTACTTAGGCCATCTTTCGGTGGCTAAGCTTAAGTTGGCCATCCCCAACTTACCTCATGTGCCCAGTTTTAAGTGTGAAGTGTGTCAATTAGGCAAGTATCACTGTAATTCCTTTCCCATTCATAGCCATCATCGTCAGTCCGAGTCCTTTCATGTTGTCCATACGAACATCTGAGGTCCTTTTCGAATTCCTAGTACTAGTAGATATTCTTATTTTGTTATCTTTGTTGATGATTACTTTCGTATGACTTGGCTCTTTTTGTTGAAACACCGGTCTGAATTGTCTCATGCTCTCTCTACATTCTATAATGAATTTTTTACTCAATTTGAAAAGCGCAAGCACCGTGCTTCATTTTGTGTCGATTGTGGTATTATTCATCAGACAACTTGTGCTCACACGTCACAACAAAATGGCGTTACTAAACGCAAGCACCGTCATCTGCTAGATATTGCTTGTACCTTATTGTTTCATGCATACATCCCAAAACACTTTTAGAGTGACGTTGTCCTTACTACTTGTTATCTAATTAATCGCATTCATTTCGTTGTTCTCAATCGCCAGTCTCCCTTTTCATTGTTATATCCTAACTCTCTGCCTTTCTCCCTCACTCCTTGTATTTTTTGTTGTACCACCTTTGTGCATGGTCTTGATCCAGGTAATGATAAGTTATCCTCTCGAGCACATAAGTGTGTCTTTCTTAGATACTCTGATACTCAAAAAGGATATCAGTGTTATCATTCGGAATCTCGATGATAATTTGTGAGTGCTAATGTGACTTTCTTTGAGTCTACTCTCTTCTTCACTTCCTCAGGTAACCAACTTTCTTCTGATCCCATCTATTGTCGTGAGGGAGAGTCTTTCTCTTCTCCTACTCTTCCTCTATCTCTCCCTATGTCGTCATCTTCTCTCTTTAACCCACCTTTGCTAGTTTATTAGCGATCTCGAGATAGGCCCATTGCCTCGTACGGCCCAAATTTTTCTTCTTCTCCGGTAAAGGTTCCTATCTCCTTCGCTCCTCCTTCTGATGATTTACCGATTGCTTTGCGTCAAGCTAAATGTACATACACCCAACATCTTATTCCTTACTTTGTGTCTTATGATCGTTTGTCATCTTGTCTTTATTCTTCTACTTTTTCATCCATTTCTATTCCTACTTCTTACAAGCAGGCTGTGTCCATGTCTGACTGAAAATTTGCTATGGATGAGGAAATGCGTGCCCTTTATAAGAATCAAATTTGGGAGCTTACCACTCTTCCACCTGAGAAGCAAGCAGTGGGATGAGTTCTCCGTTACTTTCTTAGGATTGAGGTTTCCCGTTCCTCTCGAGGGATCCCTTTATCCCAACGTAAATATATCTTTGATCTTCTCTCTGAGACTAGGTTGCTTGGTACTCGTCCGGTTGATACACCTATGGATTCTACTGTTAAACTCGATGCTGAACATGGATAACTATTTCTAGATGTTGGTTGTTATCGGCGGCTTGTTGTGAAGTTAATTTACCTTACGGTCACCCTTCCTGATATCACATATGTTGTTGGTGGTGTTAGTCTGTTTATGCATGCTGCTCGTCAGCCATACTTTGATATTGTTTGTCGTATTCTTCGCTATTTGAAACGTGCCTCAGGTCGTGGATTGTTATATTGTTCATCTGATCATTTGTTTGTGATTGGCTTTAGTGATGCTGATTGGGATAGTAGTCGCTCTGATTGGCAGTCCACCTCTGGCTATTGTACTTTTGTTGGCGATAATCTTGTCACTTGGCGCTGTAAGAAACATAATATTGTTGTCCGTTCCATTGAAGCATAGCATCGTGTTATGGCTTATACTGCATCTGAAATGTTGTAGGTTCGTTCTTTTCTTCAGGATTTTGGCATCACGTCTTCTCACCCTAAGGAGATGTTATGTGATACTGAAGCAGCCATATTTATTGATAATAATCGTGTGTTCCATGAGCGAACTAAGTATATTGAGGTTGATTACTACTTTATTCGAGAGTTAATGATGGCAAAGCAAATTGACACTTTCTATGTTCGTTCAGAGAATCAGTGGGGTGATATTCTTCCCAAACAACCTGCCTATGATCGAAGTTGCACATAAAATATAATAAGTAGGAGAGAAAATTTAAATTGTGAGACAGAGAAAACATGTGCAGTTGAAGTGTAGAAAAAATGTTGAATCCTTGGCCTTTTACATACTTGGGAAGTGACTTCTCATTTGAGGCACAACTATTAATTTATAACTCTTTGAAAAAGACATAACTACTATTGATTTATGGCAAGACATGACTCTTTAGAAAGGAACCATTGGTTGAAGTCTTGAAACTTTAAATTCCTATATTTTGCAGTTCTACTCCGTTGTATGCCGGGTTGCAACTATTCTGAAGACAAGATACACTGTGCCGGGATTCTGGATTGCTGGACTGGGGCTTTTCACAGAGGCTGAAGGTCTGGTATCAGATTCCTCTGAAAAGGAACATTTGAGGAGCTGCATTGCTCAAGCCCATGAACAGCTGCGTGAAGTAGAGAATCAGTCCGAAGTTTTGGAATCTGGACAAAATAATTCCAGCAGAGGTTAGTCAATGTTTCTTTGAAACAATTATGAATTATCAGTAATTTGGCCCTTTATGTACTGTACACTTTCCCTTCAAAGCTTTCAGAGGTCGATAGCAACAAGTTTATCTTTCTTTCTTGTTACGTACTGATTCAGGATTCCTTTTTGATGGGCATCTAACTGTGGATCCTGAGCCTCCACAGCCTCAATGGTTGGTGCAGTCAAACCTCTTGACAACTGTTGCTACTCTTCTTGCGGCTGAATCTTCTCAAGGACCAATTGAAAATAACAACACCCCTGAAAGTTCTGCCAATATAATTCAAGAGCTTATAAGTAGCTTTGATAATACCTTGCCAGTGGTATTCTTTGCCTCCTTTTTATTTCTTATAAAATTTTGTACAGGTTCTTGTTTTATATTTCTCAGAAACATGACAATAAAAAAGTAAAAAGTATGTATGTTTTAACCCTCTTAGATAGATCATCTAAGTATAAATTGGAGTTGGTTAATGAACAGAGGTCCATTTGCTGGTTGCGTAATAGTATGTTACTAAAAGGGTAATGCACAAGCATTGCACTTACAACCCCACTTAAATTTCCTATCGACAGATGGGAGTAGAGAAATAAAATTTTGCAGCAACTGTTTTGATTCATCTTTGTCACCCAATGTAAGTTTTCTCTTTTGCAGCAATGCCACCCATAAGTTTTGTTTGCCTTTTTCTATCAATAAATTCTATTATAATCTCTCTCCCTCTCAAATTTTCATAGTAGTGGTAAACAGGTGATGGCAACAGTACGAATGGGTGGTTGCATCGTGGAAATGGGTAGTTAAAAACCGAACCAGTTCTTTTAGATTTTACAATTTAAGTGCAGATTATTGTATAGTATGGAGTTTCCAAATCTGTCCTTAAAGTTGATGAAATGCGATATATAAAAACCATAATGAATTTAGGGACGATATTGGAAAGTGAAAAACCTACATAACTAAAATTTCATGGACACACCAACTGGAGTTCTGCATTTATATAATAGTATTAGGTGTTTTTTGGAGAGAATAAATCTAATTTCTGTTAAGGTCTATTAGAGTTAACACCATTCTCATATCATTGTCTATTTGTTTCAAGATTCTTGAGAATGATTCTATAGCCCCGAGAGCACCACCTGCCAGTAAAGAAGTGGTGGCAAAGCTTCCTGTTATCACTATTACAGAAGAAATTTTGGTCAAGCTAGGACCAGATGCAGAGTGTGCCATATGCAAGGAGAATTTGATTGTGAATGACAAGATGCAAGAGTTGCCTTGCAAGCACAAATTTCACCCCCCATGCCTGAAGCCATGGCTGGTAATTCATCTTGTTAATATGGCTATTATAGTAATTGAATAACATCTTTATAGTCATTGAATAACATCTTTACTCCATTGCATATTAATTGGTGGTTTCTTCTTTTTTCTGTGATACTTCTCTTAGGCTTCTCTTAGGTTGTGAGGTAAAGCAAATGAGCTGGAATTGTAATTATTTTTCATCTAATTTGTGTATATAATTATACTTTTGGCAGGATGAGCACAATTCATGTCCAATCTGTCGGCATGAATTGCTAACTGATGATCACAAGTATGAAAGTTGGAAGGAGCGGGAGAAGGAAGCTGAAGAAGAGAGGAAAGGGGCTGCAAATGCCATTCGTGGGGGTGAATATATGTATGTTTAGGAGAAGTCAGTTTGTTTAGTAGTCTTAAATCCACAGGCTTATTGTGAGAGTGTTTTTCTAGCATGTTAGACTTTGTCGACTGTTGATATTCAACCTCTACCCCCAGTTTTATTTTTATTACTTCATGTTCAATGTCTCAGTTATATACCTAAAATTGGATATCCAGTTTTATAATTTACTACTACCTCTTTAATATTTGGTTATATACCTAATATTGGATATCAACCTGAGTGTAAAGTTATTTGAGTTTGATTCTTCCTTGAAAGCTAAAAAGCTTCAGTGCAAAGCCCTATTTGTACCGAGTGTGATGTGTTAGGTTTTTTGACATATTGTTTCTGATTATTTTCGGAGTGATTATTTATTTTTTTCTTCTTTAGTTTTGGGTAGGTTTGACATACTGTTTATTTTTTGTTTTCTTATCTAATGTGGGTACGGCCATTCTCTTTCGAGTGAATCTTTTTGTATTTATCTATGTGGGTAAAACTGTTCCTCCACGCAAAGTCTACTATGGTGATCCAGGAAGGGTTGGCATGACCCTGTACGGCTCTGCCCATTCAAGTGAGGGGGTTTCCAAATCAGCCCCACTCAAAAGGTTGGTTCCAAACCAATCTCGCTCACTTAAGGCCATTAACTTGAGCCAAGTTCTCTCACCAAGACTTTGCTGGTGCAGCAAGGTTTCATAACAAATAACTTGGGCTTTTGTTTGGCTGAATCACTAAGCAGTCTCCTTTTTTCTAGTGTGCTTCCAGCTTCCTAAAAGTTGTTCCTAGGAATATTATAGTTCTCAGGTATCTAATCAATTAATCCCCCAAACCAACCAAAGCGGGGAAGCTTAAGCGGAAATGAAAGAGTAGGGAGTTGCTTTGGTGACGCAGTTTGGTGGGTGAGTGAAGCCCCCTAATCTGTGGGCAGAATCGGATGCGATTCAGTTCCTAGAAGGTTTGAAAGTCCTTTTTGAAGCTTAAAAAGAAAATAACTGCCAAATTGGAGACTAAAGTTAATAGCTCGTCAAACTGACTTGAATTGCCCCATCTTTTAAATTTGATAATTGGCATACCACACAACCACTTGCCTTGTTAAGTGTTAGATATCTCTAGGGATCGTTGACCCAGCTAGTACACCTATGTTGTCGCTTCAAGAGTTTGTTTGTGATATCGACCTTTGAGCTTTCTTGCCTCCTAAATAAGGAAGTCCATGCTCTTACTATTTGTTGTACACGTGCATGATGACAACACATCTGAAATACCAAAAGGAGAAAATGATGGGATGAACCTCTCAACTCCTTGGAAGGAGATGCGGAAGTAAAAGTTTAAAAAAAACTCAACCTACAAGTACACTTTAGCAGAGTCCGAGCCAAGTTGGAGACTTGGAGTCAACCAAGGAGGGAGACCTTTGCTAGGGATGTGGTGAAGGCTGAAGATGAGAAAACCACAGTTGATGCCAAGAATAAAAGAGTTCAGAAGGCAAAAACAGAGATTAAGACTCTTGAGAGTACGATTGAGAATCATGATGCTCACTGCTCAGGTCATGAAGTTGTCTACCTAGATTGTGTAAACCCTTGCTTTTCAACACCAATATTGATTATGTCACGACCTATTTTTATATATGGCATTTGTGACCAATCAGTAAGTCAAAATCTACTAAAGACTTCTTTCTTTCTTTATTTTTCATTTTTATTTTGAATTTCGTCGGCTGAAATTTTTTATTTTTTATTTCAAACAAACTCATTTAAGTCATCCAAATTTTAAAACAAAGTAACTTCTTCATTAAAAATTAATTATTTCTGTTGAACACTCCCAGTAAATTATTTCAAAAAACCTCTAGAGTTTCAAACAATGCGATCAACATTCAAACATTGTAGATGTTGGAATGAAAAAACAGCAATTACAGAAACACAAAATCATGAATTTAACTTTTTTTCTTAGCTACCACTTTCTTCTTTTCATCATGCGTCACTTGAAATTTTGTCAACATCTATTATCAAAGCTAGTGTGAATTCAATGATATCTAAACTAATAATTATGTCACAATGTCAGAATGATATTATGTCACAATGTCATAATGATATATTTCAACATTTACTTATTAGGTATTAAAATTATTTTCAGTTTTAAGGCGTCAGCAGTAATCGTAATTATTCCCGATTTTAAGGCGTTAACCGTAACCATGATCAGTTTTAAGGCGTCAACTATAATCGTAATTTTTCTCGGTTTTAAGGCGTCAATCGTAACCATAATCAGTTTTAAGGCATCAACTGTAACCATAATCAGTTTTAAGACTTCAACTGTAACCGTGATTGTTCTCGGTTTTAAGGTGTCAACCGTAACCATAATCAGTTTTAAAGCGTCAACTGTAACCATAATCAGTTTTAAGAACTGTAACCATAATCAGCTTTAAAACGTCAACTGTAACTTTGATCAGTTTTAAGGCGTCAACTGTAATGATAATTGTTTTCGATTTTAAGGTATCAATCGTAACTATAATCAATTTTAAGGTTTCAACTGTAACCGTGATTGTTCGTAACCATAATCAGTTTTAAGGCTTCAACTGTAACCGTAATTATTCTCGATTTTAAGGCGTCAACCGTAACCATAATCAGTTTTAAGGCTTCAACTGTAACCCTGATTGTTCTCGATTTTAAAGTGTCAATCGTAACCATGATAAGTTTTAAGACTTCAACTGTAACCGTGATTGTTCTCGATTTTAAAGCGTCAACCGTAACCATGATCAGTTTTAAGACTTCAACTGTAACCGTGATTGTTCTCGGTTTTGAGGCGTCAACTATAACCATAATCAGTTTTAAGGCGTCAACTGTAACCATAATCAGTTTTAAAGTTTCACTGTAACCGTGATTGTTCTCGGTTTTAAGGAGTCAACCGTAGCCATAATCAGTTTTAATCAGTTTTAGCATATCAAACATTCACGTGAAATAAAAATTAATTCAGATATCAAAGACTCATCTGGTCTAGCAGAAACTTGATACAATTTGTTCAAAAACTCCAAATCTAGAACAAACACAATAAATGCTTGGTTTAGAAAACTTAAATTTTTCTACTTTATATTTCTAATTTAAATTAGATTTTTGTAAACACTCTTTTTTAAAAAAACAACTAACTAAAACTCATAATATTTAATTCTATTTTTCTAACTTTCTAAATTTTGACTTTATTTTATTATATAATTTAATCATTATTTCTTTTTAGGAATTTATCAAAATCATAATTTCTTATATTAAAAGAAGATTAAATGTCAAAACCATAAGAAAATACTATTTTTAGTAAAATTCTTTATATTTACATTAATTTCTTTATTAGATCTATTCTACTTCTTTTTTTTTATAAAATATTTTATAAAAATCTAAATCATTAAAATCACAAAAGATGTATCCAAAAATTTATTTCTTTTTATTTCATAAAATTAGTTTAAAACATAACATGTAAAAATATTATTTTTGGCTTTATAAAATATTCTATTTTTATAACATATAAAATTACATACACATTTTTTATTTAAATTTTTTTATCTTTTAAAATAACTATTTTGTGTAGGATTATATATTTTTTTTATAAAGCATTGATTAACTATAT
>JAOTRH010000018.1:4052144-4082797 GCA_034768845.1 Heliamphora exappendiculata | reverse complement strand
AAAATAAATTAATAAATTAAATTTTATGTTTTTATTTTACTTATTTTTGTATTTAGTAAATTTTTATTTTTTAATTATAAAATTTTAAATAAAATTTTGTAATTAAAAAAATAAAAAAATAGTGAAAACACTGTTTCAACAGTGAAACAGTGTTTTCCGTTGACGAAAAATTAATTTGTATTTAAGTGTTATAATTTTCAAAAAGTAAGGAGGTGATGTGATATTTCAGATAATAGAGGGGGTGACAGTGATATAACCCTTAAATAGGGAGGGTATAAGTATAATTTACCCTTTTTAAAATTGTAAGTTCATTTTGATAAAAAATTTAGCGTGTAAGATTCTTTAAAGATAAAAATATATTAGAATAGATAAATTTATTTATATATTTTTAAAGTATGTATAAAAATATAAATAAATTTATTTATTTTTTATTAAAAACACGTGTAAAGTATACAAATAAATTTATTTGTCTTATTGAAAACACGTATAAATAATACAGATAAATTTATCTGTGTCTTTTCAAAATATGTATAAAAAATACAGATAAATTTATCTGTGTATTTTCAAAATATGTATAAAAATATAGATAAATTTATCTGTATTATTGAAAACACGTATAAAGAATACAGATAAATTATCTGTTATGCATGAATAAACATACAGATAAATTTATCTGTTTACATATTAAACATTTGAATATAAAATAGATAAGTTTATTTGTTTGTTATGCAAAATTGATAAATTTATCTATTTACAAGTTATTTTTGAAAAAAATCACACAATTGAACTTTGTACGTTAAAATTTTTATTTATGAATCTTTCACACTAAAACTTATTTTTTGGAATATATGATTTTGAATTTTTTTTTTCCATTTATCGTGAGTTAAAACAATATTTAGACTTTGTCTCATTTTATGGATAAAATAATAAAAAACTAGATAGCACGGAAACGAACTTATTGTTTTTATTTTTGAGAAGGTATTATTAGAGCATCCGCACCATGTTAGGCAAAATAGCTATTCAGAATTTCACTCTTTAAGTAGTTTTTTTGTTTAATATACTCTGTACTTTGGCTATGTTTGCTTAAACAAATACATTTTAGGGCCCGTTTGGACTAGTTTTTAAGTTAATTTTTTTATAAAAAAACTAACTTTTAAGCTGCACTGTTTGGTTTCAAAAAAAAAACTAATTAACTTTTTTTGTATATCTTAATCTAAGAAAAAAATCAATACATATCCCTAGCATTCTAACTTTCTTTCAAACAAAATTACTATAATATTCTTATATAAAAAAGTCGACAATCCTATTCACAAAAAAAAATACGTGTCAACATCTCAAATACTATGTAATTCTTTTGACATTTTAATAAAAGTACAAAACAACGGTAGTGTTATTGATTTTGCTGTGTAGATTTGAACAGTGAACTGCTCTATTGAGGATTGATGAAAGCTATTTGTATAAACAATTGAAAAATATAATTTTCTTTTAATGTAAAAAAATAATATTTTTAACTGTTAAACGACAATCACATTCATACAAAACAACCAATAGAAGAATTCACAACACATAACTTTTTACGTGAAAAATCCAAAATGATGAAAAATTATGGGACAACCAAGTTTAGGAAACAAGCACTAATCACGAACAGAAACAATACAACTTATAGACTTTTTGACTGACTCCTCAATCTTCTAGTTCTAAGCTTGTATGTCGAAACCTCGTTAACTGTTCTCTTCTTGATACCTACTTTAATGAATTCTCGTAGTAGCCTTCTCGAGCTGAATCCTCTGTCAGACCTTAGAACGCCGTTTAAGTTTTGCTATCGAATAATCTTCAATGTTTGTGAAACACCAATTGACTCTAGATATGATATTGAGGACCAGTAGTATTCTCTATCAAGAAGTAATTTTGTGCATCCTTAATGATCTATATAAATAGATCCCCAACCCTAGGCAGCCAAAAATTGAAAACAATTATACTGCCTGGGCACCGCTCGAGCGGTCAAGTTGCCGAGACTCTCCCACGACGCTATGAAAGATTGTACTTACTGTTGATTTATCTATATTCTTTTTAGGCGTCAGAACATCTCTTGATAAAGAAATCAATCCCCATAGTTTTATCTAGATCCTCTTGAGATCTTAGCAAATCAAAACCTACCTAAAAATAAACTCTTTCTAATCCAAAAAGATTTCCTAACAAAAGACTTCCAAACCAATAAAACTTCATAAGAAAACAAACCTTCCTAATATCGAGGCATTCTATATTACCTAGGATTTGCCATAAAAGATAGAAACAATTAAAATAGAAATTAATGAAAATTAATTTCTTTACTCTCTCTCTCCATTGACTAAGTGATCACAACATAAACAGACCACACAGATTCTTCAGATAACCAACGCCTTACAACTTTTTTCAACCCTTTAAAACAAACAACAACCCACAATATAAAACATTAATCCATTAGAGAGAAGAAAAAAAATAAGCCACCACAAACCAAGAATAACTCAATAAGACCAATGTAAATGTACCAACTAATCCAACCAACCAAACACAATATGTATATCTAGTAATGTATATCTAACCAACTAAATCCAGCAATTGATAGACATTATTTGATAGAAATTTTGTAATTTGAACTCACAGTTGTTGTTATTGTCATACTCATTGTAAGGTTATTAAAATTGTGTGTTGAACGATGATAATGACTTAGAATTTATATTTTCACTTATGTCTAATACTTTGGGAAAGTGTGTTGAATTAGTTGTTCGGGAGAAAAAGATTAGAAGAGGTGAAGTGTTGTTAGGATTGAAAAATAGTGGAGGCAATGATGAGGAGGTTATTGAGATTGTAGTGCAACGACTACTTTTGGATGGAGAAATGATATAGGAAGTGAAAATGATTCGTTACCAAGTTTTTCTTCTCATCAACTTAAAGTTCTTATGTCTGCTAGTTGGGCAAATTTAATTAGTCATGTTTGGTAGAAATCTGAAGGGGATGTACGTGATTTTTGCGATGCATTGTGTAAATACACTATTGAATATGGGGATGAATTTCATTATATTAACATTATCATATGAGAATTACTGTCCAATGTCAATATAGGAAAGCTACCGGATGCATATGGAATGTTCATTCAATAATTGAATGTGCAAATAGGTATTTTTACATATGTAAACTCAACAACATTCACACATGGTGCTATTGTTCGCATAACTGACTTTTTGTAAATTTCATCGTCGAAAAGGCTCTTTTTACCATTGCAATGGCAATCGACAAGTAATGGTAGTTTTACAAATAAATATACTAAAGAAATCATGAAATCGTTCTTTGCCTCCACGAACTTTCTAGCAATGTCATCACTTCTTTTAGTTTTATAAAATCAATGTTGGTACTTATATCAACATTAATATTTAAATCAATATTGTAATTTTCAAGTTGATCATCAAGTTATTTTATATGCGCCTTAAACACTCTTGGATTTTTATTTTTTTTGTGAATCAAAGAGGTAACCAAGTTAGGGGTTTTGGGTTATTGATTTGCAGTCTACACTATATTCCTGATCAGGCATATAGAAATACAGTAGAAGATTTGAGACACGATCAAGTTTTCAGTTCATGTGCATCCATCCAGCACTTTCAGTTCGTGTACTAAGACGATATCAAATCAGATAGATTTCGAAAGTGTAACCTTCCTATGTGTATGATTTAATTGGGTTCTCATTTTTTTGATATAACCCATATGCATTATCATTGGTTCTATGATTCTATTACTCTGCACAAGCATATGGTAAAAAATTATATGGATAGAACTTAGCAAGATGGATCAACCATTGATTATCAAAAGTAAAAAAATGTGTTGTTAGGATCTAATGAAACAACAAAAGAAGAAAACCAGTATTCAATTATGTAAAGTGACTGTTAAGCTCTTGATCGAAGTTACATATATATGATTGTGTATAATAGTACAATGCGGTAGTAATATAAATTTGTTATTTGTGGAGCTTTGCATCGTGGCTTCCTAAGAGTTACGAATCTATTATCTATATATATTTAGGACATGTAAACCATATATGTCACAAAATAAAGATATTTTAATTAATAGTGTCTCTCTTCAATCAACTCTCTTTATCTGCGACCATTGCTTGGATACTTCAACTAAGATCATAGCATCCACAATTAATTTCTAATGTTATATCTTTTAACCTCCATTAATAAAAGTTGTATTACATTATGTACAAATTTTTAAAGTATTTGGTGGGTGCACTAAATAAAAAAGGTATTAAATTATTAGCTCCTCTTAGAAAAATTGAACGAATTATAAGATGTATTTTTAAAAAAAAATTTATGCCTAACTTTTATCTTGTGATGGGTCAATTACACTTTTTAATTGGGTCAATTATAACTAATAATTTTCTTAAATTAATAATTTTCTTTCAACAATAATTATTAAAAAAATCCCTAATGGGTCAATTGATCACACGGTACGCACATATTTATCGGGCGCACTATTTTCAGTACCCTTGGCTAAGGTTCAAAAAGCCCTCACTTTATGCCCTACCTTTTACGCTACTTTTAGAGGCTCAAAATATTTTGAACCCTTTATGTAAATTTAAATATTAACTTTTGCAAAGGGCTAATTAAAAAAGGAGCCCAATATTATTGCTCTCTCCAAGTAAAAATTATTAGCAACTATGGTTTCGGTAGGCAACTAAGTTATGAGGCTAATTAGTACCTTCGTAATTAAAAGTAAAAAGTATAATTTTTAAGTAATATTTTTAAATTATCATAATGATAAGTAATGATAAGTACTAATTTTGTGATTTTACCTTGTTCTGTTAATTATTTTATGAGATTTTTTAAATTTATAGTATGTACAAATATATAAAGTGGTGTCATTTTAAAAATTCGTTTTAAACATTATAAAATTTATATAGGACCAACCCTGACCATATTAACATGTTGACTTGGTGTTGCTTAACATTTAGTAATTTCTTGTGCAACGTGACGTGGATTAAACAATGAAAGTGTTAGTAGTAAAGAGTGATAATTTTTCTTAATAATTTTTGAAGTATTATTTTTTCTTTCACTTTTGCGATAAAAATTTAAAAGTATGGCCGTTGAGATCTAACAAGCTTTTCATTTTATTAGAATTTTTTTTTTACCAATGGTTTTTTATCCATTTTTTATTAGTCCAACGGAGAGTATTGTAAAAGGTGTGTCTATTTTAATTAGTATTGAAAAAATATATAAACAACGAAAAAAATCTTACATATCTGGCTGCTGGTGGTGTACCTATCTCGTCAAACTATAAATTGTCAAAAACCAGGCCATCCCAAGAATAGTTCCCTTAAGAAATTTCCAGCCATCCTTTTGACAAAAAGCTTAGAACCCTTGGTACAAAATCATCACACCCTATATTTTCTCTCTTACTATTTAATATTTATATTTATATATCTAACTTTAGTTACCATATATATACACTCTCTTCTCTGACCTTTTGATTCTTTAATCACCCCTTCTTTCTTTCTCTCTCCCTCTCTATCCATTCTTTCTATCTCTCCTCTATTCTTTTGATTCTTTTGTCACCTCTTCCCCTCTATTTCTCTGTCGATTTCTTATTATGATCAGTTTACTTTCGGCTTTCTTAGGATCTGGTTTTCTTCTTTATTCTTTCTATATTGTAATCGTAACCTGCTTGTTTAGTCAGAAAAGAATTCAGAAACACATATATTCTTTTGAGTCATTATAGCAAGTTTGTATACACGAGAGGATACTAGGATGAGAAACTCGAGAAGAGGAAAAATGTTTAAAGAAATCAACAGTTCATCACAGAGGCAAAAGTTCGGCAACATGTTGCAGTCTGATGATCCAAACAATAATAATATTGAAGAACTCTCCTTTCGGTTTAGCAACGAATCGGAAGCAACAACTCCTGCGAATTTCTCTCCACGCTCAGCACCTTCCCGGGATCCGGCATCTCCATTATCAAAATCTCCATGGTCCTCTCATGTCGCTCATGATCATGATCATTCCGACGATCATAATTATTCATACACAGGCCTGATGGGTTCCCTTGTCCACGAAGAAGGCCATATATATTCGTTAGCGACTTCTGGTGATCTTCTCTACACCGGATCTGATAGCAAGAACATTCGGGTGTGGAAGAACCAGAAGGAATTCTCGGGATTCAAATCGAACAGTGGATTGGTTAAAGCCATTGTTATTGCAGGCGAAAGGATCTTCACGGGCCACCAAGACGGCAAGATTCGGTTATGGAAGGTCTCTGCGAAGAACCCTAGTGTTCACAAGCGCGTCGGGACTTTACCTACGTTGAAGGCCTATGTCACGAGTTCCATAAACCCTAGCAATTACGTTGAAGTGAGAAGGAAAAGAAATGCGGTTTGGATCAAGCATTTCGACGCCATTTCGTGTCTGAACTTGAGCGAGGACAAGACCCTCCTCTACTCGGCTTCCTGGGACAAAACGGTGAAGATCTGGAGAGTTTCGGACTCGAAGTGCTTGGAGTCGATTAACGTCCACGACGACGCAGTGAACGCCATTGTTGCCGGCTTCAATGGCTTGGTTTTTACGGGTTCCGCCGACGGCACCGTTAAAGTATGGCGGAGAGAGATGCAAGGTAATGTTGGATAATATCAAAATAGAGTTTTAAAATAATTTTTTAATTATTATTATTTATTATTATATGTTTAAATGGGGTTTTAATAGTCTATTTATGATATTAACCACGAAATAACTAAATTATGTTTATTGCTATTAATATCAATTTCATTTTGAATAATGGGTCGTTTACTTATTTTATTTAAATTATTTTTTGTATTAATAAAAAAATATTTAATTATTTAATTAAATTTTTATATTTTAAATTTTTTTTTTATCGAGATGAACTAGAAAATATTTTTTTTAATCAAAATATAAAAACAAAAATAAATAAAAACAAGCTAAATTTTATATTGTATATTTTTATCTTTAGTGATTTTTTTTATCTTTTGACAAAATAAATTTATTTTTTAAATTTTTCTTGAGATGATTGAAAAAGTAAAAAAGCTCGAACGCTACAAAAAATTACAAACGACAAAAATAAACAAAAATTATACAAATTAATCCAAACAGAGCAATTATTTTATTATATAATAATTATACAATTAGTAATCTATTGAATACCATAACACGATCATATAAATGAATAATTTGATTTTTGATTACTTCATACTTTCTTAGTAAATGTAAACACCATATTAGTATGATTTTTGATTTTGAATACTTGAGTTCTATATCATGTCATTATACTTATGTTTAAATTTTTACATCAAAGAAATATTAGTTTTAAAAAAGTAATTACAAGTTTTCTTAATCTCACATACTACATATTTTGTATTTTATATTATTTTTAATATCTTGAATTTAACATACACATTGTTTTATTTATAAAGTTCGAATTATTTAAATTTTTATTTTAATTAACAGGTAAGGCAACTAAACACTTCTTTTCGCAAAATTTGTTGAGGCAAGACTGTGCTGTGACGGCGTTGGCGGTTAACCCGTCGGCGACAATCCTTTACTGCGGCTCGTCGGACGGGCTCGTCAACTTCTGGGAGCGCGAGATGCTTCTCTCTCACAGCGGGGTTTTGAGAGGTCACAAGATGGCGGTGCTGTGCCTAGCCACGGCGGGGAACTTGGTTTTCAGCGGATCAGCCGATACAACGATATGCGCGTGGCGGAGGGAGGCGGAGGGCGGCGGCGGCGACCACACCTGCCTGTCGGTGTTGACGGGGCACAGCAGTCCCGTGAAGTGCTTGGCCGTCGAAGAAGACCGGGAAGCGACGGGCGGAGGTCGGGTGTGGATCGTGTACAGTGGCAGCCTTGATAAGTCGGTGAAGATATGGAGAGTGTCGCCGCATATGGCGGCCACGCAAACGCAGCAACACCACCAAATCTGATGGGTTGGTTAATTTAATTTTAGAGTTGTTAACAAAAAAGAGAGAGAAGAAATTAAATGAAGTGATAATTAATAGGCATTATCCAAATGATTAGTTAGTTTTTTATTTTTGTTTCTTTGTTGAAACATGAGTTAGTATTGATTTTTACCCTTTTCTTCTTCTTTTAACCAACAAATGTTAGTCTAAGAGAGGATGAAAGAAAGTTCTGCTCTTTAATGCATGTTTTTGGCGAGTGACATTGACTAATTAAACTGTAACGTAGTGTTTGATTTAGTTAAATTATTTTGTACAGAAATAAAATGATAATATTTTAGTATTTGTGTTAAAATTCCCATTCTATTAAATAAAAGAATGGTGATTATTTTTAGAATTGACATTTCATCGTTTTTTGGTTAATTAAATATTAGAATGGATATTCCGAGATAATTATTATTCTATTTTATAATTCATTCGGAGGAACCAAATACGATTAAAATGCTTTACTTTTAGGAATATAAATATTGTGTGAGCCACTCTTTGGAATGTCTTAAAGTCTTGATTTTTAAAAAGTTTAATTAGTCTTTTTGAATTGTTTAAGATAGATTTTTCCTTTTTATTTTTGTGTAAAATGTCTAAAATGTCTTCTTTTTTGTTTTTAAACTATAATATTTGAAATATTGGCATTTTTTTTTAGTAGAGTTCTTTTTTAATTTTGGGTTAAGATGTATATAGGTTTTTCTTTAGAAAAGAAATAAAAAAAAGTTATTAGGCTTCAAAAATTTTAAACACTCTAACTTAAAAGCGTTTTTTTTTTCTTAAAAAAAATATTAACTTTTTAACAATATCAAACAAGGGTAAATCTTATAGAGATTATCTTTTTTGCAAAGCTCAAGAGATGCACGTTTCAAATCATTATTATTACTTATCTCATATTTATAAAATGCAATTTTGAAGAATATGAAGAAAAAAGTGTATAGTGAGGAGCTCAATCCATATTTTGACATAGCCTTCAAAAACAAAAGATGGACTGAAATATTTGTATCCAAATGTGTGAGTGAGAAAATATGTACAGCTAGTGACAAAATTGGTTCGTCTTGAATGAACCAATTTATCTTATCAAGGTACTAATTTTTCTTGAATGAACAAATTTATTTTGTTCCATTAATATTCACAATCCTTGACATTGGGAGTTGAGATTATCTGATCAAAGGTATCATCAAATTCTCAAAGTTGTGTACGTTATGTTTACTTTTGTATTTTTCCGTCAATAGATCTTTTTACTGTTAAGTAGAAAAGCATAATTGAAAGCATAACATGGGTGAATGCAATCTATTGCGACTTTGTCACAGTCGGAGGTGTTATACTGCTACGAGTATTGTTGATGCTCAATCTTTGAATGAGCCTATGAGTCACTCCTGAATCATGTAAAGAGCAAATTGCCGCGGGAAGGAGTGCCGAAGGGGATTCCGGTACAACTCCTTCGACGGTCAAGTTAGATTTCCAGTAAAATAGGGCTTGAGTTAAGGTAAAATCGTTAGAGAATAATTCTGAAAAACGTACCTCTCATACCCGCCTGGGACCTATTTATGTAATGATGGTGGCACGTGGCCAACAAACCGCGTGAAGGTTGTTATGCTGAATCTTTAAGGATTCTCAGGATATTCCACGCGTGGTGACGGACACGCGCCTCTGCTGGTTAATGACCAAGCCGACCGGGTAGATGAATGCAATATGCTGACCAGCAAACCTCGCTGGTCCTCCTTGGTCAGTTGAAGCCGTGCTTGGTAACACGGGCTTTGTGACCAAGCCTAGCTTTGGGCTGCCCCTTCCATTGGGCCAAGCTCTAACTGGGCCGTATCATATAGTTTTCTATCAGTAGTCCCCTATTCTCGGTTACTGTTCCCTGATCAGCGAAATTGAGTGAGAATACAATTTGGATGCTTCTTCGGTCCAAACTGAGATCCTTAGAAACTGGAAGCGATTGTCAACCGTCCCTAGGTATTTCTCACGACTTTTGGCATTATGGCGGCGACTCATTTAATGCGAGTAATCAAGTTGTGAGTTTTCCAATGAGATAAACGGCGGCACACCAGCTATTTTCCCTTAACACATATTTAACTTCCTGCTTTGACACGTAACGCAGGTAGGGCGTTGAGATTCCTTTCTTGTATAAGACCCCTTCAAGAATGGTATATCTCATGGCTCTAAATTTTAGCTTCCTCTTCCTTCTTATCCTCCGGTAACTCCCCTGCCTCAATGTACTTCACAATGGCCTGGGCCCATGAAATGTCTAAAATTTCCATGACCTTTAATTATGCTAATGGATTTTCAATACTTGGGCGGTCAATCACCTCCCACACGATCCCTTGCTCAGTCATATCATTGTTTGACGAGGCCAGCTGCGCTAACTGGTCAACTTTCTAATTGTCGCTCTGTGGGACCTGTTGCAATTTCATTTGCTGGAAGCCTCTAAGTAGATCTTCCACTAGGGATTTATACTATAAGAGTTTCTCGTTCTTTACATCGTATGCCCTGCTGGCCCGGTGCACCACTAATTGGGAATCCATGCTGGCCACCAAGTGGGTTTCCCCACATGCCTTGGCTATTCTTAGCCCATACACTAACGCTTCGTACTTTGCTTCGTTATTGGTTATCCTAAAATCCAGTTTGATGGCTTGCAGCAATCGATCTCCAAAGGGGGAGGTCATGACCAGCCCTACGCCGCCTCTATCCTTCCTTGAGGATCCGTCTATGCTCATCTCCATATTTTCTAGGGGTTGATTTACTGATCAGCCAAACCCTTCTCCTACTCGGGTTCCCCGGGCTAACCAGGGTTATCGTCGACCTAATCAGCAGTCGTTGTAGGGATTAGTTTACCTTCTCAGATGAACTCGACAACAAAATCTGTTAACACCTATCCTTTAATTGCTGACCTATGTCAAAATTCAATATCAAACTGCCTTAGTTTAATTGACTATTGCACTAGCCTTCTCGAGGCCTTAAGCTTATGCAATATATTTTTTAAAGGTTGGTCAGTAAGAACAATGATCGTGTGTACCTGGAAATACGACCTCAATCTTCTAGAGGACACCATAAGCGCGAAGGCTAGATTTTTCGCTTGTGGGTACCTATTTTCCCAACCCTAGAAAGCCTTGATCGTATAATAAATCGGTCTCTACTGGCCATCTATCAGTCTGACCAAAGTTGAGCTTACTACTGTGTTAAACACAACCAAATACAAGTATAAGTCCTTGTGTGGGACCGAATTAGATAGCAAGGGTGGTCTGGTCAGGTATGATTTTAACTCCTTAAAGGTCTCTTCACATTCTTTGTTCAAGCGGAAGCCTTTCGAAGGACTTTGAAGAAGGGAAGGCATTTCCCTGTTGCCCTAGAGACAAACCGATTCAAGACAGCTACCCTCCCTGCAAACCTTTGGGCTTCTTTAGTGGTGGAGGGGGACTGCATTTCCAGAATTGCTTAGATTTTGTCAGGATTAGCCTCTATCCCTCTTTAGCTGACAAGAAAACCAACAAACTTGTCGGACGAGACACCGAACGCGCATTTGGCTGGGTTGAGCTTCATCACATATCTTCTAAGGACAGTGAACACCTCTGTCAAATCATCCATATGCTGATCAGCCTTCCTGCTTGTGACCAGCATGTCGTTTACATAAATTTTCACATTTCTGCCGATTTGATTCTTAAACATGAAATTGACCAGTCGTTGATACGTTGCCTGGACGTTCTTCAAGCCGAAAGGCATGACTCTATAATAGTACAATCTCCGCGAAGTCACAAAAGTCATCTTCTTTTGGTCAGAGGCATGCATTAGGATTTGGTTATATCCAGAAAACGCGTTCATGAAGCTTAAAAGCTTGTAGCCTACCATGGAATCCACCATGAGGTCAAACCGTTGAAGTGGATAGCTATTCTTGGGACAAACTTTGTTTAGGTTAGTGAAGTTTATGCACATTCTCCATTTGCCATTCTGCTTCTTAACTGTTACCACATTGGCAAGCCAGTCGAGATATATTGTTTTCTTGATGAAACTTGCGGTCTTTAGTTTGCTTATCTCTTCAAGTATAGATTTTTCCCCGCTATTTGGTAAATACTAGTTGCTTCTGCTTTACTAGCTTTCTGGTCGAGTTCACATTAAGGTAGTGGACCATAATTGTTGGATCGATCCCGGGTATGTCATTATTGGACCAAGAGAATACGTCCTTATTGGTGGAGAGAAACTTCTCCATGGGCTCTCTCAAGTGATCTAGCAACTGGGCCCCTACCTTAAGCATTCAAAATCGATCTTTCAAGTCTACACACACTTCTCTCAGTTCCTCGGCTGGCTCACCCCTCTTAAAGTCCTGCTCGTCCCTGACCTCCATTTTCCTCTATGGTCAAAGCCTCCCTAGGAGTATGTCCTTTGAGGGAGGTTATGTCACACTCCCTGGTTGATGCTTAGTTTCCCTTGGCGTAACTGACCCCGCGCTTTCCTAGGTATTTGACAAGAAGGTGGTAGGTGGAAGTTATTGTCTGGAATTGGTTGAGGGCTGATCTCCCCAGAATGACGTTGTAGGCTGAGGGTGGTGCATCCACGACCAGGAACGTGAGTAGTTTAGAACATTTTTTTCGACCGTCCCCTATTGTGACGAGGAGTTGGATGAACCCGAGGGCACAGACCTTGCAGCCAGCAAAACCCACCAAGGGTGAGAGCATGGGCTGGAGCTTGTCTCTTCCTTCTTTTATCTTATCAAAAGCGTTGACGAAAGGATGTCTAATGAACTTTCATTATCCATCGGGACTCTCCGCACCATGTGATTGCCGATCAATAAAGTGATGACAACGGGATCATCATGGGGCTGCTACACATCCGAGGAGTCCTGATTAGAAAAAGAAATGATTAATTTATCTTTCCTTCCCAATTCTCCCCATGCCTCTCGATTTCTCACTAGGAAAGGCTCATCTCTAAGCCTTTTTGAATGAGCCTTTCTGGCTGACCTAAAGGTTCCCCCTCCTGTGAACCTTTTTGTAATCGTCCTGATTTCCATACAGGGAGGGTTTGGTCTTTCCTCATTTCTCGAGCAAAAAACGTTTGAGCTTCCCCTACTTGATCAACTTTTTAATCTGGTCTATCAAATCATGCAGTCTTCAGTATCATGCCCATGATCTTTATGGAAGTGACAGTATCTATTTTGGATTGTTTTGTGGGGAGGGTTTAGCTTATTAGGCCACTTCAGTTGCAAGTCTCTCTTGATATAGAATAAGACCTACTCTAGTAGAGCATTGAGGGTGGTGTGGTGTCAATATCCAGTATCTTCTGATCTTCTTGTAGCTTAGTCAGATGGCTTGGCCTTTGTCTGATCATTGGCTCTTTGTTTCCCCGCTGGTCTGACTCCCTCGGCCTTTTTTTCGCCCTTGCTAGTGGATCCTAAAACTTAGAACGTCTTGCATCTACTGCATCCTCTGCATTCATGTGTTTTTTAGCCTTCAACATTAGCTCGGCCATGTCCGTCGAGGGAGTTTTCGACAAGGAAAAGAAAAATTAGGACGGCAGGAGCCCCCCATAAAGGCCGTCAAGGCTACTTTGTCATCCACCTCGTCCACGTGGAGTGCCTCATGATTGAAGTGATTAACATACTCTCTGAGGCTCCCCCCTCCCCCCCCCCATTCGCTTGCTTTGTTCAGCAAGGAGGTCGCTAGTTTTTAGTGCCATTGACCGCTTATGAAGTGACTCACTAACATCTTGCTCAATTAGGGAAATGACTTGATAGATTCCAGCTTCAACTTCGAGAACTAAATATTGGTGGGGCCCTTCAGCGTGGTTGGGAATGCTCTGCACATGACGTCTTTTAGAACGACGTGGAGATACATCATAGACTTGTAGTTGTCTAGATGGTCTACCGGGTCTGAAGTCCCATCAAACAGGTCCATCTTGGGCATTTTGAACTTCGGAGGAAGGAGAGTCGCCATGATTGTTGGGGTGAAGAGTGACCCTATTTTGTGTATTAGAACGTCTAGAGTGGAAGGGGTTTTAGCCTTGATTGCCTGCATCATGTCATTGATTTGGGCCTTTACCTCTCGTAGTTGCTCATTTTATGCTGTTGAAACATTTGAGTTATCTGTCCTATCCTTTATCTCATCTGGTCGCCATCGCATTGGGGGTGGAATCACCAAGTTGATTCTACTTGCCACTTCGTCTGCCCCGCCTTCATCTAGGTGGTAAGTTGCGATATGCACTTATATGATCGTCATCCCCTTACTCTTCCGCCTGCTTCTCTCCCTGATGCCATGGTAGCCTGTGTGGGATTGGGGGATTCGTTCTGGTCCCTTACCTATTGTAGGAGCTCTCTATTTTGTTAGACTAGTTAGAAGATCCGCTCCTAAGGTGCCAAAATTGCTGCTGCATTAGATCAGGTTGGGAGGGTCTTCCAGCACCCTAGCAGCTGGATTCAACTGTGCTCGATTATGTTCTTCCACCATAGATCTCGTCTGAACCATCCGACAGATAGAACACAAAAAAGAAGAAGAATGCTCAATTCCGTGTCTGAATAAAGCAAGTTCACACAAACAGCGCCAAATGGCACCAAATGTTGATGCTCAATCTTTGAATGGGCCTCTAAGTCACTCCTGAATCTTGCAAATAGCAAACAACCGCGAGAAGGAGTGCCAGAGAGGATTCTAGCACAACCCCTCTGACAGTCAAGTTAGGTTTTCGGTGGAGTAGGGCTTAAGCTAAGGTAAAATCGTTATAGAATGATTTTGAAAAATGTACCTCTCTTACCCGACTGGAACCTATTTATGTAATGATGGTGACACATGACCAAGGAGCCACGTGAAGGTTGTTACACCAAATCTTTGAGGATTCTCAAAATATTTCACGCGTGGTGACGGACACGGGCCTTTACTGGTTGGTTACCTAGCCAACCAGGTAGGTGAGTGCGATATGTTGACCAGCGGACCTTGTTGGTCCTCCCTGGTTAATTTATGTAAGATATTAGGTCAATCAGACATTATTAGTTACATTTGACTGGGGTACATTTGTTCTACAGTTTGTTATCAAGATTTTATAAGCTATTCAGATGGTATTTGGTAAAGGTACTGCTAGTAACTTATAGATTGTAATTTGTAGTAGAAGTTGTGAATACTTGATAAAACTTGTAATTTATAACTGAAATAGAAGAAAAACATAGTTGTAGTTTGTAGCAGAAGTTGTAAGTGTTTAAGATATATATTGTAATTTAGAGCTAAAAGTAGTAGTAAGAAGCTAACGCCATTCCCAAACACCCCCTCAATTTTTCAAGCCAAATATGCTCCGATTTTGAGTACATTTGTTCTACAATTTATTCTCAAATTTCATAAAGCACTCAATTTTTTCGTGTCAAATATGCTCGGATCATGTAGATAACGATGTCTGATTTGCTTGATTTTTACGTGAATTAGTTGTTGGATAAGCTCAAGAAAGCCAACTATTTTAGTGGAATTATAAGATTTGGAGGGAAATTTTAGGTTTTTAGAATTTTAATTATGTTTGCTAACTCCTTAGACAAAACTCAATTCATATCTTGAGTTGTATTAGAATTCCAAAGTTGGAGTCTTATTAGGAATAGAATTTCATTTGGGTTTTGATTGTATTTGGTATTTTGAGTTGTTTTAGGATTATAATTATTTTTGGATAAAATGTCTCAAGGTACAAGAATGCCAATCAATGGTGCAAGTATACAAAGCAAAATAAACTTAATCTGGAGAACACTCTCTCAAAGTCATTACCATAAATTTCGGGCATCGAAGTCAATTCAAAGTTGCTTTTATCAAAAAGCTCCTTACACAAATCTCCTTGGAGAAGTTACATCAACCAAGGGCTTTGAGCTTCTTGAAAATCCTTTAAGTGGTTGAGACATTTATCGAATCTCGCATAAAATTTGATTGCAATTGAAAAATGATTAGTCCAGTACCCCGAGAACAAATATATTGAATATTAGAAACATGTTTGGCCAATTGAACGCTCGAGCAGTCTGTAATTGGTTTGAGTGGTATTTATTTCGAGAGCTGTTAATTTTTGAATTTGAAAATAATTTTTAATTTGGTTAAAATTTGTCAAAGCGTTTCTTTTTAACCAAATTTTTTTTTCTTAATTTCTTCTATTATAAATAGGAGCTTATATCGACTTAAGCAAATATTATAGAGAGATATGTTAAAAAGAGACAACATATCAATATTCTCAAGTTTTTAGGATTCAACAAGAAGAAATTCACTTTTTTCTCATTTTAGGTGGACTCCTAATATTACCTTTGGTGGATGTTTAAGGTTGCTATCGGTAGATTTAATCGGTGTGAAGTATTGAGAATTTGATATAGTGGTGATCAAATATGGAGAACGGTACATGTGAATTCGACAAGCTCAACTTAAATTGTCTGAGGCTGTGAATTCAATGTGAGTCTCTAAGTTAATTCTTGTAACTGTTCATTAATATATTACTTGATTTACCTAGATTTGAATTAGTCCTATAATTTTTACTCAAATTTTATGTAAAAAAGCTCTAGCGTCTTATTGTTATATGTGTGATTGATTTATAATTTAATTGTTTGCAATTTTCTAAACGTAAAATAATTCAACGATTAACGTTATTTTATTCTGTTACATATAAAATAATTTAAATATTATTTTTTTAAATTCATTTATGCTCATAGCATCAGCTGCTATAACTAATCACAGCAGGCTTCCCAACTCCATGTGATGGGGCGGTGAAGTTTCTGCATTTGCCAAAACTTCTTTTTGAATTGAACGGATTGTAAAGCATCTTTATTGAGCAATATTGTTGTGATTTGGACTTGGGATAATAATCTTGTGATCTCAGCAATGGAATAGTAGTCAAAGGGAGACAGGTGGATGCCCTGTTTGGTCTAGTTTGAGTGGGTTTTGCTTGTTTTTTTGAATTTTTTATTTGTCAAAATCTTTTTTTTTTCGAATTGTCACAATGATAAAAATTGAAAAAGTAGATTTTTTTGATTAAAAGATGCAAAACTTTACTAAAAATGAAAAAAATTAATATAAAATTTGAACTATGGGATTATTTTGAGTTTGTCTTTTTAAAATTTTTTCTATTTTGGTAAAAAAAATTTACTTGACTTGTCTCGATGAAAAAAATTTTAAAAATATAATAATTTGACTAATAATAAAAAATTCACTAAAAAATAAAAATAAATAAATAAACCATTATATGAAGTAGGTGTCCGAGAATGCAAACCAGTTTAATATAAGACACCCTTTACTCTCAATTAAAAAATCTAATTATTTAAATAATATTTTCTTTATCATATTTATCATTTTTTTACTCTCAATTAAAAAACATAATTATTTAAATAATATTTTCTTTGTCATATTTATCATTTTTATACTTTTTGTCAATATTTTTTTTAAAACTTAAAAAACGAGTGATAGGTTATTACAACTCCCACATTAGACATCTCATCTGGATTAATCGCAAAGAGGCTATTTGAAGAATAATAATGCTGAGATGATCAGCTTATTTTATTAAATTACTATTTTAAATGATGCCGTATAATTATAAATATTAAATTTAAGTAAAATTCGTGAAACCCATTGTATTATTGTTAAAAGAATAGGAAGATGGAAATTGTGACGGTCAGCACATTTGGA
Source organism: Heliamphora exappendiculata (assembly GCA_034768845.1). Classification (NCBI taxonomy): domain Eukaryota; kingdom Viridiplantae; phylum Streptophyta; class Magnoliopsida; order Ericales; family Sarraceniaceae; genus Heliamphora; species Heliamphora exappendiculata. Next base: position 4,065,208 of record JAOTRH010000018.1, on the reverse strand, counting down.
AAGAGTAATTATTTAATAATTTTTGAGTACCATGTATCATTATTTATATATGTAATATTTTTATTTAATTATATAATAAAAATTATTTTGAATAGAATAGTAAAATTCACCTTTGTTTGATAGATGAAAAAAAACAAAGACAATCCAATTAATATGCATCTAACTTTTTTAATTATTAAAAATATTACGAAAATAATAACACGTGATTATCCGGAGTTAGTTAATATAATTTTTCCTTTGGAGTTAGCCTAACTAGTTTGGTTGAAGGTTTACTTTTGAAGCAAACTGGAGGAGTTAGGCGTACAAAGAAAGTTTCTGTCAATGGGAATTCATCCTATTTTTAGGAAATAGATCCAACTATTGCTTTTGATAATTATGTATGTTTCACATTCCTTTCAAAAGTATGAGAATCCTCAATCCTGATTCATTCACACTCGAGATTTCTTCTGCAATTCGAAATATGATTCACGTTTCGAGTCTGGTTATTTTTTAATGGTCGAATTCATGACTCAATTCATTTTTAGAGGTATTACAATGTAAGTTTTTTTTTTTTGACCCGACTATTGACCCATTTTTAGGTGTAACGATCCGGTAATTTAGAAAACTAAAATAAATAACTATGTGCTTATGTGTTTATATATTTACGTGTTTACTATATTTAAAATAATGATGTGTTTATGTTTGTTTTATTTTTTAATATCGATTTTCAACTAGTCTTTTTGTCTTATTTGGACTAATCATCCATGTCTCAAGTCTAAAATTTTGAGTCATTAGCCAATTCTTAAAAATAAGTCTAAATACCTAATAAAAAGCTTTTTAACCAACCCATTTTCTTCTTTTAATCCAAATAAGGCCTTATCTGTTAGAACAATAGATCCGTGTTTAACAGGCCTCGGTTTCTCTGTCTTCTGTAGTGATCTTGCGCCTATATCGACCCACTTTTCAGTCCTCCAATGCTGTTCGGACGTCCTACCGAGCATGAATACCAAAATTTGAGACATCAAATCAACAATCTCCACATTAGTTTGAATTTATGAACCATCACCATCTTGAAGATCTGCTGGTTGCCTCGTCCTGCACCCCATTCACGGGTATGGGTGCTCTACCGTATCTGTTCATCAATTTGAATGAACTTGGACCAAATTCAAGTCACATTTGAACTTGACCACATTGCAATCAACCAGCCTCTCGTTCTTGGATAGTTTTCCATACTCTTAAGTCTCAGCATTCTGTGGTGACTCTGCATTCTGTGGTGACTCCACCTTCTGTGACACTGCTACTTGCTTTTGATCTTTGTCTGATCTGCCCGTAACTTTCTTATGACTTGAAGGTTCTCCACTGCTCTATTTATGCTACTGTTAATTTGAACTATTTTCACCCGATTTTCTGGGTAAATTTTTTTGACAGAACTCCACTTCGATCGCTGCACTCTTCTTTTGACTTTTTGACATACTCTGCTTGTCAGCCTGACTAAGCCTTAAATGTCTGTGTCTCGTGCCATCTCTGTTGGATTCTGCCTGTGTGGTAGTGGTAACTCCACCTACCACCGTGTCCCCTACCAATTTGTAGAGACCATCCACTTTTTGTCATTTCATGATTATCATGGCCCATCCGCTAATTATCATTGCTTCACCCTTTACTGTGAACCCATAACCTAGAGAATCCAATGTTCCCAAAGAAACTAAATTTTTCTTTAATCCCGAAACATGCCTGACAGTCGCCAAAGTCCTCATAACCCCTACAAACATCCTGACTTTGACTGTACATATTCCAATTGACTGACACACTAAGTCATTCCCCATTAGAACAGTACTCCCGTTGCAAGACTTATACGAGTCAAACTATTCTCTAACTGGACACATACGATATGAGCATCCTGAATCTAATATTCATGACTTTGATAGAAAATCAAAATCTGAAGAAACTGAAAGTGCATCTTTGTCTACCTCACTGTTTGACGATTCTTCAGCAAAACTGACAGATTCTGCAGACGCTTTTCTACTCTTCTTTTCTTCTAGATGTTGCTTTAATTCTTGGCGCTGGCTCTTAAAGTAACTAATTTTGTGGCAATAGAAGCATTCCACGTTCTTCTTTGCACGTGACTTGGACCGAAATCTCCATTTACTGGAACCCTCCTCATTGGATCTACTCTTTCCTCTGCTTGACTTAGACTTAGCTAACAACAGTCAGTCTGCATCTGATTCACCATCCCTCTTCATCTTCTCATATGACAAAAGAGCACCAGTAACCTCTTCAAGCTTTAAGGTGTCTTTTTCGTACATCAGAATCGTCACCAGATGATCATAGAATGCTGAAAGAGATGCCAATAGGAGTATTGCCTTATCCTCATCATCAACATTTACTCTAAACTTGGATAACTATGTGATGAGCATATTAAGAACGTTGAGATGTTCCAAAAGATTTATACATTCCCTCATATGTAGGACATACAGTTGCTTCTTCACGTACAACTTATTGGCTAGATTTTTCTTTATGTATAAACCTTCCATCTTCTGCCAGATCTCGTGCGCTATCTCCACATCAAGCATGTCATGAATAACCTCGTCTTCCAAATTCAACTGAATTGAACTCGCTGCCTTGGAATCAATGTCCTCACAATGGTCATCGATCATTTTCTTTGGTTTCCTTGCCTTGCCAAGTAATTCATTGGAGACCCCTTATTAGATCAGCAGATCCTTCATTCGTCTTTACCACAGGGATAAGTTATTCTTACTGGTAAACTTTTCAACTTCGTATATAATGTTGACCATCTTTACTGCAATCGAGTGATTAAGCCAATAACTAATACTCTGATACCAGTTGTTGGAATTTAAAAGCTCAAATTTCCTACGCAGCGAAAATAGAAACATAGACTTCAATCCATACAAAATAAATAAAGAGAAAGAACAATAACACGAACGCGAATATACGTGATTTAACTAACTGCCTACCTTCACGAGACAAGAAGAAAGAATCCACTATTATCAATAAGGATTACAATCACTCTTTTTTTCTCTCCCCCTCTCTCTCTTTCTCACTCACACTGTGTATGTGGTCTCAAACTTGAGCTTTTTGCCATATCTCTATACTCTCTTTAGCCTCTCTATTGAGCCATAGTGTTTAATGATCTTAGGGTTTCTATTAAACATAAAACCCTTATATATGCAACCCCTAGGTCAAAACTTAACTCTAACCGCCCCGCAAAAAATTGTTGTTGCGCCCAGACCGATCGATCTATCTTTAACAGGTCTCGATTTCTCTGCCTTTTGTAGTAATTCTACGCCTATGTCGATCTATTTTTCAGTCTTCCAATGCCGTCTTGACGTTTTACCGAGGATGAATATCAAAATTCAAGACATCAAACCAATACTTTGCACCTTAAGACTCAATGAAGGCTTGTGCCTCATCTCTTTTCTGACATCAAACAAAATTTGCCCCTTTTTTCCTTTCTCATCTTCTTCTATTTGTTTTGAGTTTTGATTTTTGAATATGATCTATAATATATATATATATGAGGGATAGAGTCATGTAATGAAGGATCATAAGGGTTATGCATGCATAATTCTTGTGTTCACTCCTAAGATTCAAGCAGCATTTTTTTTAATTTGTACAAATTTATTTTTTGGTCAAATCTAAATTTTTGGTCTAAGTATTATACTATAACTTATTATAAATATCCTTTGCATGCGTGATTTTTCATTGAGCGAAACTTTAATTTTTTATATTCAAAATTTTAAAATTGAAATGGCTAAACCTCTATTTGGAAGAACTAACTTTGAAATAATGTTATTTATTGTAAAAAAAATGTATTTTTGCATGAAATCAGTAAAAAAAATTAATTTTTGTCTTATCTTTTCAATCCCACTAGAATCACATGGAATGCCCTAGTATACACAAAATTATGGTATTTTTTCAATGCGTGCTAGATCTGGACACTAAGTAATTCAAAATTAATTTATTCCAAATTACTAAGTTTTTTTAGTAGGATTATGTCCCAGAGCTCCTTAACATCTATTTACACTCATACAAAATTAATAAAAAATTATACATAAGGTTAAGGGCACTCTTGAAATTTTAAATCAAAGGTGACAGATTCTGTCTCATATTTTCAAATCAGTCTAGATATGTCACTCTGTCTTATTTTAAATAAAACTTAGCTTTAGAAGCAAAATTGGAAAAAAAAAATTATGAACAATGTAGGGGACATCTGAATTAGTTATATGTAATTTTTTAAAAATTTTAGTGAAAGTTTACTATTTTTAACCCCCTTTTAACATTGGTTGAACTAATAAAACTACTACTGCGATTTTAGGTCCCTCGGTGTATAAATGTTGATTTTAAGTTTTCACTTTATTATTTTACCATGCTTTATTATTTATTTGATTATATATAATTGTGAAAGATTTGTAATGAAAATAATGTGTGTTGATTGTTTAGCATGTTAATATGTTAAGTTTTAAATTAATGCTGGTATGTGACGTGATTATGTGATTGCTTAATTATTTATTGAATAGCATTGTGAAAATGAAATGTGTTAATTGAATGTTAATATATTATCCTAAAAGTTTTATCAATTGAATTTTATGCATGATAAAGTCAATTATTTCTCATGCTAATATTACTTCTTAAGTCTAAATGCATTTTTCCCTAATATATTAGAATTATTCTTCATAACTGTGACATTTCATACTTAAATTCACGAGGACTGGGATCACACCTTATTAATTGGAAATTTAAAAATAAATAGTGTTTGGAACAATATGATAGGTCCATAAATGTTTTGAGCCGTGATATAACTTAAGTAGTGCTATGCCTTGAACTGTATCACGTCTTGAACCGTATATCTCAATTAAGTGTGTGAACGGAAACACCATATGATAATGGTGGTTGGTATAAATTGCACACTAAATCTTGACCTAAGATTCGAATATTTGAAGTCGTGAAATACACGTCCTTGCCCTTTGAATGTGACTGTCAGATAATTAATTCGACTATGAGATATTACTGTGGCCGAAGAAAAGTCTTTTGATTGGTAGACTTGGTCTGTGTTAGTTAATCAGGGTTAGTACGATTCTTACAGTTAGTTGAACCTTCTTTTACACTTTATAATCAACTTTTGTAAGAGTTAAATAACTATCACCATGAATCATATCGTGCATATTTTATCTTAGTACTCGGTGAAATATTTAGCATGTTGTTCTATTAAATAATTGTATATATTTTAATTTTTACTGAGCGTTGCAGCTCATTGAATTTTATGTCAGGTTTGGATGAAGCGAAGAGACTGCCACCAACTTTGTTGATGAATTTGTGGAGCCCTACCTCACTTGAGCAAATCTGTATTTTTTTTTGGGGGCAACTTGGTTTCCTTTTTTGAACATTGTATTGATAACAATTTTTTTTATGCTTTCTTAATTGTGTGTTTGTAATATAATTACATTGCTATGCTTCTAGCTTTTATTGGATGGTTTGCTTTTATCTTTTCTGCACCAATAGTATTTTTGTCGTTGTAGATATTATTTGTAATTTTTTTATTTTGTCTTTTCTCGTAATAAAAGTCGTCACAATTTTGTAGGCGTAATCTTAATTTTGAATGAACGTTTCTTTATGTAATTTTGTAAGCGTAATTTTAATTTATTTTTCGTTTGTCTTCATATAAGTGTAAGAGTTAGGGATCCCTATATCAATTCATTGTTTCTAGTAACAAGAAAAAAGGGGAAAAATAAAGAAAAAGAAAAGCAATCACAAAAATTCAATAGCTTTTTGTCAAGAGGGAATTGCCACAATGGGGTGTTTGGCAAAGCTATTTTAAATTTATTATTAAAAAATATTACACATATTTTTTTAATTATTGTTCAGCAATAAGTACTTTAATATAACAGAAACACTGATTTAATATAATATTTTAATTAATTATTATGAATTAATTTTTAGTTTCACTTTTTATAATAAATGTAGCTAAATTAATAATATTTGATATTGTTTTAATAAATTAATATTGATGAGTCTTAGAACTTTCTCAGTATGTTATATTTGAAGGCTAAATTAGAGTATAAAAATTAAAAATAAAAGATGAAAATTAAAAATAACTATTTAAAAAAAAAAAGTTATGGACCTACCATTGGTACCGACTGATACAAGGTGGTATTGTCTCTTACATTCAGAACAACCCGTATTGGTTTGTAGCAGTCCGAACGATAGATATGCACAACTATATACCATCTTGCTATTTTAAAAAATAAATTTGAAGAGCACTGTTCAGAAGTTATTTTTAGAGTGGAAACACTACTCATCTCATTTTTATTTTTGGATTTTTGGGCCAGGATAGATTTAGATAATTCAAATTCATGTTTATTATTCTTTTGGAGAAATTGGTTATTTAAAAAAAAAACTCAAATGCAAGTTCCAAAAATTATTCACTAGGAATTTTTATGTATTTTTACAAATTTCGCTGATAGTTCTTCGGGTACTGATCGGTAACAATAAATCCTATATATAATATACATGTGATGTTTTATTTTTATTTCTAAAAATAAATTTAAATAAAAATAATTTTAAAAATTGACCTCAATCATTGATTTGTTTAAATAGGAAGTTTAGAATTATTTCATTTAAAAATTAGAGATTAAGATTATGATATAAGACAAATGTTATATCAGACCTTTTAAATTATAATAGGTTTCTCAAGTTTGCCTTAATTTCTTAAAAACTAAGCAAAAAACAAAAATAGAAACAATCCATAAATAGTTGGAGACAAAAATACCATGACGTAACCTAGGTATTATTACTTCTTGGAAGGAACATTCTTTTTCTTTACATGAGGATGCTCCCATGTACTCATCAAATATCTTTAACAGTGGATCATGAAATTACAACTTATGCATCCTGATGATGTCAATTGACCCCATTAGCCAATTTTTTTATTATAGTATTTTTTTCCTCTTATTATCTACTATTAACCCTAGTAAAAATAATAATTAACCCATAAAGAAATTGCTGAATGCACACATTTTTTTTGTCAAAACAACATTATTATGAATATATTAAAGATTTGTATTACTTACTAATTGAAGAAATTTTAGTTTATGATATGTTATTCATTGACAATTAAGTATTAATTAATACAAAAATTATTATATTTCATAAAGCAAGTGTAATGACAAAAACTCCTAGAATTGCCGAGGAACTCGGTTAATTATGATTGAAGCACTTTTTAATTTAATAATGTTACGGACAATATTTGTATGAAACACTGTATATATACTTATTTCTTTTAGTCTCTCTTTTTGTTTTTTATTTTTTTCATGTTCTTTCCATAATGCTCTTATTCATGTTTCTGGGCCAAAAAAAAAGAAAACACACACACACAAGGAAGAGAAAAGAAAAGAAAATAAAAAAAAAGAGTAAAATTCCACGAGCCTAATGGTATAACTAGAAATCCAGCTCAATTAGCTCAATAGGTCAGACCACCATGGCGTAAACTACAATCGAACAACTTTAGATACCCACGGCCATAGATAGATCCAAAGAGAGCGAATGAGAACGGCTGCCTCTTCAAATTTTTTTAAAAATTTATTATTATAATATTATTAGTTTAAAATATTTTATAATTATATAAATTTATCCATCTAAGATTTTTTTTAAAATTTACAAAAATTATTCAATCATACTAAGTTAAAATTTTATATCCGTTCCTACCCATGCCCATATAAAAATCCATGTAAAAGATGAAAGTCGCGTCACCCAATTGTTTTTAAACAAATTAATTATTACGGACCATCCCATAATTTTAATTTTGATTTGTTTATGATTTATTGTGACAATGTTGGTAGGGACTACTATTTTTAAGGATAAATTATTTAATATTTTTAATGTAATATTGTACTCTAATAATAATATAGCCCTTATTTGAAATAGCTAAAAAGCTATATTTTTTAGAATTTTAGTTTTTTTTAAAATTGAAAGATAAAAAAAGTTAGATTGATTAGGATAACTTGATTAGGGTAATTTAATTTTTTTATTAAAATGATTAATATATTAATATTTTTTATTTTTAAATTATAATATTTTGGATAATTGCACATTTTTTCTTATTTTTTAAAAGTAGAATTGTTTTTTTAATTAAAAGTACTATACTTATTTTGTTCAAAAGTACTTATTAAAAGTATTATACTTAATTAAAAAAAGTTAAATTGTTTAGAATGTTCATAGGATTTTTTTGAAAAAAAAATTAAAAAAAAATTAATAAATTTTTTTAAAGATACCCGGTAATCTTAAAAGTCATTTTAAAAAACATTAATTCTTTAAATAGCCCAAACAAGCGCATAATATATATATATGAAATAAAATATCAACAAATAGTAGTAGAGTGCACTAAGTTTGCCAATACTAGTTGGACTTATCTAAAATTTTTAAATATTGTTTATTTTTAAGAATATTTTTAGAACTCAAAATTCTCTTCAGATTGTGAAATTTAAAACGTCGTAACAACGGTTGAAATTAGTAACTTATAAATTATAATTTATAATTAAAATTATGAGTGTTTAGTAAAAATTAAAATTTATAATTAAAAATAATAATTAAATTTGTAGAAAAAATTATAAGTATTTTAAAAATATAATTTTTAATTAAAATTAATAATAAAAAACTAAAAATTAAACAAAAAAAACTTAGCCAAATACCCCAAAAATAAGAAACTTAGCCAAACATCCCAAAACAAGGAGATTTTATTTTTTTTAATGCAATGGTTTGAGAGAAAAAAAAAAAAAAGGAATTTGTTTAAAAGTTAAAAAGATGCCACTTACAGAACTGCGCCCACCACTACTGGTTCCTTCCCTTGTTGTCTTTTTCCTCCACCTTCCTCACTTTCCCAGCGCATTTTCCATCGCCCCAAACAGCAGTCAGACTTCCCGCTTTGGATTACTCCTCACCAACTCTTGCTTGTCCCCTCTCCCTCTGATTCCTTTCTCCGCTTTCTTTCTTTCTCTGGTAAGAAATTCCAAACCCGTTTCCTCCTCTCTTAATTTTCTGTTTTTCTATTTTTCTTTCAATTTCTTCTACTCAGTTTCTGTTGTCTGTTAGACTGTTACACTCAGATTTCTCTTGTACAGGACCATATTAGGGTTTGGTTGTTTACTTCTAATCCTTACTGTAATTTAAATTGTTCCTGTTTTCCGTTACCTTTCTTTTAATGATGAAATAGTGGAGGTGGAATTTCTCTGGAAAATGAATCATTCTGTTTCATTAGGGTTATTCTTTGGTCTATACACGTGAAAGCGAAACTTGAGAACTTTAGAAGGTGTTTTGTGGATCAGAAATGCCTCCGGAAGGGGCAACTTTGGGTGGTGATGGAGTTGAGTACTCGTTTGCCATGGAGTACCACGGCCCACCTATAACCTATGATCTTCCCCGAGCGGTTCCTATCAATGTGGAAAGGATTCCAGTAGCTTCCGTGGTCTCCCAAGTTCCAGAAAAAGTCTCCTTGCCGGTTGTCCAACCGATTTTGGCACCTGATATTGTTAGAAAGTTCTCGAAAGAGTTAAAACTAGGCTCTGTCTCCACTGTTTCTTCCGCATCTCCGATAGCCTTGGAGCGGGGAAGTGGGGAAGTTGATGGTTCAAAAGAATTAGCTTTAGGGTCTGAAACTAGTGTTTCTCCAACTTCAGTGATTGCATTTGAGGAGAGAGCTCGAAGTAATGCCGATATTGGGTTGTCGGGTGAGTTAAGTAGCCTGACCAACTCCGATTGCCCAAATGGGCATAAGGGGTCTGGAGAGTTTTCTGAGATTCATTGCTCGACTGGGCTGGGCTCTTCCTCCATTAGTTGTGAACATTCAAATGAGTTATTGGGCAGGGTGGGAAGCTCAGGCACACTGGGATTTTCGGGTAGTTTCGATAAATCAAAGGATTTAACAGGAAACTCAACTGCACCAAGGGTTTCTAATAGTTGCAAGGATAGTTTAGATTTTAATGATTTGAACAAACCAGATTGGTCATCAAGCGAGTCAGTGTTGAGCTTAGATTACCCCTCTTCTCGGGTTTCTTCTCTTAGGATTGGTGACTGTGACAATGAACCTGCTTGTGATGTAAGACGGGCTCCAGTGGTAACTTTTCATGATATTGAGTCAGAGCTGGGAGATTTTGATGAAGAATTAAGTCATTCTGAACCTGAAGTTGTCCGAGCAAAAAGAGAACCTGAGGTTAAGGCAAGGAAGGGAGCATGCTATCGATGCTTTAAAGGAAACAGGTTCACCGAAAAGGAGGTCTGCATTGTTTGTGATGCAAAGTATTGTAGTAATTGTGTGCTCAGAGCAATGGGGTCTATGCCAGAAGGAAGAAAGTGTGTTAAATGCATCGGAAGTCCTGTTGATGAATCAAAGCGAGGAAACTTGGGGAAATGCTCTCGAATGCTCAAGAGATTGCTTAATGAGTTGGAAGTTCAGCAAATAATGAAGGCCGAGAAGTTGTGTGAAGTTAATCAATTGCCACCGGAGTATGTTATTGTGAATGGTAAGCCTCTCTGTCAAGAGGAGCTGGCTATGCTGCAGAGTTGCCCAAACCCACCAAAGAAGCTAAAACCAGGACATTATTGGTATGATAAAGTATCTGGACTTTGGGGAAAGGTGAATACGATATCCTCAAGACATTTTATGTTGGCACTATTATTCTTCATTTGCTGCATTGTTGTGGAACTTGATGGTTCTTCTAATTTTCACAGGATGGACAGAAGCCTTCCAAAATTATCAGCCCCCATCTGAACGTTGGGGGTCCCATCAAGATGGATGCTAGCAATGGAAACACACAAGTTTTTATAAATGGCCGGGAGATCACAAAAGTAGAGCTACGGATGTTACAGGTTCACATTTCTGATCTAACCATGCCAAAGTTATCTTGAATGTTGAAGTTATCAACATACATATATTTACCATTACTGCATTGAAAATTGTAGCTTGCAGGAGTCCAATGTGCTGGTAATCCACACTTTTGGGTGAATGAGGATGGTTCATACCAGGAAGAGGGACAGAAAAATACAAGAGGCTATATCTGGAACAAGGTGTGTATCTTGATGTCCATGTGGTTTTGTGTCTTTCTAACCACCCCCTCAAAACAAGAAAACAAAAACAAAAAAACAATTGTCCTGTCTTTGGTTACACTTACAAGTTTCTTTTCAGGCTGGGACAAAGCTGGTCTGTGCTGTACTATCCCTTCCAATTCCTTCTAAGTCTGCAAACCCTAGTGGAGAACCATTGAATAATCTGGTTAGCCGAATTGTGCCTGACTACCTTGAGCAGAGAACCCTTCAGAAACTTCTTTTAATTGGGTATAATGGATCTGGTACAAGTACTATATTTAAGCAGGTAATTTCCCAATGGAGTGATGTAGTACTATATTTAAGCAGGTAATTTCCCAATGGAGTGATGCAAGTTTATCACATTAAAATTTCTATTTGTGTAGGATGTCTATGGTGGAACTCCTTATCATATGTCCTCTTACATGATGCAAAAATGATCTTATCAAGTTTGCACTGCCCTCCCGTGGTTTGATGCGTATTCTTGTGGAGACCCTGTCAATATGTGGCATTGAATATTAGAGCCCTATTTGGTAACGTTTATAGTTTTTTGTTTTTTGTTTACAAAAAATACAAAACATGTTTTTGTTTATTTTTATAAAAAAGCAAAAATAAAAACATGTTTGGCATATAAATATTTGGAAAGTGTTAGTTGGAGGTTGCAGATGAGTACAATGGTCGGAGGTGTTATCCGGTGATGATAACAAGAGATAGAGATGGTGGTCGAAAGTGGTGGTCAGAGGCGGTGATCAGAACAGGTGGTTGGCAGTGGTAGCCGGATGGGGGTGACCAAGGATGTTAGCCGGGGATGTTAGCCGGGGATGATAGCATGATGTAGCGATGGTGGTCGGATGTAGTAGTTGGAGATGGTGATTGGAGGTGTTAGCCGGAAAGATAGTAAGAGGTAGCGATGGTGGTCAAATGTAGTCAAATGTGGTGGGTAAAAACCGAGACGATGGTCGGAAGTGGTGGCCGGAGGGGGTGGTTGAATGTGGTAGTCGAAGGCAATGGTCGGAGGCGACAGCTGGATATAATAGTCGAAGGTAGTAAAAAAAAAAAAAATCAAAACGTGTTTACAAAACAAGTGCAAACATATTTTTTCTGTTTATAAAAATTTTGTAAATTTTGAAAATTGTTTACAGTTTTTTGAAAACAAAAATAATTACCAAATATGTTTTTGTTTACAATTTACAAAAAAATTAAAATTAAAAATAGAAAATAGAAAACATAAATGTTACCAAACAGGACCTAGTTGTTCTCTTTTGAGGGGTTTCTTTTTTTGGGGGTTTCTTACCTGCTTTTCATAAGCTTCTTTTAGCATTTTGGTAAGCATAAATATCAAAGGCACAGAGCTTTATTGGTTAGATAGTTAGTCCTAAGATAATTAAGGCATCTTTCGCTACAAGTATTGATAAAGCGTCGAGCATTTATGTTTAGTAATCCTTGTAAATCTCTTATCGGTATATGAGGTTCAGATCTTAGTTGCCTGAATCGCCTACTAGGCGTGATGAATCCTCGATAGAATCTCGATTCGGTGATTCTAAGTAATCCTGTTCGATATAGCTTCGCTCCCAATTTGGACAGAACCTTTCAAATATATGAATCCTAAAGCAAAAAAAAGGAAAAATACAAAGCATGGGAAAAACTATAATAGCCATCATTTTTTTTAAGAGAAGCAGTAATTGATATTTATTGAAGTACTTTATATTTTACGTAGTTTTTATTTAAAAAATAATTTGCAATTGACATCATTCTCCAATATTTCTTCATATTATAAGGTATATATTGGAACTAATTAGAAAAAACAAACTTGGTATATTAGTATATATTTCATGTATACAATATATAAATGCTCCAACAGGCGCTCCCAATAAAAAATATTGAGATATGCCTAATGGTTTGATGCGAGTTATCTCCCCTCTCACTTATAAACCCCTTTTCTCCTTCTATGCTGGACTGTTTATTTTGTTATAGTGTTAGTGATTATGGAGATAATT
>JAOTRH010000018.1:4036321-4050486 GCA_034768845.1 Heliamphora exappendiculata | reverse complement strand
GGGTTGGGGGTTTGCCTTACATAAGCTTCTTTTAACATTTTGGTAAGCATAAATATCAAAGACACGGAGCTTTATTGGCTAGATAGTTAGTCCTAAGATAATCAAGGCATCTTTCGCCACAAGTATTGATAAAGCATAGAGCATTTATTTTTAGAAACCCTTGTAAATCTCTTATCGGTATAGGAGGTTCAGATCTTAGTTACCGGAATCTTCTACCAGGCGTGATGAATCCTCTATAGAATCTCGATTCAGTGATTCTAAGTAATCCTGTTCGATATAGCTTCGCTCCCAATTTGGACAGAACTTTTCGAATATATGAATCCCAAAGCAAAAAAAGGAAAAATACAAAGCATGGGAAAAACTATAATAGCCGTCATTTTTTTAAAGAGAAGAAATAACTCATATTTATTGAAGAACTTTATATTTTACGTAGTTTTTATTTGAAAAATAATTTGCAATTGACATCAATTTCCAATATTTCTTCATATTATAAGGTATATAGTGGAACTAATTAGAAAAAAAAAACTTGGTATATTAGTATATATTTTATGTATACAATATATAAATGCTCCAACAGGCGCTTCCAATAAAAAATATTGAGATATGCCTAATGGTTTGATCCGAGTTATCTCCCCTCACTTATAAACCCCTTTTCTCCTTCTATGCTGGACTGTTTATTTTGTTATAGTGTTAGTGATTATGGAGATAATTGACCACAAATTAGCTCAAGTTGTCGGTAGATGCTTTTATGAATCCTGGTATTTTGGTTGAAGTGCTCCATCACTATTCTATTGATTCAATTAAGGACTCATGTTAGATGGCAAGTTTAAAGTTTTGTTTATCAGGAAGTATGTTGGACATCTATGCTATAATGACTGGATAACTATAAAGTTTTTAAAGATTTTCACTGATACTTAACATCAATAAAATTGTGTTGAATGCTTCATAAAGTCTATAGAGAGAGAGTGTGAGAGAGAAAGAGGGCGTTTCACTGTTTCTTCTTTCTCAGTGCAATGCCAATGAAACCTGTTAATAACAGCGAGAACATTTGTTTTTTAATTTTTTATTTTGCTTACACATCTTGGTATTTGCATACTAATTGGTTCACAAATTTACAGATTTATTTATGGTTATCTCTCATTTACCTGTTGTGGTAAACTCTGACTGCAGACAAAAGTATTATGTTTATAAGGGAAATAACTAAAAATTATTTTAAACATCTGATGTTTGGGCTAAACCTGGAACTGTGCAGAAATATTAATATATGATAGATGATTAAGCTTTCTTATTTTTCACCAGTGGACATAAATTATAAGTGGATGGCTGGTGAAGATCGATTAGATAGTAGTACCATACCGTGTAAAATACATGTTTAAATGGTTTCGGTTGTCTTTGCACTTAATGAAGCTACAGTGGCATTGATTATACTATCTGCAGAATCAACATGATCTTTCAAATTAAGGTTTTTAGCATTCTAAATTTGGTAAACCTGAAAAAGGAATGTGTTTATTAATATAAATTATTTTGATAGGCCAAGATCCTTTACAAAGAGGCACCCTTTTCAGAAGATGAACGTGAAAATATTAAATTAGTGATTCAAAGCAATGTGTATGGCTACCTTGGTATACTTCTAGAGGGCCGTGAGCGTTTAGAAGATGAAAGTTTGAATGTAATGAAGAAAAATCAGCCTTCTGATGAATCTAGTCCCTCAGGTATCAATGCATTTTTTGTTTGTTTGGTTTTTTGTTTATTTATTTGTCTTTCCTTGTACTTGTTGCATACATAGATGCATTATTTACTTATAGTACTGGAATTTGTCAAGAGAACTAAAGAAATGAGCTATGTAGTACTTATCCTTCAAGTCATTGCCAACTTTAGGCTTTAAATTCAAACAATAGTTTGCACATTAAGCCTGACTCATCTTTATCAATTATCACACCTTCAAGTTGTTACCATTTTTGTTGGATCACTTATATATCTTCTTGGATCACTAGAGTGTTTTAACAAAAACAGAAAATGGAAAAATCCATTTTGTTGAGTGGATCCTGGGCTTAAGCCTGAGCCTGAACCTGAGCATCATTGCTCTTCCCAAGTGAAGGCTGTCTCCAGCATTTTATGCCTGTCTTCAGCCTGATGTGAGGTCAAGCTTCCTGATGAAACTCTGCAATGCAAGAGATTGATCGTAAATGAATTCATAAAGAGATGGATCATTTTGTCTATTGGCAGTCCCCTAAGTTTATGCATTTGTAGTGAATTGAGTGGGCAGGGCTGCAGAGAAATTTATTTTTTATTTTTACTTCTAGGCGCAAGCATTAGAAGAGAACTTGTTATGCGTCAGTCAGATTTGTTTCCTTTTCTCATTATGCTAGCATTTGTTACCATATACATTTCTGAGGATGCAAACAGTTGATTAACCATGCTATATTTGGTATGTGACAGCTAAATCATCTCTTACGTTTTGTAGGCTAGGTTTGTGTATTTTAATTTGAGGACTGGTTTAGTTTTTCATTATGTATCAATTACCCTAACAATATCCTCAACTTCTTTATAGTGAAGTTGGTTCCTGAAGTATGTTCTATTGGTTGATAGTAGCATACATAATATAGACATACATCCGTCATGATCATATTGACATTTTACATTCCTTATCTAGCAAATTATTATAACTCTTGAAACTACTTATGGCTAACAACAGGAAATACTGATGGGGGTGATGGAAAAACTATCTATTCCGTTTGTCCAAGGTTGAAAGCATTCTCCGATTGGCTTCTCAAAATTATGGTATCAGGCAATTTGGAAGCCATTTTCCCTGCTGCTACTCGGGAATATGCACCTCTAATTGAGGAGTTGTGGAACGATGCAGCTATTCAGGCAACATATGATCGGAGAAGTGAACTAGAACTGCTGCCTAGTGTTGCTAGTTATTTCTTAGAGCGGGTGATGCCTTGTGTTCTTATGCTTATTTGGTTGGTTAAATATGTAGAGTTCTGATCATACTATTGCTTCTCACCAATTCTGCTTCTCCTTCCTCATGTTAATTCTTTTTCTTTTTTCAATATGGCCAGTTAGATGCTTGCCTCTTAGACATGCCACTATCCCATTTAGCCCCCACATTTCACATGCACTTAGCAATTGATGGGAGAAATCCCTCTGGATGGTAGAGATGCAAATGAGCCCAGCTTGGGATAATTGCAAGCCTGCCAAGCTCTATTGAGACACAAGCTTGTGAAGTGATTGTTCGGCTCAGCTTAGACATGTTTATTTGCCCAGGATTAGGAAAAGATGAAAATTCTTGTTCTGAATCTTTGATTAATACACTGATATGGAGCTACATAGCATACAAACTACATGAAACCTTAGCAGTCTAGCTTCAAATCTATGGTTTCTTGTGGAGAAGAGCAAAAATCCAGAAGATTTATATGACTTCTGCACAAAGTGGTGTTTGGTCTGCAAAAATTTTAAGAGAATGAAATTGTGGTTTCGAGCTTTAGCTTGTTCCAACAACACATGGAGATCTACCCTATTAGATTGTATTTCTAGATGGCCCGGCAAATAAATCTGTCCTGGAACTCAGCTGAGCTGAGCTGAGCCTGGTGTGGCTTCTGTTAAGCTTCTTTGGCTAGACAAACCTGAGTTCAGCTTGTCTAGGTTGATCGTTGAGGTTGATTGAGCTCTTTTGATAAACCAAGCTATAGATGTTGTGGGTTGCTCATTTAACATGGTTCCATATATCTGTTAAATAACCTCAACCAGCATTTATTTATGTTTATATATTATGTACTTTTTGATTTCAAGTTTTCCTTTCTAGGAAATTTGCTGGGATGATGATTGGCTATTTGTTAAAATTCATTGCCGATGTTTCTGTTGTGATCCTTTTCTTTTTCAGGCAGTCGATGTTTTGAGACCAGACTATGAACCTTCAGATGTAGACATCCTATACGCTGAGGGTGTTACTTCATCCAATGGGCTTGCTTGTTTGGACTTCTCATTTCCCCGGCCAGAACCTGACATCAACATTGATACTTCTGATCAGCATGATTCTCAGCTCAGGTAGGTTCTTAAGCTTCTTATTATTTTTGTTATATTTGGTAAGACATGTGCTTTTCACTTTTGGCTACTCTTTCCGTAACTTATATTTTATGAACTTTGGTCCTTGTGTCAAATGTGGATGGAAACCCATATGAGACAATAGAAGAAAGCACTACTTTCAAGAAGTCTAGCAAGAAGTTCTTTGCCTTACTAAGCTCTCAGTAAAGTAATCCCTTGTTACCGCTCCGCGGGTTACATAGGAGTGATTGAAGCGATTGGAACAAGAGAGATAAGAGTATTTGCCTGCTAACTCTTAGCAACACTTCGCTGTCATTTTTCCTTTAGGAAAGCATAGATTAGGGAAATCTGGTTTTTGAGCTTCATTTGCCTCTCTCTGCATTTGCTTCTCTGCGCCGGTAGATTGATTACTAGGCTATATTGATGGCAGCGAATATCGGTGACTATTTGGCATTAAATTTTTTTTCCTAAAATCATACTTTACCTAAGGATTTCTATTGTTTGATACCTTTTCTTGAGATCAGTTATTTTGCTCCCATAGGTAGATTGGCCCCTGCTCTGTTATCTGCTTATTTAGCTTAGGCTCTAACCACTTCCCTTTCTATTGGCTTTGTAGGACAGAGTACTTATTTCCTTGAGTTCATCCCTCTTTGTTCGGCGTATTTTTTGAATAAACATCCTTCATTCTACCTCTTGCTTGAGTATTTTCTGTACCTTGGTTAGCTTCCTATTCAATAAGTGTACCTCTTTTCACACCTGCTGTCCCATCCAATTCAGTGCCTATCCTCTTTTCTCAAACCCCTTCTCTTCCTCAACAGGACATTCATGCAGAACCCCTTCTTTCAATGTCTTACCATTCTTCATGTGCAGCTGTCGTGCATCTAATCTTTTCTGTCATCGAAATCGAATAGGGACAACTAGTTATATATCTCTAGGCATCAGGTTTGTCTAATCCCTGAGATTGACATGGGCAAACGGTTGAGGAATCACCATAGCCCCTCTTCCTTGTCTATTAATCTTGGTAAAATGATGTTAATATCCAAAATTGTTCATGTCGTAACTTGAGCTCTTTTTTGAACATCTGTGTAATAAAAAGGCTATGCATGGAAATTATCTTATACACCTGGCAACCGCAGAAAATGGGAAGTATCTTATACACCTTGGCTCCCGGGCTATGCTGCGGTTGCCGGTGGATATTGGCGACAGCTTGACAACAAACAGAAGGCCCCATAGTACTCAACTGTTTCTGCTATTTGGTTATAGAGTTTCAATTGATCTAGTTAGAGATATGACAAAGTTGAAGTGCTCATGAATACGGTTATCCTCCTTTCCCCTTTCCCCTTTCCCCTTTCCATTACTGCAGGGAATTGTTCTTGACAAGAGTGAAGAGTCACTAATACTGGATGTACTTGCGTACGTGTAGTGACTGGATGTAGCTACGATGTATGGGATCATCCGATGATTGATCCTATGATGTTGTCATGTCAAACTTTTTTATTTGGACAAATTGGACCCATCAATGGGTGGGTCTGCGGCATCTCTTTGTCTCTCTCTCTCTCTATATATATACATGTATGTATGTATGTATGTATGTATGCATGTATATTATGTGAACACTAAATGCCTATATGAGCTTATAAATTGTTCCATACTGCATAAGATCTGCTGTACATGCTACCCTTCTCAGACCCCACAGTACTGGGCTGCCCTTTACTGCATAAGATTATTTGTCCAATATTGTTGCGGCATATAGGCATGATAAAGGCTATAAGTGGTATGCTTTTACTTCAAATTTCCTGTTATATGGTGATAAATTTGATTTTAAAGTTTACCTTTAATTGTTATTGGAGTTCTGAATGATAGAATACACAGTTCATAGTGTAACTACTGTTGGATAGCTTGATATACATTGTTAGGCCCATTTTCTAATAGCATAAGCTTTTGGGACAATTTGTGACTTAACATGGTATCAGAGCTTTGGTTCTACAGGGTCTTGGGTTCAGGTCTCGTAGTGTGTTTTCATGTTATATTTGTTATTGTGCACTCTGTGCGTTGGTGCACTTATTCAGTTTGTTTTCCTCTCCATGTTTGTAATAGGATTGCATGTGAGAGAAGTGTTGAATAGCTTGATATACATTGTTAGGCTCATTTCCTAACAACTTAAACTTTTGGAACAATTAGTGACTTAACAACTACAATATTTATTTATTGTCTCTTTGTGTGCAGTCGCTGATTGCTACTTGCTAGCTTTTGTCAATATGTGAAATTTGAAAAAAGGTTCACCTTTTTTGTCTCATTTCTTTCCTTGCATAAATTATTACAGAAACCCAATTTCCTATGAGGTGTTGCCTAAGCATGTTGATCACACTGGAAAAAGTCTTGTGCTTTATGGTTGGCTTGCTTGTGAACTCCAAAATAGGTCGAAGTACTGGGACTGATTGTTTTATATATTCTTCGATATGATGACAGTTGATTCATGTCAAGGTTTTGTTTGTTATCCTTGGGTCATTTTTGGAAGGCTGGAATTTAGAGGGGTAATGGGATACTCATTGCGAGGAATCCAATGCTCAATAATCTTATAACTCATACCTTAGATAATCCCATTCAATTGTTTGGATGATTCAGGAATCTTATCTAAGGAAAAAAGTATTAGGAGGTTAATTACACTCCATGATTTCTTTCTTTTCTTGATTAAGCTAGAAGCTGATATTATCACGGGGTGTGTGGAGAACAGATTCATGCATAGTTTGGAAAAGTGATTCTAACTTGAGTAAGTAATCAAGGATCACTTCCCTATTCCAATCCGTTCCAAATGATGGAACCAGGGAAATCCGGAATTATATTCCCATTCCCCCGCAAGACTCTTGCCATCCCAACTGAGCCTGGGTTATTCCAACATTATTATGCTCTTGTTAGTAATTGATTTCAGATTTTCAGGGTTAGTGTGTAGTTATTCCTGACATCATTTTGACCTTTCATGGGTCTCAGATACCAATTAATTAGAGTGCAAGCAAGAGGGTTTGGGGAGAATTGCAAGTGGTTAGAGATGTTTGAAGATGTTCGAGTTGTCATTTTCTGTGTTGCCTTGAGTGACTATGACCAGTATGCCATTGATGGAGATGGGGCTTTGGTGAACAAGATGTTACTGAGCAAGAAGTTCTTTGAGAACATTATCACTCATCCAACCTTTGATCAGATGGATTTCCTTCTGATACTGAACAAATTTGATCTGTTTGAGGAA
This sequence comes from Heliamphora exappendiculata, assembly GCA_034768845.1. Classification (NCBI taxonomy): domain Eukaryota; kingdom Viridiplantae; phylum Streptophyta; class Magnoliopsida; order Ericales; family Sarraceniaceae; genus Heliamphora; species Heliamphora exappendiculata. The sequence continues at coordinate 4,043,198 of JAOTRH010000018.1, read as the reverse complement.
AAGATAGAATGGGTTCCACTTATGCAGTGTGATTGGTTCAATGATTTCCATCCAGTGATGAGCCGTCAACGATCCAACAGTAACAGCAACAACATCAACAATAGCCCCTCCCTCGGCCAGCTGGCTTTCCATTATATTGCAGTTAAGTTCAAGAGGCTATATTCTTCTCTTACTGATCGTAAGTTGTATGTTTCTCTGGCAAAGGGTTTGGAGCGTGACAGTGTTGATGAAGCCCTTAAATATGCAAGGGAGATTCTCAAATGGGATGAAGAGAGACCGAACCTCAGTTTGAGTGAGTACTCAATTTATAGCACCGAGGCAAGCTCTTTCTCTCATTGACGATGACATCGGTGAAGGTTTGTAAATGGATTAATCCTATAGACAATTACCATTGCCAACGTACATAGAAAGGTTGTGTAAATGAGATTTAGAAAAAGGAGGTTAAATAATACCGACCCCCATTATATTCCTTGCAAAACTATTGCAGCTGAAGGATTATTGGAAAAGGAAAGGTGCAAAATCCCGGGATGATGCTGCTGTTCTGCATTCACCGGCACATTGCTCCAAGCCTCCAAAAGTCCGGGTGAAATGATCTTGATGGCTCGGTATATTCTCAAGCAACACCGACACCATATTTTGGTATGATATTTCTTGTAACAGCTTTATGTAATCCTGCCGAATTGGGCTTCAATTCAACATATTTGATTGCCACATAAAATACCACTTGCCTTGTAATTGAACTTGATGTTGGTGCTCGCGTGCTCGTCGTATTGTGTATCAAAGGAGAAAAACCAGTTTCTAGAGTTAGAATGCATTTGTTTTGTTAGTACATGTAACTTTGCTATCCTGACATGGAAGAAAAGAAACATACACTAGTGGGCTGGCAGACCGTATATCCCCTTTTTAGTTTGGGTGAATGAAAAACTGCTTATTTCACATTACATACAACGTGCTTAAACTGGATATTGTAAATTGTTGTTTGCTGTTTGGTTTGTCTTTGGGGGCTCGTTGCGTATTTTAAATTGGACAACATTTCCTCAGTTTAATGAAGTGCTTCCTTCTTAGAAACAAATATATTTCGTTTGAAAAACTGGAACGGGGGAATAGAACCTGTTATTGACTCGTATGGGATCTCTGTCTCTCTCCCTCCGTCCACGACTTATCTCAGGATTTGACAGCTCTTTCTAACCGCATTAACTTAAAATCAAATTAATACGCTTCATGGTCAATCACAGGATTTCAAGGAGGTCGTGTTTTCTTTTTTTTTTTTTTTTGGAATGCCACATATCTGGTTGCTCCCCGGCTCATTCGCCTACCTTGTTGGCGAAAAAAGGGCTCTTCCTAAAAAGCTTCATGGTCTACGAGTGTGTTGGTACACAATCACGCAATCTTCCTAAAAGATTAGATAATTACTCAGCTGCCTATATAACAAAAATGACATATAGCACGTGCAATCAACCAAGGGCAACCCAGCTGCCTATTCAGTTCCCCGTGTTCATTCCACTTCAACATGCATGGAACAGTTTTCTGCAAATGTTATGCCATCCAAAAAAGGCCCATTTGATCATATTCATAAATCTACAATAACTCCCTTCATTGTGAAAGATTAGAAACTCAAACAAAGTTACAGTGGACCAGAGTAAGTTGATCAAAACAGTAGCTAAACATGTATGCGTATAGAAATATGCCTTGCAAAACATTTTTTTCATGAAGAATAACTATGAAGTCGCGCAGAGTTGCCAATCCCCATCTTTCGCTTTCTGTCATTGGTACAGCTATAACCACATTAGTTCTAGTCAATTTTTATCAACAGATTCTCCTTCGTATCCTCCACCGGCAAACCATATTCTACTGCTCGAAATATTATTACATTCAGACAAGGTTCAATGCACTCAATCACCTCAAAGATGCAAACATCACCTACTTCCAAATTGTTGTCCCGCACAAACGAAATCCAACCAAGTTTGCAACTGTGATGGCTATCACGATAGCACTTCACAGACCATGCCTTCCCATCTGAAACCCGTAGTAGTACGGCATTCACCCCGTGGAGATATTTCTTTGCAAAATCTCTTGGTATGTTCTGCAAGAATTAAACAAAGATTTTTTGTCTCAATAGTGTAGGATTTTGCCAAAACCGAGTTGATAGAGTTCAGAACCTGACTCTTATATGGAAGCATCATCTTACAAGTACATAGGTCATCAGGTCATGCAATGAGTCAAGATAGCTTACCACAAAAACCGAACTACGTTTGGGATTAACATGAGATGGTTTCATAGAAACCACGAAGAAAGGATTTTCAGATTTAAAATCTCTGGCTCTCTAAAGGGCTCTAAATTCCACATCTGGGGTTGCTGATTGCTTTCTTGCAGTAATTTGAAACGCGCCTCCAGTACATTCTTCTGCAGGAAAAGTTAAGAAAATCTAAAGATTTGTGGTGCAATGGCTCAATAAGGTCAAGATATATCTTTTTGGTGCTAGCAAACGGATTGTCTTTATTTTGCTTTTTCAATTCACTCCAGATGATACAAGTAAAATAAACATACAACAAAAAAATAATAGAGAATTTCTTACTTTTAATTTCTCCTGTCAAACAGTGTGGCTTCACATCCATTTTTAAATTTGGAAGCTTTAATCCACCGGTTTGAATTCCTCTAGATTGAAAATCCGGTAACGTTTGCAGATTAGAAGTGCTCTACACTTTACCTGTTACATGGGTTCTCACCGTTTCACAACCTGGGGAAAATTCTGCTACGGGTGGACCATCCAATATTTCAATTGAAACATCTTCCTCAGTTTCCTCCCTTCTTGTTTGGTATGCCTGAAAATCTTCCAAGATTTCAACAAAGTCATCTACTTGAACATCTGTTTCAGGCTCTTGTGAATTCCCATTATTGTTTATGTTGGCTTGTTGATCACCATGGGTGGCGCTAATTGGATATTCTGTCTCTGAAGCAGTCATATCAAATATAAGGACATGAAAATTGGAATTTCCGTCATATCTGAATGCTAGAAAGTGCCAGAGGCGTATGGAATAAAACTCGGCGAATTGCTCCCAACCGTTGCATAACCAAACACCTTCATTAGAACATACCAATTCTACTCTCCATACCGAACCACTTGGAACATTGAGAAATACAAGGTTCGCCAGATCCTTCCCATATTTACTCATAAACTTTCTTGGAATTTTCTGCCAAGAGCATTAAACAAGTCCTTGATGAGGCGGGCAAAAGAATTTGGACAAAAAATGAGTTATTCAGCGACAAAACATTTTTGATCCGCAAAAATAATAAAGCAAGCAAATAATCACACTAAATATAGGATTTCCGCAACTTGACAGTGTGACTATGTCCATGGTAGAAAGGGAGAAAAGAAATTCAGTATACACAATATGGATTACAGCCTCCAATCATTCTACTGAAATCCTAATAAAAATACATTAAATAACCCCAAAACTTTGGGTTGAGAGTGCCGTCCCCCGGATCCCTCCGTGGGCTAGGGGCTTTGACCCCATAAGCCGCCAATTTTGAGAGAAATACAAGACATTTTACATAAGACGGATTTCATACTTTTAACAAGTTTGTGTTTTGAGATTTTAGAGCTAGTGCATTCAATTTGTGTAACTACAAAATCCTAATACCCTATCGATTTACGTTTTTGAACTACTCAGTTTTAAAACATGATACATTTTCGTCTCAAAATGAGAAATTTGACCTTTCGAAGCAAACCCTCCAAATCTTTTTGATTTATTTTCTTAATATTTTTCACGAGAAAAAAAAAATCAAACCTAATTAACTCAAAAAAAAAAAAATAGTGTTTGGCGAGACAAAATGTAAAATAATTAATTGGTTACGAGGCTTCTTAGAAAATGCATTTTACATAAATATTTTGTGAGATACTAATTTATTTTACAATAAAGCCACACTCACACCCTATTACACCGCTTGTTTCACCGCTTAGTGCACGTGGCAAGATTTATCCCTAAATAATGGATCCGCGAGTTAACTTCCAGAGTATTTGAGAGGCAAATTTTGGCTGCTAAATAAGGGACCCGCTAATTAACTTCTAGAATGTAGTTTTATTGTTTTTTTTTTTTGATATTTTGGATACAAGCATTTGAAGAAGACTAAGGGCTTGTATGGGATAGTTTTTAAGTTGTTTTTTTTTTAATAAAAATGTCATCTTTTAAGTTACCTTATTTGGTGAAAAAAAAAATTAACTTCTTTTTCATTTCTTAATCTAAAAGAAAGGTCAATACATATTCCAAATATCATAACTTTTTTTTCAAATAAAATTATTATAATACCTTTATTTAAAAAAGTCAACTTTACTCACAAAAATAAAAAAAATTGTACTAATATTCTAAACACTACAACTTAAAAATGCTAAAAAAAATAATATTTTAGATATTTCAATAAAAATTAAAAAAGCAAAATAATTATTCCAAATAATTTAACTTTTTTTATTTCTTTTTTTTGAAAAGTTAAACATTTTAAAAGTTAAATTTTTTAAACATTTCAAGGCACTAACTTCAAACCCATTTTTTTATTTGTTTACTAACCTCACCTGAGAGGTTCTTTTTGTGCACAAGTTAAAACTAAAATACGTGAAGAATAAAAAATTATAATACTGCTTTAGCGCTCATAAATATATTTAAAGGTAAAATATTTTCCACGAGCACAGCACAATAAATTCAACAAATATGATTCTTCAATTAAAATATTAAGTAATTTTACAAATATATTCAAAGACAAAATATTTTTCTCTTTATAACACATTCAAATACAAAATAGGCTAAAATAATTTCAAAGACACCAATTAATTAAATAAATATTCAAATACAAAATATGTTCAAATAGTTTCAAAAGTTCAAATACAAAACATGTTCAAATAGTTTGACAAGCATAGAATTGTAATATTCTTTCTTTTATCATGGTAATGAATATCATATATACGGTCCATAAAGATGAGCCATCATGTATTTATCGTAAAATTTGTCGCTACTATATTAGATGGGAGCACCGAATAATTACCTCTAGTTGAACATGTATTTTAATAAATTTTTAATTAATTAGTGTGTGTAAAACTATTTGAACCTATTTTGTATTTGAATATTTTTTAATTAATTAGGGTCTTTAAAACCATTTTAGCCTATTTTGTATTTAAATATGTTATAGAGAGAAAAATATTTTGTATTTAAATATATTTGTCAAATTGTTTAGCATTTTAATTAGGGAATCACATTTGTTGAATTTATTGTGCTATGCTCGTGGAAAATATTTTATCTTTGAATATATTTGTAGGTGCTAAAGCAATATTATAATTTTTTTTTTCACTAATTTTAGTTTTAACTTGATGCAAAAAAAGAACCACTTAGGTGAGGATAGTAAACAAATGAAAAAATGAATTTGAAGTGATTTTCTTCAAATGTTTGTATTCAAAAGATAAAAAAAAAAACAATAAAGCTACATTGAAATTAACTAGTGGGTCCCTTATTTAGTAGCCAAAATTTGTGTTCTCAAATTCTCTCTGAAAGTTAACTAGTGGGTTCCTGAATTAGCAATAAGATCTGTCACTTGTACTAAGCGATGGAAAAGGCAGTGAGTAAAGCTTTATTGTTTATTTTATGGAATGATTATAATTTAAATCAGGTACATTATAATGTTATAATTTATAGAAATTACTCTTGTCGTACCATAATTTAGGGTATGTATTGTACTACGATTTTCTTTTCTTTTCTAATACTGGAACAATCCGTATTCTATAAGTAACATAGCACTCATGACTCAATATAGAACTCAATATATATGGAATATATATGGGTGTGTTTGTGTAATGTGAGCAAAAGAAGCATGTATCTATCATCCACAATTTGTGCAATTATGTGTCTTACTATCTGAATTTTGCATCTTCTAAAAATTTGAAATTTTCAGACCAAAGCCATGAAGGTTAAATTAAGAACAGCATTTTAAACAAGTGCCCCTGCCTATAGAAGAGCTTCACAAACTTGAAGAAACCACCAGAGAAATTACTGCCTATGAACTTGAATAATATATGAAAGCAACCAAAAAGAAAGAAAGGGACGCTGCAGGAAATAAATTTTCAATTTATTGCAGGGTGAATTATGCGTAATTCCGTCCAACTTCATGCTCAGAAAATTAGCAGTTTCTATTGTCAAGAAAAAGAAAATGAAAGAAAAACAAAATTTCTTTAGGTAACCAAACTAATTCTCTATTTGGTTTAGCTTATTTTGGGATTTTCTTTTTCATATTTTGCTCAAAACTTTTTACCTTTTCAATTCTTAGGGTCACGGAATCTAGTCCCGGAAATCTCAATAGTAACATTTTTTTACAAGGTTGGAAAAAAAGTGTCTAAGAAATGGCACTATTCATAGCAAAAGCTTATTATTAATTTTCTTCCTAAATATCTTAGCCCAACCAAAAATAATTCCTCTTTCACAACATTTTTCTTTCTTTTACTTAACAAATTCAAGATCGGCTTTGCTAGATCGGTTTTGCTAGGACCTTAATTGGACCTTTCCTAATAAATTATGAGATTGGATGAAATTAGTTCTTAGAAATTAATCAGAGTGGCTTTAATTGAACGGTACGAGTAAACTTTGAAATTAATCACCAGATATTAATCGAGTTGCACTTAAACTGACCGAATATTTAAAACAAAAATCTCCTAAATCACAAAAAACCAAGTCCTGAACAGAACTGAACCAACTGAATAGACACACACAACATTTACATAATATTTTCACATAACAATAACTACTACGGCTGCTTACACAAACAGAACATGTTTACACACACACACACACACACACACACACACACACACACATATATATATATATATATATATATATAT
>JAOTRH010000018.1:4026168-4036221 GCA_034768845.1 Heliamphora exappendiculata | reverse complement strand
TAAAATAAAAATATTTTCTAATTATAATAATAAAATGTTTCAAACACAAAAAATAATTAAAAAATAAATTTTTAATTATTTTTTTATTTTTAAACAGTATTTATCCTAAAATATTTTGTAATAAAAAATATTTTTTGTGTAAAATTTATTTAATATATTTTTTTATTTTTTAGTATTTAGGTGTACTTGTAAAAATATTTTTAAAAAATAAAATAAAAGTCACCGTCATCATTTGTTGCCACTTATAGTACCACCATCATCTCTATTGTCACAACTATTTCATTCGCTGTCATAAATACCACTATCGTAAAATGGCTTGTGTTTTTTTTTTTATAAAATAATTTTGATCTTATGAGAAAAATATTTTACTTTGTTTTTATCAAAATAAATAATAAAAAATAGATAAAATATTTTACTAACTTTTATATTAAAATAAATGAAGCCTAATATGCTACCATCTATTATATTATAGCAAAATGTCACCAGCCTTTTGACTTTAAAAGTGTAAATCCTTTTTATATAATTTTAAATTTATAAAACAAAAAAACTACATCTGTAAAGCAATTATTGATTACTTCACTCCACATATAGCCACTTGACTTTTTAATAAATATTTTATGTCCACCAAATTCTTTAATTGAAATAATTAATATGGTAACAATCATTTATATGTCTTGATTTTATGACCTTAAATTAAGGAGTGATTACTTTACTTTTTAATTTTTTTTTCAAAAAGAAAAATTAAGAAGTGAAGCAAATATAAAACAATTAAAAGTTAAAACAATATTTAATTTTTATTCTTTTTCTTATCATCATAGAAATGCTTTGAGTTATATTTTAAAATTTAATTTTGAAGAATTATACATAGGTAAAATATAACTCTTTTATATATACATACTACGTTTATGTAACTATATTTAGATTTGGGACTCCATGAAGTCATTTACTTTTTAAAGATAAAAACAAAAAAAAATAATTGACCATTTTGATTTAAATAAGATGGTCAAATAAAATAAATTAAATTAAATTGACCATCAAAAAATAATTTCAGCTAAACTTAACACCATAACTACCGTTTTTATTCATTTTCAAAACTAATTCCTTTTAAGAATAAACTAATTAATTCAATCACCCAAGGAACATGTGGGATGCTATCGTTAACTTTACCCATACGTAACCAAGGGTAAAATGGTAAATAAAGTTGGTTAGATAACATTGGCCCTGTTTGGGAAAATGTTGATTATTGGTTTAGTTTTTGCTTATTGCAGCAGTTTAAGCAACATATAATTTGGTTTGTTGGTTTATTTTATTTATTTTTATTTTTTTTATATTTTGATAAAAAAAATTTATTTTTCAATTCATCTTAATAAGAGAAATTTAAAAAATATAATAATTTATCTAAATAATAAAAAAAAATTCACTAAAAACAAAAAATCTACACAGTCAAATAAACTAATAAACTGAATTCACTCGTCCAGAGCCATTGTGAATATGAAAGAAAAGTTAAGACACTTATGCCAAATGTGTATTGTTTACTGTATATTTTCTATTCTTAAGAGAAAGTGAAGCAGGATGAAGTGTGCGAGTTTTGCCTTTGAGGGACAGCACGTAGTCTTCAATGAGCTCGGCTCTGAATATGTTATTATGATTATATCTATTTATTATTTAAAATTCGTAAAATTTATTATTCATATAAAAAATAAAATTAATCCGAATTACAGTTACTTTTCACATTTACTATTTATTTATTTAAAAGTAAATGTAATTTAACTACATTATTCCATACGTTGGATCAACTTCATTTTATGTATAGGTAACAAATTTAACAAATTTTACATTACGAACAAATTTATTCATAAAAATAAATTCAAGAGCTGAGCCCCTTAAAGACATAAGAACACAGCACTCATCCAAGTTAGTACTGTACGAGCTTACACTACCAATTGCGTTCTTTAGAAATTTGATGGCCTCGTCTGTTTGACAATGTCAGCAATGTAAAATGGACTTCAACAACCGGACAATGACATTATTTTCTGGAAGGGACAATGAAAGAGACTCGCCAAACCTACATCCTTGGACAAGAAATGAATGGGGACAAGAAATTGACGAGGACTAGGGCCTAGGGGATTGTTAATTATGCGTCGGTTCATCCATGGAAGCTTGCCCGACCTACAAAGGCTAGCTTCATTAATAATATATATATATATTTCCAGGCTAAATCTGTGGCAGAAACGATTTGGGGAATCTTGTAGAAACTTACACACCACCTTAAAATAATCGGAAGATCACAATAATCTTGTGGAAAGATCTAAATTATACAGCAAAACAACAATAATTTTATTTTTCTGTGCATGTAAAACTATTGTAATCTTATTGAGGCGAGAATAATTCCATGACGCGAAAATCTCTCCATGTTATGTTTTTGATATCGGTTTAAATTGAGTCTTTTGATAGTAAGGATTAGTCAAGGTAGAGTGTAAGTTGGTCCAACACGCAAAGATATGAAAAAATAAATTTAAAAAAATTCTTATCCTGAGATGGGCAACATGAAAGATGTGAGAATTCAAGCCGTGTCCTGGATTTTTAAGGGGAAATCCAAATTTTAAAATCAGATCTCTTGTTAACCTTCGGGAGATATTCAAAAGAAACGGTGAGGATTTTATTGATAGTTTTTCCATAGTGAACAATTCTTGTGCTAAAAATGGATAGGTTTTCAAGCAAAAGATTCCTACATTACAGGAAAAGAAATTAGAAGACGTTAAATTCTAGAACAATTCTTGTGCCAAAAAAAATATAGGAAGTTAGATTCCAGCAGAACTTCGTATCCATCCCACTACATTTTATAATAGCAAAAAACATGGAAAATAAGAAAAATCTTACAGAGAAACACCAAAAAAATAAAAAGAAGTTTGTATAGACTGGTAATAGGTTGTGAAGTGGGGAAGTTGTGCCCATTTAACTCTACCTTTGAGTCATAACTCCCTGAAGGATACAAATCTCTAAAGCCAACTCTACAAGTCTACAACAACCTCACAAGGCAAAAAACAAAAACACCCAAGCAAATTCAAAACATGAATGAACAAATCCACCCTCTTGCAGCAAAAGGATTCCTGCACAATCAAAACAGTAGCTTCTCATTCCATCCATGCAACAAAATATTCAACTTTCAACACCAACATGTACCCGAATGGAATTTCCTTGCGCAGATCCATCTTCCCTTTGAATTAGAAAGTAGAGCGCTGCCCCTTGTTTTTAGCCTCGTGTCTCTGAACCTTCTTCAACAGTTGGGAGTCCACCCTCTTTGATAAAGGCCGGGTTAAGAAACCTTGCTACAAATGCCCACAACTTGTAAACATCATTGAAGTTGGTCAGAAAGCTAAGAGAAGCTGTGACAACCTCAACTCGAACGAACACATTTTTTCCATCTCGCTGACCATTTTCCATTGGCCTGCATAGGGCAGTATCTTCGAGATTGAAAGAACTGCGCTGCTGTCTTGGATTATCTAAAATTCGTATGTGACTAAGGATACCGATGCCAAGAGATATACCACTTGCCTCAGCCAGTTTCTGAACGAGTTCTGGATTGATCAGGCCCCGGTGTCTGTCTCTCACATTGAAAGCCACAGCTGCACCTCTTTCGTACTTAATCTTTGGCCCATAAATGTGAACAAGTGGCACAAGTTCATTCCCATCCGACGCGGGTAGCCTTAACTGCAGTAACGAGGTCACGAGCCAGTTGATCAAGAACCGCAGCCGGAGAGTGGTCTTGTTGAGACCTAACATGTTTATATGATCAAGATGACTGCATACTAACTCGGGTTCCCTTCTGCTTGAGCCTTGCCCATCACCGTATTCTCCATCACTGATGTCCTCATCATCGAAGCTCGTGGCAGATAAGTCGCCAGGCTCCAAAGTATGGCTCATTCGTTCTTTACGGTGATCTTCCGTACTAAAGGATACCCTTCTTCCTTTACTACCAGGCTGTTCAAGCTCTTCTATTCCAAAAAATCTACCAGCTGCAAATCTACTAACTTCCCTCCTTCCTAACAACCTAAACTCCCCTTCTGTCTCTCTTCTTATTGCGCTCTCTCTTGTCTCCAGGCAAATTTCAGAGGTTGAGCCATTCTCGAGGCTAGGAGGTTGGGAGATAGAAGCTGGCTTGTTGAGGCAGGACCTGCAAACCCCGGAATCTTTGCTAGTTTGAGGTTCCTCTTGAATCTCCTGATCATACTGATGACCTAAACCCTTTCCACCAATTTGTGAAGGGGATTGTGTTTCTGTTAATTGTTCTTCTTCAGGGACCTCCTTAAGACGGTCCAAGTCCTGTGACATCGATAGAATGGCATCATCAAACGACAGCACATGGGGGTTCCCATGAGAAGCTGAATGCATGTCTTCATCATATATTGAGCAGTTAGATATCTTTGATGATGGTTTTGGTGAAAATTGCTTGTTCTTGCCAGAGAACCAAAAGGGTGGAAAAGGAGAGGCTATCTTCTGTTTGTTCGACCGGCCATTGTTGTCTGACCCCAAAGGACTCTGACCCAAATCAATCCACAAGGAGATGTCTGATGATTCATCTTCACTGAAAACTGGACTCTTCATCACCTCCCCAATGGAGATACTCTCAGTTTCTTCAAATATGGTGCTTGCCCCATCTCTGTCAGAGCAGTTATCCTGATCCATCTCTGTCTCAAATACATCCCTCACCTGAGCAGAAGTGAATGCACCAGAAAAGGCAGGCAACTGTGCTCCCGGGCGAGTTTCAGAGGAGAATTCGTCATTCCCACCAGCTTCATCATCTTCAATTCCAGCCAATCCAGGTAGGCCATCAATAGAGTCACTCAGATATAAGGGGAAAACAGGGGTGATCTTCACTATACCCGAACCAGCATGCCCAGATTGATTTTGAAGGCTTGCCATCACAGATTTTTTAATAAGAAGGCATCCAAATCCAGTTGGGTCATACCCAAATACCCTGTAAAACGATGTAATAATAAAATCCGGCCTGAACAGAGACAATCCAAGAGAATCCATGTCTTTGGGACCTAATGAACCAGCATCAAGCAAAACATGCCAATTGTTCTGTTGTGCTAGTGCCATCCACTGGTATGAGTACTTAGCACCGGTGACTCTAGATTGAACAGGAAACACGAAAAGACCGACTGCCGAATCCTTTTTCCTCCTTTTCTTGTTCGAGATCTGTTTTCTAAGATCAGTTGAGCATAGTTTGAGGGTTGGCCATTTAAACCATGCACTGTAAACTTTTGCACCTTTATCTCTGGCACCCTGAGCCATCCAATTCACAGACTGGCTTTCGTGATCAAACATGGTTAACAACTTCTTGTTCGTATGAAATGGATATGATTCAGCTAGCAATTTAAATGCCGACCCTCGACTCTCAGTGAAAACAAGGCCATATTCATTCTCAGGCATGTTCAGATAATCCATTATCCTAGTCTTTATATCATGCTCCACAGTGCCATTCTCAGCACCTCCATATAAAGCATGATTGCTCAAATTTGCAGTAATCTCAGACAAACTAAATGTGGAGGATTCCCAATAGTGAACTGTCTGAAGAAAAGAAAACAACCCAAATCCACAGTAGTCGAGACATACCTTAGGGGATGACCCTGATAGGTGTGTATATTCATCAATCCTGAGCTGATCGATCTTCTCTGATGACTGGTACTTCGGGTACATTGTCAGGAACTTCGCGAACGATTCGTGGAAGTCAGGAATCGAGTCTTCGGATTCGAATGTGCGCTCCGCAGCAAGAGCAGTGGCTCTGAGGAATTCCTTTTGGGCATGAAGCCGGGCAAGCGATCGCGACCGCCCTAACCCATCGTATTGATTCACAGCCGACTCAGAGTCCATGTCTTGAGATTTAGCAAGTGACCCATCTTCAGATGCTTCCTCCAAAGCTTCCCTGAGCTTGTGCTCTTGCAATTTCCTCAGAAACGATGGGTTTCTCTTGATTTCTTCTGTTGAGTGGCTAGACCCATCTTTTCTTCTGCTCTTCTTATCCATGATCAGAGCAGCACAGTGAGATATTGGCTTCCATAGAGAAAGATGCATTGAAGCTTATCTGTATGCTCAAACTCGAGAGAACACAGAAAGATAACCACCTCAAGAGCTCGACCGGAACAGAAAGGGCTTGTTTAGCCCATCGAATACCTAAACCCAAAAAAAGCAGGTCCGGTTTCAAAACTTAATTTCAAAAAGCAAGAGGAATCAATCTAAAAGCTTACACAAAATCAAAGCTTTGCTTTCAAAAATCAAAACCCTATCTTAAGGAGGGAAAGCCCCGAACTTGGCTTTAAGAAAATTTTCAAAGACACACAAGCAGGAATTGGGCCAAAGCATCACAATTCAAACTAATAAAACCACATCAGAATAATAAAAAAAAAATTTAAAAACCCTAGATTTTTTACCTTCTTGACGATAGACACCGAAGATTCAATTCACGTTTAGACAACGAAGTTGGAGGCCAGAAATGTAAAAGAATATTAAATAATAAAGGAACATAAAACCCACCCACAGGTTTTAGGGTTCAATCAGAGGAATCCAGTGGACCACTTCAACATTTTGGGTAAGTGACATAAGAGAAATAGGAATAGAAGAAAAAGAAAAACTAAAAACCCATGGAAATTCAAAAACCAAGATCCAAAAGATTCGCGAAATTATAAAACCCCAAACCCAAAGAAATTCGAAAGTTTGAACACTAAAATCAAATGGGAAGAAAACCACCAATACAGAGAGAAAATCAAAGCCTCAAGCCCTGGAAGGTAGAACCCAGATCCCCAAAAACGAATGGCACAGAAGAGACAGCGCAGAGGACTCTCAGCAAATGTAGCAGAGAAATCGTTGGAAAGAACAAGGACATGAACAAATCTCTTGCTATCAGAAAACAAAGAGCTCCAAGCTCGCTCTCTCTCTCTCTCTCTCTCTCTCTAGCTTTTCCGCGACACGATTAAAGGCGGAAGCTCCACATCAAATGCTCATTTACGTCAGTTGCGAGTCCAGCAGGACCAGCACATTTGCTCTCTCTCTCTCTCTCTCTCTCTCCCTTTGACCCAAATAGGTTGTATCTCCCAAATCTACACTACAAAAGAGCGAGAAAAGGCATTGACTTTTGCAAACCAATGAGTGCTACAGCGCTTTGTGTTGTTTAGTGGGTTAAGCTTGCAGTTTGGCAACTTGATTATGGGGTGTTTGAAAAAGTAGTTTTAATTTTTTATAATTAATTTTATTTATAAATTAGGGTAATTTATACTAACTTCTTTTAAAAATTTTGATAAAAATAAAAATTATTTTTATAATTTTTATAATATCACATACCACTCATGTCAGTGGTTTTGTCATAACTCCATTAATTATAATTACAAATTTACGTTTTTACCTTTTAAATTTTTCCTGTCTCTCTCATCTCTTTCTGTATTAGGAAGAGAAAAAAAAACTAAATAAAAGAGAAAAATCAGGCGCGGCATAGGCTAATCCAGCGTCGCCCCCCCACTCCGACAACGCCGCACCACCCACCGGCGCCAATGCACTGCCACCGGCAACACCAACGTCGGCACCACCACCTATCATCGTCATCTTACCTCCCTCGCTGTCGTTCCGCCGCCGAATTATCTTATTTCCATCTCTCTCGGTCTATGTGTGTGTATGTATATATATATATATAGATACATACACACATGTATATATTTTTCGGTTTCGGTCTCTCTCTATAATTTTTGTCATCGAAGGGAGGTCGCCGGTGATGGGCGATCGGAAGGACTGGCGGTGGCTAGATTTTTGTCGCCGAAGGGACTCCCTCAATTAACCGCCACCGTTGCCACACCCTCGCTGCACGTCCATCCCAAACCCTCACCACCACCCCTTCGCCATCAACGCGCATACTAGCGTCGTCGTCGCTGCCCCCTCTAAACCCTAACCTTCATTCCCAACCCTCGTTGCCGCCTCCTTCCCAAACCCTAGCCACCACTGCACACAAGCACCAGCGTTGTTCCTTGCCAAACCCTCACTGACGCCACCTCTTCCCACCTCGCCGACGCCAATTGAGACTTAACAGAAAGAAGAAGAAACGATGAAGAATTTGAAAAAATTTAAAATAAGGGTATAATAGGTATAATTTAGTGCATTAAATGAAGTTTTTTATTAGTACAACTTCATTTATAATTTTAATTTTGCAAGTAATTCTAAATAAACAATATCACTAAAGTGTCATGCTTTTAAAACACTTTCAAAATTAATAATTTTCTTATAAACTATCATCACCTAATATTTTTAACTTTTTAAAATTAAATAAAAAAACTACAATATTTTCATACATTTGAAATTGTTCGAACTTATTTTCAATTGAATAAATAACATAACTTATTACACATAAGAAATAATTAATACTAAAGGATTCTTTATTGATCTTTTCTGTTTTTCCTTTATATTCTAAATTATTCTTATGAAGAGCTTGTTTTACATTTTCTTTATTTTAAATATTCTAGTATATGAGGTTTTTTTAATTAAAAAATGGCTAAATGAGGCTTGATTGACTTTATTTGTAAGTTTAACAAATAATATAATATAGATTTTTGAAAATATCATTTATTTTATAGCTTATATGTAATAATATATATTATAAAGAATTTCATAAAATTGGGGCTCTCATTATTTGAGGGCTTTAACTACAAGAAAAATCACTTGTTACATTAAAATTTGGTGTGTCGATAGCTTTTCTATATTATAATAATATATATTATAAAGAATTTCATAAACTTGGGACCCTCATTATTTGAGGGCTACGCGATCGCCTAATTTGCTTAAATGAACCACTTCTGGCCTCTTTGACAATTCAAAAAAAAATTCTAAAAATATAGTTCTTAGGTGTTTTTTTAGTCTAGTGAACTCTCCTAATCCATCAAAAGAAATGTCACCAATTTTTGTTAATTTTGGACAAATGCAACTTCTATTAAAATTTGAAATCATTCATCCTTTAACTATCAATAATTCATTATTTATGAATATTATTAATTAATTGAACAAATAAAAATTGAATGCTAACAACACCATTTATTTTTAAAATTAATATAATTTGCCCACATACCTGAATGATATTTTATAAATTTGATTATTTGCTTGTATGATATTCACATTGAGACTTCCAAGATAAAAAAAAAAAAAAAAATCATCATACATCATATGATCATATATTAGTTTTAGTTTTAAAATTTGACAAAAATAGGCCACACTTGTTCGAAATAAACAAAAAAAAAAAAAGAGGACAAAGAAATAGAAAAGAGCTTAACCCGTTGTTTACTAGTGTTCATGCTGATTTTCAGCTTTCTATTGAAAAAAAAAAGAAGAAGAAGAAGCTAGAATCACCTAATAGAATTATTGGTCTCACCAGTAAAATAAATATTTTTTAATATTAATAAACTTTTATATATATGATTTTATTATCATATTATCTTTAAATTATTAAGTTGGGATAGCCTTTTTAAACTTTATGTAGCATTTTTTTTGCTTCTTTGTATTTTTAGTTTTTAATTTAATTTCTTTTTATATTCATTGGTAGCGAATTAAAAAAGTATAGATATATGAGTTAAAGTTGAAAATATTATTGAAGACTAAAAACGTCTTATAAAAGTGTTAAAGTGATTTTTTTAGATATATTTATTTTTTAATTTTTTAATTTATTTTTTAAAATAAGAAGAATTTAAAAATATATTTATTTAAATTAATATTACAAAATACTTAAAAAATAAAATCATATAAAAATATATTCCAAACACCATTAAAAAATAGATAAAGTTGGCGAGGTAGCAAAATGTAAGTTTAATTTTGGGAGATTTGAAGTTAGGTGTATTTAGTTAACTTGTATTTCAATAAGTTTCAACTAAAAATTATATTTTATTAAATTTTATTTAATATTTTTTATACGAAAATTACTTATAATAATGCTATTCACTATTTACTGTTGGGAGAATTTTCAACGCCGACATAAAATACATGCTCGGGGATCCAGAAAATACATCTTTATTAAACTTTCAA
>JAOTRH010000018.1:4003988-4026068 GCA_034768845.1 Heliamphora exappendiculata | reverse complement strand
GTGAAGACCTACTAGCATTTTCATGTGCATATAGTTTCTTAGAACCCTTTCTTTTTTCTAGTTTATCTGCCTCCCCCCCCCCCTTTTTAAACCAAAAAATTGTTTAGCCCAAAAAAATACCACAGCTATAATTCAGTTCGAAGTTCTTTTACTGTTCTTCATTTTTTTTCTTCTAATAAATTAGAAAAAAAAACTTAAAGAACATAAAATATTTACATCAAAATCGAAACCTCTGTCCCGTAAGTTTACATTCGATCTAAAAAAAATAATCTATCACGTCAACCCCTATGAATAAAAGAATAATTAAATCATCATCTACGCATTCAATCAAACATGAAAATAAATGATAATAATAAAATCGGGATTAGAATGCCTGCAAAATAAAGTTAGCAACAATTCTAAATCTACTCAGCCCCGATAATCGTAAACAAAAATCAAAACGGCTCTTATACCAATTGTTGGAGGCAATACTGCAAAGATCATTGTTTTTCCAAACGATTTTCGGTAAAAAATTAATTGGACGGCCAAATGCCGAAACGGACTCCAGATAAAAATTTTGACGAAAAACGATCAAAATAAAAACTGTACAACCAAAGTTAATTTAGATGAATACCCTTTATCGATCTATTCTGCAACTCTGATTAGATTTCGAGTTTAAGCTCCAGTCAGATTTTCTACTGTATTCCCTTACGCGATCCTTGAACGTAGTGTGGGTTACGGACTATCGAGAACTCGCACCAACAGAACCCATATATAATTAATCTTGAGAGACAAAATATGATATATGATATATGAGATATCAAATTGGTTCAGCCTACCCGCATATATATAGGGCTACAGCATGGTCCTAGGGAGTAATTATGAGTAAAACTTTCAGTGGAACACAAATACCTATTAACGGTTTTTGCAATTATGAAAAGACCTACCAGTTTCTACAATTTCTATAAAATACTGAATTACAGTTCACACCACTAAAGAACTATAATTCACTCTGACCCATAATCTCAGGACCTTCTTGCATTAAGTTCATGTTATTAAATGACTACCATTTCTCCCCACGTTACGATTTTTGATACCCGCTAATTAAATTTAATTACTGATAATTTAATTTAATCAGTATCTTGATATTCCTTAAGCCCTTTCGCTTAACATATTTGACCACTGGATAATTAAATCCACCTATAGAGTTTGACCCAGTCAAAATTTATAAGCATCCTTAAGGTTATATCATCAATCTCGATTTTTTGGGATGTAAATTTCATCAATAATTAATATTTGCCATATAAATAATACCGTTATCCAGTTCACCTGAAATATAGATCCATATAAGATCGCACTCTCTAACGAATCAAAACAACGAATATTAAATATATACAAATCAATAATTATTTTAGGATTAGAAGGATAAGCACTATTCATAATAACCTTGGGGTGTGAATTAATATATATAGTCAGTTCAAAATTAATTATCCCAAAAATCTCGTTCAATACACATAAAGTGTACTGGCGCAAAAAATCAGAACAATAGACGACGCTATTATCTGTTCCCCGTAACCAAAACAGGTTTACTAAAATTCTGTGCCACAGTCGTACCGATGGTATATCCATTTCCATCTAAACTGTGAATATAAAACTTATATTCTGCAAGAACCTAAAATTTGGTCTTCTGTGTGTAAGCCGTACTCTACACACCAGATTAAATACTATACAGAATATTAGGCATCCATGCATAACATTGAAGAAATGATACACATACATTGCTTATAAAGATTCTCATAAAATAAAAAATTAATTTTATTAAAATAAAATTAAATACTAAAAATATGATTTTCAGTATATCAACCCTAACATTGCACTATTCCTGACATTGGGAGGTATATTCTTAACTCTATTCAGAAGGTACACTGAATAAAGACCTACTTGCCTTTTCATGTGCATATAGTTTCTTAGAACTCCTTCTTTTAGGAGCAATAAATCTCATAGGATGATGTGATTTTCTTTTTATAGATGCTTTTGTTTGCCTGGTTAGCACCTCATTTAGGATTATTTTTTATCCTCCCAATCCATCATCAAGAGTGAGTTATTTTGAGTTTAAACCCAGTTAACGAGTCTTCTAATTTACGTGAGCCCTTTCAGTTCAGAGACATGGGATAATTGCTCCGAGTAGAGAAGAACCTATACGCACTTGGGCACGATCTCCAAGTCGAAGACTCAGATGTATGGATCAGTTAAGATTACTGATGGCTGGCTTAGAGTTGACCATGGTATATATGATTAGGGCAATTCTAGAATTGCAACAGACTGTTGAAGGAGTTAGCATTACTGTAACCAATCAGGCTAGGATCCCGACTCAGTGTCAGGCTTAGATCCAACCTTTACAGACCTAGGTTGTAGACCTTAATGTGGTTATTCTGAATGACCTAGTGGATGTTAGAGGAGATAATATCTAGGTTGCTAATGTGGGACCCGAGAGAGCCCAACTAACAGTTGTACAGCCCGTCCGACTGGGAATCCCAAAAATCCTAGCCACAAAGGAATCGATCTTGTCTAATAAGGTTGATAAATTAGAGAAGATTTTGAGAAAAGCCTGAGAAATTGAGGACTATATGTTAGATGTCGAGGGACTCTGTCTCTTTCCCAACACTAAGCTTCTCAAAAAGTTCAAAATGCGCGATATGGAGAAGTTTGACGAGGCCGAAGACCTAAGGATCCATCTAAGGATGTA
The DNA here is from genome assembly GCA_034768845.1 of Heliamphora exappendiculata. Taxonomy (NCBI): domain Eukaryota; kingdom Viridiplantae; phylum Streptophyta; class Magnoliopsida; order Ericales; family Sarraceniaceae; genus Heliamphora; species Heliamphora exappendiculata. The sequence continues at coordinate 4,023,343 of JAOTRH010000018.1, read as the reverse complement.
CGTGAAAACTCTGTCGCCGATGGGTATCAGTAATCAATTGAAAGCTCAGCTTTTCCAACGATCTTTTTTAGAAGCCGCTCAGAAATGGTTTCTATCTTTAGATGCTGCAAAGACAATAACATGGGAGGACATTGCCACTGCATTTTTCTACCAATATAACTATAACATCCAGCTTGATGTCAATACTCAGGAACTTAAGACCACCCTACAGGAGGCCAAAGAGTCTTTCATTGGGTTTCTGACCCGATGGAGGGCTGTGGAAGCCAAGATGACAAATCGAGCCACTAAAAAGGAGCAAGTGAGAACAGTAGTGAAGAATTTGCAACCGCAGTTTCGTAAGTATTTGATTATGTAACCGTTGATGACGTTTGAGCAAGTTTTCGATGTCGGGATACAGATAGAAGATGTATTACTGTTCAGGAATTTCGAGAAGGGAGAACCGATTCAAGGAATGGTTCAGAAGCCGTATGCCAATAATCCAAATAATGCCACCAATGCCATAAACCAAAGCTATGAAGTGAACCTGCTGAATTCCAACCCGAATCAAGCTAGCCCATTTGTCCAGCCAGCTACCCAAAATTAACCCTGAAACCAGAAGAGAACTTTCAACCAACTCACTGTACCTTTAACATCCATTTTAAGCCAGTTGATTGAGAGGGGTCCCCTCAAGCATTTGGAGCCGACCCCGCCTCTAAACCTTTTACCGCCCAAATATAATCCTACCCCACACTGTGCCTTCAACCTGGGGTACGGTCATTTAACCAACAATTGCATGAGACTCTGGCATGAGATTCAAGACTTGATAGATAACAAAGTGATTCCTCCATCGATTGCCATTCAGAAATCGAATATTACCACCAACCCTTTGCCGAATCATGCAAACTAGAAAAATGTGAATGCCGTTGAAAAAGAGTCGAAAGGATTTGATCCCATGAAATTCATAGTCTTTGCAACAGAATTGAAGGCAATTACAATTTTGTTGTCCAGTCTAGAGGTACTGCTGCTCAACGACCTTATTTAGGATCTGATAAACGATGGTTTTGATAATTTTTCGTTCATTATCATCCATGAGGAGGAAGTTCCTCCCCTATTGATGATAATGATGAGGAAGATGAAGAAATCAGATGGTTGTGGGAGGATTTGGCTTGTCTTGCAGCATTAAATGAGTTGGAGGAAGTAGGAGTTGACATCAAATGGCATGTCTCGACTGTCCCGAGCGACGATACATCCTGGCACCAAGAGGCAATTTGGTATGGGAAAGCCAACTCGAGTTTTGGAATAGAAGAGACAGGGAAAACGTATCAGAATTAGGAGAATCCTTAAAAGGAAAGGAGGTTTTCAGCGAAAGTAAGCGGGAAGAACCACAAGTTGATGAGGAAATCGAGAAAGAGCAGAAAGAGAAAGAACGGAATTCAACCCAAGTTAATTTATTGGGAACTACAAGTTTTGTATTTGGCCATTCTGTATACATCGTTCCTCTTCATGAGCCGAAACTGAGAACACCTCTACTCGAGGGACCGATCTTATGTTCTCTCGAAATGGAGTACCAAAAGAGAACGACATGTGGTAATTAGAAGAGATAGAGCAGGAATTCATGAATATATAATACGATGAAAGCGAGGATGTGCCAGAACGGCACCTAGGGATGACAATCTTACCAATCCCCACTTCCCCGCCTCATTTTGTGCAGGTTTTTCTTGCACATGTTAGGTAAAGGGTAGATGGCAGTATTTGCAATTCCTAAATTGCCCTCGATTAAATAAATTTAATATGTTTAATATATAAACATGTGTATAAATTTTATTTTTTAACAATATAATAGAACTAAAATACAGAAATATTATACTTATTTTTAATTTTCTACTTGTATTTCTTATTTTTCTTTATTTTTAATTATAGTCAATGATGAATATTATTATTTTAATATCTTATCATGTCATTATTATTAGTATTAATCTCTTTTAAAGTGAAAAATATTTTTTTTATGCCCCCGCCTTAGCCTCGCCACTTTCCCGATTATTTTTTTCCGATCATGCCCCGCTAATAAATGGGGTGAGGGTGGAAGAACACACCCCCGCCCTAAACCCGTCCTGTTGCCATCCCTAATGGCACCCGATTGTCGAAGAACCATGTGACTATGGAGCCCCGTGGGAACCTTAGGGTCCTCCCCCACCGTACAATTATGAAGACCCATTTGACGAGGTATCACTGCCACAACTCTTTGAACTAGAGAACGATATCGGAGAAGAGTTTGAGTGGTTTTCACAGAACATAATAGGAATTGAGGAAGATTTCTAGGGAGATGAAGGAGTCAATGGAGAGAAAGCAAGCAGTTCCGTCAACCCTACACCAAATGGTGAAGTTAATCAAGGAAGGAGTGATTGTCACTATTCCGGGCAAATCTGGCTTGTCGACCCTAATTAGTGACACTACCTCGCTACTCGAGATTCACCGTGGGGAAGAAGACCCCCTTCTAAATGGATTTAACTTCGATGAGATTAAAGCTATCCAAGTTTTGATGAACGAGGAAGGAAACTATGTGAACCCGAAGGTTGTAGTAATGATGAAGATGTTGTCCTATTTTCCAGGGATGGGACTGGGCAAGAACCTACAAGGGATATCAGAACCAATCCCCATGCATCAAAATCACCTTGGGCATGGACTAGGGTACGGGTCAGAGATGGAAGAAGTAGAGATAAGAAAATACGGGTTGACGTCGAATGGTTGCTTTGTCAAGGAAGGGGATGATTTCCTTTATTGCGGATTTCTCAAATCGTGGATAAAGGAGAAGACTAAACAAAAGCTGTTGGGGCTAGAGATCTTTTTTGGCCACCAGTTGTCTGATAATGAGGAAAAAGTAGAAATATGGCATATTGGATTCACTGAAAAAGTACAAATAGACTTGTGGTTCATTGCAAGGAAGCAGATCTGAGTTCTTTCTTCAATGAACAGATGGTCCGAGTGCGTATAGGCAATTATAAAAATAAAGACATGCTGATGATGGAAGTCGACGCACCTGCGGATCATACCATACTTATCATGGATGCTTCTAAACTGAAAAAGAGTTAGTTTTTTGAGTCTTTTCTTATGCATGATGTAACAAGTGAGTTAGAGTGTGAGTCTATTGAATTTGTTTTCACCAAGTTTGTGAGCAATGTTTGTAACAACGAGTCTGTCGAGAATGCGCCTGTTAGCATCCCGAGCACCTTTTGTCTTGAGTCTAAGGTTGTAACCCCTCTTAATATCAATGAAATGAAATCAAATTTTGCTTACTTTATTGTGTCTCAAATATTTTATCTTGATTCGGAAGATTTTAATAAATTCGAAGAGGATATCCCCTAAGAATTAAAACTTTTAATCGAAAAGGAAGAATAAATGCGAGTTAAACCTATGATTGAAGAAACTACTTTAATAAATTTTAATAATGAAAAATATCCACAAATGGTTCAGGTTGGTTCTACGCTATCTTTAGAGGAACGTGAACAATTAATCTTTTTATTAAAAGAATATAAAGATGTTTTTGTATGGCCCTACGAAGATATATTTGTCGTAGACTCTGACATCGTATAGCACTAAATTCCCCTTTTTCCCAATGCCAAACCTGTAAAGTAGAAGTTCAGAAGGATCAGGCCAGATTGGGCACTCAAGATGAAGGAGGAAGTTACCAAGCAAATAGATGCCAGATTCCTCATGGTGATAGAGTGTCCGAAATGTGTTTCCAACATTGTCCCAGTACCGAAGAAAGATAAAAAGATCTGAGTATGTGTCAACTTTAGAGATCTCAATAGGGCTAGTCCTAAGGATGACTTTTCTCTCCCCCATATAGTCGTATTGGTAGATAACACCGCTAAGAGTGTGCTTTTGTCTTTCATGGATGGATTCTCATGGTACAATCAGATTTTGATTGCGTTGGAAGACCGAGAGAAGACTACCTTCATGACACCTTGGGGCACCTATTGTTATAAGGTCGTACCACGCAGACTAAAGAATGCGAGAGAAACTTATCAAAGGGTTGTGACCACGTTATTGCACGACATGATACACAAGGAAGTGGAAGTATATGTGGATGACATAATCGTGAAGTCCAAAACCCGAGAAGGGCACATCCACTACAAGAAATTGGTGCTTTAAAGAAAAAACCAATTCGTCTCCAAAAGTGGTAATTTCATTGCTAAAACCAATGGAGATGAAAACATTTCATCGCCGTAGCCTCGTCGCAAATTCTTATTCGCGACGAAATTATTATTTTGTCGCCCAATAAAAAATATAGTGACGAAAATATTCGTCGCGTATTTGGGAAAATACTTGTTGCCTATGTACAGAATTCGTCGTTAAAAAATATCAAAATTTTGAATTGAAATTTATGGCGACAAATAAGTTCGTCACAAATGATAGTATTAACGACGAATAATTTTCACCGTTCCGAATTAGAAACTTAAGACAACGAAATAATTCGTCGTGTAATGTAATATTAGCGACGAAAGATCGTTGTCGCAAAGTTTTAACGACAAATATTTTTCGTCATAAAAGGTTATAATTTGCAACAAAAATACATTTTTTGGTTGCAAAAAGTCATATTTGGCAATGAAAAATACCATCGCAAATAGTATAAGTTGCAGTTAAAAAATATTTTTTTGAGACAAAATAAGCTATTAATTTTGTCGCTAAAAACTTTCATCTGTGGTCTATTTCGTCGTGAAAAGTGCTTTTTAAAATTTTTTGTACCTGTTTAATCATTTCACCTGTATAATATAAAATATTTTTAAATTTGTACATTCATAAAACTACCTATTCAATTAATAATATATCTAAATTAACCATTCAACAATATCTAGAAATGTAAATATAAATAATCTAACCTGGCCATTATATAATAAAAAAAAAACATGTCTAACAAAACCAATTAGAGTACATCCAACACTACAACCAACTGAAAATAAATACAAATCCATATCAATATCCGATAAAATAAAACAAAAGCTACCAAATCTCAAAACCAATATATGTTTTGTCTAAAATAATCTCCACAAGCTCAATGCATATCCAATAATCTCCAAATCCATATCAATGTCGGATAAAATAAAATAAAAGTTACCAAATCTCAAAACCAATATATTTTGTCCATAATGATTCCCACTAACTTAATGCATATCCAATCTGCAAATACAATAGAAGAACCAAATCAAATTCTCACAAATTATATTTATAAAATTAAATATTTTAATTTCGTAATCAAATATAAGTAAGAGAAAGATTTGCATCACAAACTCAAATTGGATGTCCATATTCAATATTTATTTGTTAATTTGTTGTATTAATGAAATTATACTGCAATATGTAGTTCATTGCACACTTCTCTATCTTTACATCTTAGTGTCTATGGAGGTGTTGGTGCCCGTGCCGGAACCTTTTCGTGCATGTGCTATGAGTTAATAACTTTGTTATTGTTTCATTTATGTTAGATAGTTGTAACATATTTAATAGTGACTTACAAACAAAAATTATTATGCAAAATTAGGTATATCAAACGACTAACCAGGTAGAGTCTCCACTAGTAGATGAATAATCTCCACTCCCAAAATGACCATTGAATCCTTGGCCCTGCAAAAATTCCATGATACTCGTTGTCATCTCCTCATGTCGCTTGTTCACTTGTTGAAGCTCTACTATCTGCATCTCAAGATGCCTCACATACTCATTGTTCTTGGTAGATGTAGTAGTATTCCTATGAAAGGAGGAAGGTCTCAAGCCAAGTCCTTTCATGTAGCTCGACCTTGGCTTAAGCACCTTTCTTGACAGCTCTTCTGGGCTCAATAGTATGGCACCAGGTTGAGAGCAATGTTCTGCCTGAATTTGTATCATTTTCTCCTACAAGTTTTAAAACAATTACATTAGGAATTCATAATATGTGCAATTTAGCAAACTTAGATAATGCATAAGATGTTTACATAATTATTCTGGGATTCTGGTGAAATCCACTCCTGAGTGCTTTGATTGAAGTGGGTTGACTTGCATATCTCCGGCAAGTCAGGTAATTGACCCCCATTAGATTGTGCCAGAGACATTAATTATTCCATCTTAAATAAAAATCTTAATTGGAATTTTTGTTAATGTCTTCAATATAAATAATTTAAGAAAACGTACCGCACTTTCAACCCTAATTGGAATTGATTTAGAACCACATATGTGTTTGTTTTTCATTTGAGCCCTATTTGCGGTGTTAACTTCTGATTGTTTCTATAAGTAATAAAAATCAATAGAAAAAACAATAAGACATAATTTAGTTAACATAAGTTAATAATAAACAATAAAAAAACATAAATATCTTTAACTTAACTTAAATTTCTCATTGTTCCACTTCTTCTCAATCAGATCTATCCACTGATTGGTATCAACACCTTTCGGCGGGTGGCTTCGGGCATACTGCTCTCCTTTTTCCTGCACAAGCATTTTGAACTTTCGATGCAACTTGCATATGAAGTCACTTAGCTTCCGACCACACTTCGTGACCAACGTTTTGTTTATATCAATTGGATCACCCTGTAGGTCAAACTGATCCTACAAAATATAATCGACAAGTAATGTTATTCATGTAAAACAATTATATTTTAGTTTTAGACGCAACATTGTATTACCATCAAGCGTTACAACATTGGAGCTTTTACTATGTCTTCCACTTCCTTCCATTTGCGGACGGCTAAATTTGGTGCATTTATTCGAACCTCGACACCAATTTTAGATGCAAGTTTATTAGCATACAGTCCAACAGGAGCACGAAATTGTGCTGGAATAGGTACTGGCAGCTTTACCACTTTCTCTACAAACTTCGAAACCTCTATACCACGTGTGGGGCCACGAACATGCTTATTTTGTGATGCTAATAAAAAAGTACAGTTAAGGTAAATTATATGAGGGAATATAAGCAAACTAGGGCATGACCCGTACCAAACTTAAGTCAAACCCAACCAAAACCCAAAATATTCTAAGTCAAACCCAACCAAAACCTAAAATCTTTAATGATATTCTCTTGAATTTAGTTTGTTATAGGTTATCACTTATCCCAAACTCCAAAATATTCTAAGTATATTTTTCAAAAATTTTGGTAGAATTTTCTCTATTTTTTGGACTATCCCAAATTTTTGTAAACCTGTCAAACCCAAACAATAAGATATACACAGGCACCGCCTGGATCTCAAGTCCCAAAATACAGTCAAAACTATTTACTAAAAAAAAGTCCACAATATTCAGAAACTTACAAGTACTGGAACCATAACTTAATTCATTTCTCATAATTATTACAGTCATCCATGAGATACTCTTCTTTTCCATAAAATATCACTACGGATATATAATTCTTGCATTCTTTCAACAGTCTCCCACATCTTTACAAGTTACAAACAAATGATATAAAGATTTGAATTTGCAAAACATAATCGTAAACATAAATGTCCCTCCTTCTCCTTCCAAATTCATCCCAAGATTAAACATCTCTGAGAGCATTTCAATTTCACTTGAACCTGTAACAAAAATTTGTAACCTCAGTAGAGGACATGAATGTAATAATTCACAAATCTCAACATGTTTCCCAACAGCTAGCAGCCACATTCCAAAAGACCCCCACCCTAGCTAGCCCAGCCTCACCATCACAAGAAGGAGCATCCCACACGATTTTGATTAATGTTGGTGCTTGCATTTGTCTGCGTTCAAGTATTGTTTCAGTTATTATAATTAGTTTTTATTTGCAAAATTCATCTCAAACCCAGTGCAAAGCATTGAGAAAACATTTCAACTAACAAGGACCGACAAGGACTTGTTGTCGAAACAAGAGTATAACTTACCTATCTGGTGTATGCTTCTTAATGACAAGATTCTATTTAGGATGCAGCGGCCACAGTATACAGATCTACAGGTTAATGGTATGCTGGATAATTTTGTTGCATTTAAGCTTTTTTGATTTTTTCACTTCACCCATTAAATTATATATTACTTTCATGTTGAAGGTTCAAAACTATATTAGGTATTTTAGATTGTATGCTGTGATATTTTAACTAAAACAAGATTGTATTAGTCAACATCAATTTCCAGGAGCATAAGCCTAGATCATCCCTAGGTGTAGTTCAGCCAATGCATGTAGAATAATGACCAGAAAGAAATAAAAAGCAACAAAAAATCTAGATTTTTTAATGGAAATGATAATGGCTAACGAGGATTTTGGTACGTTGGACAACTAGAATTACAAGCAATAAACTCACAAGAGTTTAATCATTATAAACAATGCAGATAATACACGTAATAAGGCATCAAACAAGGAACTAAAGAGAAGCATCAAAGCACTAACAGGAAATTTAAAGAGAAAGAAATTAATAATAGATCATGACAAAAATTTTGAAAAGCCAACCCATGAATCTCATACATGTATTGCATCCCCCTAAGGAACATAAGCACCCTGCTGAAGCATTTCTCAGTTACTAAACGAGGGAATTCAATGACCAATAGTCATATTAAGGATAAACAACTGAACAATAATTTATCAACCATGAAGTAAATAAAAAATGTTGGGGGCCGTGTATCCTCTAGATCAAAGGAGGAGCAAAAACAGAAACAAAAAACAAAGATGTATTCAGTTTAAACCATGTCACTTACTCCGACGATGGTATGCTACCATTTGAAAACATTGGGAAACTACTGAATAACATTTGGAAACTTTGGGAAACTATAGACCACATTGCTTACAATAAGGTTCAAAAGCATCCGAAAATGAGTGCACATATTATAAACTGAAATCAGAACTTTTTTAATAGTATGTGATACATATTATCCCAAGAGTTATAAGGGGGAAAATGGGAAATGTAGAGAGTAGGCGAGAGAAGTCTAGGCCATAACAAAGGTAGGGACATGATCTAATATGGGAACTTATTCATGTGTAATACTAATTAGAGTGTTATAGACTTTTAGTTAGTTTTGGCTTTTGACCTATCAAATGCTAAACATCCACACAAATTGAAATGCAACATGCTTACAACCTTACTGAAATTGGTGTAAAGGGAGAGTTCTTAACCCATAGCTTCTACAGTTAAATGTAGGAATAGTATCGGTAAAAAAGCATTAGAAAATTGAGAGCAATTTTTGCTAAGCAAACCAAACATAGCACATGGACGGCATGAGAGCAATTTCTTACCAATGCTTGCTGATGCAGTCAAATTGGCTTGGGCCTCAACATTTACCTCAGTAGGTGGATTGGATTGAGTGCATATATCAGCAGATGATGAGATTTCCCTATTAGAAAGTTGACGGTGACTTAGTAGCATATTTGTGACATGTTTTAACATAAATAAGATAATCATCATAATAATATATGCATATGTGAATACAATGATAGAAAAAAACATAAATTATTCTATATTTGTCATGTTAAGCGTACGTGTATATATTATATACCTCGTGCTCAAAAGAATCAGAGGACTCATCATCACTATGATCCTCATTGTTTGACTGCCTATAATCATCGTCATCTACGTCAACTTGTTTACGCTTGCCTTTCTCACTTGAATGTTTGGGCTGAACTAAACCCAATACTGATGCGGCTATATTCTTCAACCGTAGAGAATTTAATTTATCATTATTCTCCTTGATTCTCCTAATTCTTTCCCTCTCATACTCACTTAGATCACCAAGTCTGAGCCATTGTCTTCCACCTTTGCGCATTTTCACAACTATATATCACAAATTAACATAAAACATTAATTTCATTAATTGATAAAAGATGTATACCATTTATTTTACAACCATAGAGCATAAATTAACAAAAAGATGCAAACTTTTAATTTCATAAATTCTGAACATTACTTCGCATACAAAACATTTAAAACATTACATATTATCGTAATCCATATCATCATCTATCCCAACATCAGGTATGTCGTGATGTTCTCCATCTTCTTCGCAATCACTATTATCACCTTCAACATTTGTCGATGACCCAATTACTATTGTAGCATTGTCTTCAACACCATCCCTATGATATTGTATTTTATCTCCAATTTCAATTGGAACAACATTGGTAATGTTTTCTTGTTGAAATGCATCAATATTTTCGGGTGAATCTAGTGGTCCTCCATCAACTGTCTATGGTACATCAAACACACCCTATGATGAACGCGTTGGATTACTTTTCGTGGTTCTCCCCATTTGGTATCATTTAGGTAGAAGACTTGTTTAGCTTGATTGGGCAATATAAAAGGATCAGATTGATACCACCGGCTCGTGACATCAATACTTGTGTAGTATTTTTCAGCTTGTATTGTCCTCTTTCTACTACTATTGCCAGTGTCATACCATTCACATTGAAACAATACCACTGTATGATGGCACATGTACTCAAATTCCCAAACATTGGACAAGTAACCATAGAACTCGTGCATCTCTCCCTCATCGTCCCCTTCTACAAGCACACCACTATTTTGACTTGTACGATTATTGTCTAGTTCCCTAGTGTGGAACCTTATGCCATTGATTATGCAACCTAAGTACTCTTTTACTAGAAAATTGGGACCATTCGCTAAAGACCACAATTCTTCAGTTGCCTCTGGTGACTGTTCAACTCTCAATCTATTTAACTGCAACCACATGCAATGCACGATAATTGAATTTATAGAATAGTATTAATTCATCTAAGTTTATTTAAGAATTATCACATTGAAAAAGATGGAAATGCCTTACACGATCTTTGAACCACTTGGGAAATTATTGTCGTTGTCTCTGGGTTATATCTTGTCCAGTTGCACTATGTAATAGATTTTTGTGTTCCCTATTCAAAAAATAATGTGTAGTATGTTATAGGAGGCATAGTATTATTATGCTTCACTAAAACATAAAGAAAGTTAATTATACACCTAACCAGTTGAAACACATACTCTAGGTACTTCTCTAACCCAGGGCTATTGTACAACAAGAACTAATGAGCAGCATCATGAAATTCTCGAGACATCTCACCATCCCTTGTTACTAGCCCAATAGGGCGGGCTGTTCCAGTGAAAACTATCAACCCCTTTATGCGTTGATCACCACGATCTTCGTTCTATTCGGTGCAATTATGTATAGTTTCTCTCCCATCAAGATACATTGAGCAAAAAGTGATACATTCCTTTACAATATATGCCTCAGCGATCGAACCCTCTGGTCGTGCTCGATTGGAAACAAACCTTTTCAAAGCTCCAAGAAACCTTCAAGGTAAACTCATTTAGGAGTAAAGGTATAGATGAAACACAATTAATTTTAAGCTAACAAATAGGATTGTAATAATTACCTATCAATCGGATACATCCACCTGTATTGCACCGGTCCTCCAAGTATGGCCTCACGGGGTAAGTGAACAGCTAAGTGGACCATCACATCGAAGAAGGCCGGAGGAAATATCTTCTCGAGCTTGCATAAAATGTAAATTATACATTCCTCTAGCTTCTCTAGTTCACTCCACCTCAATTTCTTAAAGCACAAGTCTTAGAAAAAGTTATCCAATTCAAATAATGTAGCACTAATCACCGTATCTACATAACCACGCATCCCAATAGGAAGAATTCGTTGTATGAGCACATGACAATCATGACTTTTCAAGCCTGCTAATCTACCATTTCTTGTATTCACTGACCTCGAGATATTCGCCACATAACCATCTGGATACTTAACTAATTTTAAGAATTCAAAGAAACCTTCTCTCTCTTGAGGGGTCAATGAGAAGCTTGCTCGAGGCTTGACATATGATCCATCTGGACGTTGTGTTAGCCACAACTCTTTCCTTATGCCCATATCTTCTAAATCCATCCGTGCCTTGTCAGTGTCCTTGTTCTTCCCATCATTACCCAACATAGTTCCAAAGACATTTTCACTAAAATTCTTCTCCACGTGCATGACATCAATGTTGTGCTTCAGCTTTTGTTTCTTCCAATATGGTAGCTCGTACAAAATGATTACCTTTGTCTAATTAGGTGCATGACGGGGTCTTTTCTTGTTGCTTGGATCTTTTCCCAATGCCACACATGTTATATTATCCAACTGTTGTTGCACATGTTATATTATCCAACTGTTGTTGCACCGCTTCCTCTGGTAACTCTATAGATCTCTTCCATCTCTCATGCTTACCATTATAGGCCTTACTCTTCCGCCATTCTGGGTGGTCCTCGGGCAAGTAGCATCGATGGTTAGTGTACACTGTCTTACTTCGCAAAGATTGAAAATAGGGTTTATCATTGCAAGTGTAACAAGCATAATGACCCTTTGTTCTCCACCCAGACAGGTCTCCAAATGCAGGCCAATCATGTATTGTCCACAACAAAGCTGCATGCATCGAAAATGTCACACCACTCGAGGCATCATAAGTTAATGTACCTGTTTGCCACAATTCCTTCAACTCATCCACCAATGGTCTCATGTACACATCAATATCAATCCCTGGTTGCGCCTCTCCTGGAATGAGTAATGACAACATGAAATATTGTTCCTTCGTAACCAACCAGGGTGGCAGGTTGTAGGGAATGAGTACGATAGGCCACTTACTGTAGGAGTTGTTCATGTTCCCGAAAGGGTTAAACCCATCACTGGCCAACCCAAGCCTCACATTTCAGGACTCTAGGGAAAAATTAGCATGATGCAAATCGAATTCCTTCCACTCGTCACTATCCGCTGGATGTCTTAATGTTTCGTCTTCAACGCGTTTATCCTTGTGCCATCTCATATCATTAGCTATTTTCTTTAACATGTATAATCTTCTCAACCTCAGTGTCAATGGGAAGTAATGCAAGACCTTCTGGGCAATTTTCTTTCCCCTGCCACGATTTATTTTGTATCTGGTTGTCTTACACTTTGGACACTTATCAAGGTTTGCATTTTCCTTCCAAAAGAGTGCACAATCATTTATACATGCATCAATAAGCTCGTATGACATCCCCAAGTCACGTAGTATCCTCTTGGCTTCATAACAAGACTTTGGCACCAAATTATCTTTCGACAAAAGTTTTCTTAAAAGCATAATCAACATATCAATTGACTTATTGCTCCAATGGTTGGTAACCTTCATATTAAAAATCTCAATGACGAACTTTAATCGAGTATAGTTGGTGCAACCTGGGTATACCTCACGTTTGGCATCATTCAACAATTTATCAAAGTTTCGGACATTGTCCCGCTGGGTAGTATCGGTTCATTCCCCCTGAATTCGGTCTTCCACTAAGGCATCAATACCACCCTAATCCTCATCATGACTGTTTTCCATTTCATGGTGATGAGCCTCACTCGATACCCGTGATTCTCCGTGCACATGCCACATAGTGTAAGTTTGCATAATCCTTATTGCTAATAATAGTTCACACACTTTACGCACGGGCATCGAATTTTACATTCCTGATCTAGAACTTCCATTGCAAAACGAATAAATGAAATTACCCCATCAAAATACGGCTGATTCATTCTACCATCAGCATTCTTACTAAGTGTCATCCAACTCTTGTCCATGTCTGATCATTAATACAAGGTCATGTTTAAAATGAAAACCATTAATCATGTATTATGCATCATGCATAGTAATGTCTCACAACTCCTTATTTAGGAAACATAAGCAATTTAAACATCTGATTCATCAATCCAACTAAAGCAATTTAAGAGAAACATAAAGAGCTTCAAATAGCATTATTAAAAGTAACAAATCACAGCCCCTTTTGTCGCTGATAATCTAGTTAATCACAGCCCCAAAAATTGTCAATTACTAGATGACAAGTGACAACAGATAATATTTATATATACACACAAACATAGGAGCAGTTTCAGATTGACCTTTTCATTTAGAAAGCCACAGAAAGAACTGAAGGTAAAATCGATAGCATAAAGTAAACCACCTAAGAGTAAAGAATGTTTGAGAACCATCTAGTTCAAATCTAGAAATGCAGAAAGGTGTATATGCAAAGCACCATCACTGAGGGAGGCAAGAAAGTAGGACGGCCGGAGGGGAAATCAACTTAAATATAATAAACTATTTACATGGAAAGATGAAGACTTTTAATATGTAAGGCCTCAATGTAGCAGGTGTGATCTTGAGGACCATCATCACATATGTAACGAAAGACACTATTTGATTTTTCAGACTTGTGTCTGTATCAACCACGGAAATGGAGGAGGATACCTGACTAAATCTGGTGAGACTCAACAATGCAAAATGACTTCCCTGAAGCAGCAGTACAACAAATAAATAAAATAATACTATCACCTAAGTTAAACTATAACCCCTTGAAATCCCAAAAGTCCAACTGTACTAGCATTTTGACATGGTCCACTACTGATTTTTCAAACTTGTAAACAACGACAGATCCAAAAGCTCAACTCGATGGGGGCAAAACTCAAGCAAAATGAGATTTTTTTAAAACAATCATGCACCCACTTTTCTTAGTAGGTACACCCATATGTATAAGGTTTTATACAATAGTGTACAAATATAAAATGAGTATTTGTACTCAAAATAAAAACCCAGAAAGGCGAAAGAAACAACCTGTAGCGGCGGAAGATAGTGAAAATCAGAGAGAGAAGACGGCCGAAGACGGTGGAAGGAACTTACCTACAGTGGCGGAAGACGGCGGCAATGGATGACGGTGGCAGCGTAAGACGATCAGGGCTGAGAGAAGAGGAATAGGGCGAGACTATTGCGGTTGAGAGAAGAGGAACAGGGCGAAAGGGGAAGGGGCTGAGAGAAGTGAAGGGTAAAGGGAAGTGTGAGCGCGCGCGGGACGATTGCAGCTGAGAGATGATTTGGTTTCTTTTTTTAGTGTGGTGGATTGTAAGTAATTTGGTAAGTGTTTTTTTTTTTGGGTAATTAAGGTGGTGAGATTTTTTGGCTGCCTTAATTTGTGTAGTTTTTATTTATTTTTGTTTATTTTAAGTTTTTTTTTATATTTTTTGTCCAAATTTTGTTTACTTTTCTTAATCGCTTCAATGAAAAATTTTACAATGTAAATTTTCTTAATCAAAAGATAGAAAATTCATTAAATACAAAAATAAGTAACATAAAAATAAAAATAAATAAATTTTCTAACTCATCTCATTGAGAGTAGTTCAAAAAATATGATAATTATATTAAACAATAAAAAATTACTAAAAATAAAAATAAAATAAATAAATAAACGTATACTTACATGAGTAAGATAAGAGCAACTGAACATAGTTTGTTTCTTAACAATAAGCTACATAATTTTATTTAAAACTCGTTAACGACGAAACAAATTTTTGTCGCCACAGTAAAAAAGATGGTGGGAAATTAATTATGTTTCCCGCTAACGTCATTAGCGACGAAACTATAGCGTCATAGAAAACATAATGTAATTTGCGATGAAAAACATATTTTTCTTGCCAAAAGTATTTTATTTAGAGACGAAATGAGGCCATTAGCGACGAACATATTGGCCTCGGTCGAAAACGTAATATAATTGGCGACGAAAATGTATTTTTGTTTCCAAATCTCTTCTATTTAGTGACGAAATTGCGATTTCCTCACCTTTTACTTACCTTTACCGATGAAATATAATTTTATCGCTAGATTTCGTCGCCAAATACTCTTATTCTTGTAGTGGTCGTCTCACTAAGGAAATTCTTCGTGCGAATTAGAAAGTACAGAATGCGCTTGAACCCGCAAAAGTGTGCCTTCGGAGTTACAGCAAGGAAGATGCTTGGATTTATGATCACACAGTGAGGTATAGAGGTAGACCTATCAAAGATCAAAACCATCCTCGAAATTCTCTCTCTAAGGACCGAGGACGTAAGGAGTTTCTTAGGAGAAATTCAGTTCATCAGCCTTTATTACCAAACTGACCACGACCTGTGAAACTCTATTCCGGCTTTTAAAGAAAGGGACCAAGTTTCAGTGGGATCATCAATGTCAAGACACCTTCAATGCCATACGAAAGTATCTATAAAATTCTTCAATTTTGTCGCTGCAAGAACCCGACAATCCTCTGATACTATACCTATTAGTGACTGATTCGGCAATAGGGTGTATGCTTGCACAAGAAGACGAAGCCGAGGTAGAAAGAGCTGTCTATTACTTGAGTAAGAAGATGACTGAATGCGAACAACAGTATATGCCTTTAGAGAAGACTTGCTGGGCACTAGTCTGGGTATCTAGGAAGTTACGCCATTACATGCTAGCATACCAAGTTGTTCTAATCTCAAGGATTAACCCGTTCAAATACCTCTTCAAAAAGCCAACATCGACAGGAAAGTTGGCTCGTTGGTTGCTGATACTGGCTGAATTTGACTTCCAGTATGTCACAAGGAAGTCAGTTAAAGGGAGAGCCGTTGCAGAGTTTTTGGCCAACCACCCTATCAAAGAGAAGCAGAACCCAAGTTTATGTTTTTCAATGAGAAAGTGTTGAAAATTGAGAAGGATCTGTGGACCCTCTATTTCGATAGAGCCTCGAACCAATACAGATATGGGATAGGGATACTCCTCATTACTCTCGATGACTCCCATATCTCTTTGGCTTTCAAGTTGAGTTTTGAGATCACTAACAATTAGGCCGAATACAAAGCTTTCTTAGCTAGGTTGGAAGCAGCCTTGGAACTGCCAGGATTATATACTAAAAATCATAGATTTTATTTAGTTTTAGTATTTTAATTTTATAAATTTATTTTTCTATTTTATGAGAATCTTAATGACCAATGAATGCAATATCATTTCGTTAATATTATGTATGATTTTCATTTATTCTGTACAGTCTTTAATTTAGTGTGTAGAGAGTACGATTTGCACACGAAAAACCAGATTATAGGTTCTTACAGAATATAAGTTTTTATTCACAGTTTAAATGAAATTGGACAAACCATTGGTACGACTGTAGGATAGAGTTTTAGTAGGTCTATCTTGGTTACAAGTAACATATAATATCGTCGTCTATTATTCTGACTCTCTATGTTAGTACACTTTATGTGTATTGAAAGAACCACATTATGGTAATTAATTTTTACTGACTATATAAATTAATTTATACGATAAGGTTATTATTAGTGCTTATACTCTTAATTTTGAAATAATTATTATTTGCATATATTTAATATTCATTATTTTAATTTATTAGAAGGTGCAATTTTTTATGGGTCAATAGTCCCGGTGAGTTGGATAGCGGTATTAATTATATGGTCAATATTAATTATTGACGAAATTCACGTCCCGATTGTTCAGGATTGACAATATACCCTTAAAAAAGCTTATAAGTTTTGACGGAATCAAACCCTACAGGTGGATTTAATTATCTGGCCGGTAAATAAGTTAAAAAGAAGGGCTTAAAGAATTTAGAAGTCGATTAAATTAAATTGTCAGTAATTAAATTTAATTGGCAGGTATCGAGAATCTTAACGTGGGGAGACGAGTTAGGTATTTAATAACAGGAGCTCGAATAATTGATCTTGAGATTATGGCTAAAAGTGCAGTTACAATTCTTTAGTGGTATGAACTGTAATTTAGTATTTTATAAAAATTAAAAAAACTGTTGCAAGGTTTTCATAATTATAGAAATCGCTGAGTGGTTTGCATATTTGCAAAAATCGCTAGAAAGGTATCTAGATCACACTAGAAGTCTATGTCATAATTACTCCACGAGTCCCTGTTGAAGCCTATAAATATGTGAGTAGACTGAACCAAATCATAAGTTGCCTTTCAAGACAAAGGTTTCTCAGGTTCTGACGGTAATAATTCTCGAAAGATCGTAACTCACACTAAGTTCAAAAATTTCAACGAGAATACAGTAGAAGGTCAGTTCGGAGCTTCAACTCAGAGAATTAAAGTTCGTAGTTGAAGAAACGACCAAAAAGGTATTCATCTAAATTAACTGTAGTGGCAGAAGTTTTATTTTTATCGTTCGATATCAAGAAAAAATTTATCTGGAGCCTGTTTCGGTAATTTCCCATCTAGTTTTTATTTTTCAAAAAATCGTATACAAATCAATGATCTTGGCAGTTTGCCTCCAACAATTTGTATCAGAGTTATTTTGATTTTTGTTTACGGTTAATCGAGGGGCTGGATAGATTTAGAACTGTGCTAATTTTGTTTTGCAAGCGTTCTAATCTCGATTTTATGAACATCGTTATTTCATATTTGATTGAATAGTTTGAATAATGATTTAATTTTTTTTAATTATGAGGGTTGATCGTGATAATTTAAGTTTTTTTAGTTCGAATGTGAGCCTTTGGGACATAGGTTTTTGATGTAAAATTTTTTATTTATTTTTAAATATTATTTAAAATATTTAAGAATATGTTTGAATGTTTAAGAACACGAAAAACAGGCAGCGGCATAACCAGCAGCACCAGTGGTATTTTCAAGTGATTCGGGTCACGGATTGTGATGGTTTTTCTATGGTTTTTATGATAGTTTTTTTGGCAATATTTTTGCATTTTTAGGCATTTAAAAATGAAATAAAATAGTTCCTAAAAACACAAAAAAAAATCATAAAAAGATAGCCCACTGACATCACTTTTGGCGGCGGCAATTTGGGTTGTTTTTCAGTTGTTTTTGGGGGTGTTTTTGAAACTATTTTGGGGCTGATTTTTAAACATAAAACAACAATAAAATATACCTAAAAATAGCCTAACAACTGGAGAAAAATAGCCATAGAAAACAAGGCAAAAAGCGACGCAAGGCGACGGCAAAATTCGACAGCATCAACAAGCTATTTCGAGGTCGTTTTCGAGCTTTTTCGGGACTGTGGCGGCATGCAGCGATGGGCAGTGCAGTGTAGGTGCTTCGGAAGCCATTAAAAGCTATTTTTTGAGCTGTTTTTGGACTGAGATTTTTTCATAAAAATATTATATTTCTTAAGCTATTTTTTAGAAAAAAAATAGGGTCGAGAACAGAGCTCAAACGAAGCGACAAAAGCCGCGGGAAGTGGCAGCAACGACGGAAGCAACGGCGGGCGATGGCTGGCCGATAGTGCTGGTTCAACTATGGTGGTGGTCGGCTATTTTTTGGCTGATCAAGCTTGGGTTGGTGTTGTATTTGTATAACACTGCAAATCAAAGTATCCTGATACTACTTGGATGCCAAAAACTGATTCTGATAAGGACTGAAAGATTACGAGTTAATCTTTGAATAAGAGACTGAAACTCAAAAGAGTTTCTGTTTGATTATAAAATCGGGATGTATATAAATATATCTTGCATTTATATTTATTTAAAATGCGTGAATGATATATATCTATTTTATTTATTTATGTTAATTTTAATTAATTCAGAAAATTCGATTTGTTAACATGCATCACACACTTTGTCTTTTTCAAATTTGATTTGGGATAACCCAATCACTAATTCCTTTTTCAAAAGTTTAG
>JAOTRH010000018.1:3968637-4003888 GCA_034768845.1 Heliamphora exappendiculata | reverse complement strand
TAAGAAAACCTCAAATTTCCCTTGTTTTGAGTTCTAAACCCCATAATACATAACCCTCCAAAATTATGCTTCAAATCTATGTTTTCAACCCATAAACAATGAATTCAAGACATCTAAACCTCTTTTCAACAACAATTCTTCAATATTATGGTTAGAATCACTTCTCAAAACTCCCATGAACATGAAACCCAACTCAAATCACACATAAACTTACCAATTTGTCGATTAAACATAAATGCGACTTTACTTTACTCATTTAAACAAAATATCAACCCAAGTCCATGCAAAACATACAAGATAATCTATATCCTACCTTGAATTTATTCAAAAGCTTGTGATTTCTTCAAATCTCCCCACCTAAGGTTTGGATGTTGGGTTTCCTTGCTTCCTCAAGGCTTTATCTTCAATCTCCTTACTCCAAAACTTGATCTTCACCTTAGATCTCTCCCAATCAAGCCTCCATCTTCAATTTGGGTGGTAGAAAGCTAGGGTTTTGAACGTTGGGTGAATTTCTCTCAAGATGAGAAAGAGAAGAGAAGAGAAATAAAGTTGGCGTCTCACGTGGCTTGAAGGACTGTGCTTTTAAGTTATTTCTCCCAATTTCTCCTTAAGGCTCGAGAAGCTTTTAAACTCATCCCGATAGCCCGCTCGAGCAAACCCCACTGCTCAAGTAGTGATCTCTGAACCCGAAACTCTGTAAATTTCCTTAAACTTAACTCAAATCTCCAACCTCACTCTTATTATCTCATTTCAATTTTTTTTCATTAACATGTTTGTCAATATTAATCATTATCTTATACTTTAAAATCACTCCACAACTCATTAATTCGATTGCTAATGATTATTTTATTTAAAACACGTATTTAAATTTTATCACACCACAACACATAACTATAAGCGAAGATCAACAAAATAAACACGTACCAAGTTGTCACAACCTCCCCCCCTTAGGAATTTCGTCCCCGAAATTTAATCTTTCTTAAGATTCAAAAAGCTCGGGATATTTGGATCAGATGTCTAATTCTCTCTCCAATGTCACTTCGTCCATGCCGTGATATCGCCATAACACCTTTACATAGGATAGGGTATTTCCTCGTAAAATTTGTTGTCGCGTGTTCACAATCTTCACTGGTGGTTCTTCGTAAGAGACATCTCCTTTTAGCTTCAACTCTGACCAATCTAACACGTGCGAGGGGTCGGGCTCATATCTTCGTAACATCGACACATGAAAAATATCGTATACAGATGAAAGTCGCGGTGGTAAAGCCAGTCGATACGCTACTTCTCCAATTCATTCAAGTATCTCGAAAGGTCTTATAAACCGTGGTGACAACTTTCCAATTTTGCCAAACTTTACCAAGCCTTTCTTCGACGACACCCTTAGAAATACAAAATCTCCCACTTCAAACGATAATGGTCTTCTTCGTCTATTGGCATAACTTTTTTGGTAACTCTGAGCCGTGATTAAACGCCTTCGAATTGTGGCAATCTTTTCGGTTGTTTCCTTCACCAATTCAGGACCTAACAGTGATGCTTCTCCAACTTCGGTCCAACACATCGGAGATCTATATGGTCTTCCATATAATGCTACATATGGTGCCATCTCAATACTTGCTTGATAACTGTTGTTGTAGGCAAACGCAACTAGCGGTAGATGATCTTTCCATGAACCACCAAAATTCAACGCACAAGCTCGTAACATATCTTTCCAAATGTGAATCGTATGCTCGGATTGACCATCTATTTGAGGGTGGAATGTTGTACTAAAAAGTAAACTGGTCCTCAAAGATGCCTGCAAGCTCTGCCAAAACTACGAGGTAAATCGGGGGTCTCTATCCGACACTATTGATATTGGTACGCCATGCAATCACACAATCTCTTGAACATAGAGTCTTCCTAACTTATCCACCGAATCGGTTGTGCGCATTGGTAGACAATGTGCAGACTTCGTCAATCGATCCACAATTACCCATATCGCGTTGTGTCCCTTCGGTGATCGAGGAAGGCCTGAAACAAAGTCCATCGTCACGTGTTCCCACTCCTATTTTGAAACTTGTAATGGTTAAAGCGTGCCCGCCGGTCGCTGATGTTCTACTTTTACTTATTGACATGTGAGACATTTAGTGACAAACAAAGCCACATCTTTCTTCATGCCTTTCTACCAAAATTGTCGTCGAAGATCATGATACATCTTTATAGTTCCTGGATGCACTACGAGTTGAGAGTGGTGAAAATCTTGTAGAACTCTTCACGACAAGCCTCATGTACAAACAATCTTCCCATAAATCTCAAGCCTTAGTTCGGTAAATTGGTCCAACCTTCAGCGTTTTCCTTATTAGTGACACGTTCTCCATACATTTTTGCCTCCTCATCAAGTTGTTGTGTCTCCATGACATGGTGTATCAATATAGGTTGAGAGACCATAGCGGACAAAGTAACACGATCCTCGACCCCACCAAGATTAAGGTCGAATTCCCCAACTTCTTCCAACATTTTCCATTCCCGTATTACAATATGGGCTAAAGACTTCAAGGACTTTCGACTGAGGGCATCTGCGACAACATTCGCCTTGCCTGAGTGATACTGTAAACTGAAATCATAGTCACCCAAGTATTCGATCCATCTTCTTTGTCTTAAATTTAAATCCTTACGCAAAAATAGATATTTAAGACTCATGTGGTCAGAGAAAACTTCAAATCGCTCTCCATGTAATACCTCCACATCTTTAACGCAAAAAAAAACTGCCACTAACTCTAAATCATACGTTAGGTAGTTCCTTTCGATTGTCTTTAGTTGCCTCGATCCATACACCGCAACTTTGCCTTACTGCATCAAAACACAACCTAGCCCTTCATGAGATGCGTCACAATATACTTCATAACCAAAACCTCTCTCAGGTATAATCAATATTGGCGCACTGGTTAATCGATTCTTTAATTCTTGAAAAGCATTTTCACAAGCATCATTCCATGTGAACTTAACTCATTTTCGAGTGAGTCATGTTAAGGGTGAAGCTAAACGAGAAAAATCTTTTACAAAATGACGATAATACCCTGCAAGGCCTAAGAAACTTCTGATATCGAACACACTCTGTGGTCTTTTCCAATCTTGCACTGCCTCTATTTTAGATGGGTCAACTGTTACTCTGTCTTTCGTCACATGTCCCAAAAATCTTACTTCGGGTCACCAAAATTCACATTTTTCATACATAGCATAAAGCTTGTGTTCTCTTAAGAGTTGAACCGCCATACGTGAATGCTCCTTGTGAACTTCTCGAGTTGGAGAATAAATCAATGTCATCAACAAAAATCACTACAAATTGATCAAGGTAAAGTCAAAAATTTCAATTCATCAAATCTATGAAAGTTACAGGGGCATTCATTAAATCGAAAGGCATTACTAAAAGTTCGTAGTGCACGTAACGGGTACGAAATGCGGTCTTAGGTATGTCATCCTCCCGGGCCTTTAGTTGATAATAATCCGATCTTAAATTGATCTTTGAAAAACACGCAGAACCCTTCAATTGGTCAAATAAATCATCAATTCAGGGCATCGGATATTTATTCTTCACCGTAACTTGATTCAATTTTTGATAATCAATACATAATCGCAACGAGCTATCTTTCTTTTTAGCAAATAATACCAGTGCTCCCCACGGTGAGACACTAAGGCGAATAAAGCTCTTAATCTAATAACTCATGTAACTGAATCTTCAATTCTCTTAACTCCGCCGAAGCAAAACGATAGGATGGTACTGATATTAGAACAATCCCTGGGATAAGTTCGATTGAAAATTCAACTTCCCTATGTGGTGGCAATTCAAACAATTCTTCTAGAAACACATCACAAAACTCGCTCACTATTGATGGAAGCTCTCCTCGAACGGAAGAACCATTCTTTGTTAAAAGGGTAAAAAGAATCGTATGCACATTTTCTAAATTATTCACATTGCCTAATCGAGGTATCATATTATCATCTTTGTCCCCTACAAAAAAGAAAGAATCTCCTTCTAGAGTGTATAAGAAAATCCTTCGTAGATCACTCAATAAACCCACGAAATGTAGTTAACCAATCCATTTCAAGAACAATATCAAACCCCAACATCTTTAGCACAATAAAGTCAAACACTAGATGATGATCAGCTATCACTATTTCGCACCCTCTACATACGTACTTTAACATTGTACTATCACCGATGAGTGTTTCGACATTCACAACAACGTTCGATGTCTCAACAGGTAAGCCCCAGGAAGATACAAATGAAGAGGAGATAATGAACGTGATGCACCCATATCAAATAACACACAAGCCAATAATTGAAAACTAATAAAGTACCTCTAATCACAGGGGTACTGGTGGTAGTCTCGCGTATCTTAGGATCTGACGAGGTACTAGTTTCTGTTATGGCATAAACCCTTTCCTGGACTCCAGATGTCTGCCCCCGTCCTCTACCCATAGGTTGGCGTACAGATTGTGTGAGGAAGTCTCCCTAGGAGCCCAAAAGGCCTGCGTCCCAATCTGTCGAGGTGGTTGGTCGTATGTCTGCCGCTGAGTGGGTTGTGTATTAAATGTTTCTCGGCTAGCTCTTCCTTGCGGGCATTCACGTCTAACATGCCCTTCTTGACCACATTGATAACATCTGGTCGGTCCCCTCTCCTAAGGTTATCCCTGTGTCGAGTTCTACGATTGCCTTTGCACTTGCTTTCTTTGCGGGCAATCTCTAGCCCGATGTCCCTGCTATCCACAAGTAAAACATGCAAAGTCTCTCCGCTCTAGACATGTCGTTGAGGCCACGATGGGGTGGGTGCGGAGCATTGGGTGTGATGAGATCTCTGCGGTGTCGAACTAGTATTGCCTTGTTCTGGTCTTCACTTCTTGTAAAGTCGTCCCTCAAATTGTGTTGTTCTAGCCACCGACGGTATCCGATTTTTCATGATCCTGCGATTGTTTGCCATAGTACTTTCTATTACTATGGCCGTCTCAACTACCTCCGAGAAAACCCTCAGTCGGAACCCTACCACTTTCTCTCGGATAACGGGTCGTAAACCCCTTTCAAACCTCTTAGCCTTCAATTCCTATGTTGACACCATTTCTAGCGCAAACTTTGACAAACTCGCGAACTTAGATTCATGTTGCAAGACTGACATATTTCCTTGTATCAATGATAGGAACTCCTCTCTATACATGTCTCGGATAGACTTAGAAAAGTATTTTTTCAAAAATACTGCCGTAAACGCTACTCATGTACCATCCGTTGTCGTCTTAACAAATTTCCACCAATCATTTGTCTCCCCCCGAAGTTGAAAGGTAGCAAAACCAACCCTAAGGTCATCTTCCATTATCTACAAGGTATCTAAGATCCAATTGACTACCTTCAGCCATTTGGTCGCCATCAAGGGTTAGGTTCCCCAGCATAGGTAGGAGTATTAAAACGTTGAAACTTTCTCATCATTACTGCAGCCCTAGCATTCATATCTCGTGCTTCCCCTTAGTTAGCCCCAATTAAAATCCTCAAAGCATTTAGTATCTGCTAATTCACTTCTACACCCCCAATTGGTTCCTGCGGGGCATTGGCATCCCCTTCTTCAGGAACTGGTGCTCTCCCATGCCCTCGGCCGTGACCGCGACCTCTACCTCCTTCTTGCCTAGGAGGCATCGCTATACAAAGAGAAGATGATCGTCAATACAAAATTTATAAGCATATCAACACTCCCTCCCCGAATAGATTCAATCTTAAGCACAAACAGGGCTAACTATATTCAAACTTAATCGCACTAATACATAAACACATACTGAGGGAAAGCCTCAAGGCAACGCGACAATCCAAGCAACTAATTCAGATTTCTCATAGAAAAAACGTTGGCCAAATGCTTTTTTATTTTGAACCCCAAAGTAGTTGATCAGACGCTAAATGGCACGCCACATCACCCCAAGTCTCAACCTTCATGCTCACATAAACACATAACATGCGCAAGACAAGACAACCACAATCCCATGCAAGCGCACAATTTATGCCGTGTAGCGGTGCCTAATATCATCAAACAACTCTCTTACAAAGGTCGTCCTCACTTTTCACGGCTCCTAGGTATCCAAAGCTAGAGCTCTAATACCATTCTGTCACGGCCTAACCCTAAATCCGTGAACCAAAACCCAAGGCATATTTTACATGAACTACATTCATTTATAGGTTTTCCAAGCTTAAGTGAAATATTTCATATAAGCCTCCAAAACATTCAAACTATAAAACCAAATTCCAAAAATATCATTTACAAAAATTTGTGGCAAAATACATTCAACATTAAAATACCGTTTAATTACATCCATCCCTTTTTCTCTAGGGTACAACACGTCATAAACTAAAAGGAACTCTAACTCCAACCACTAGTCTTTTCCAAAAGCATCCATAACCCTAGCTCATCCCTACTCTTCGAAACCTGAAAAAGTTTAACATACATACATGAGCTAAAGCTCGTAGGATAGAGATTAACTCAAATATAATGCATGATTTGTTATATGCGATGAGTATAACCGAAATAAATATGTACATTTCACCAAGTCGTTTTCCTTGTACACACACACTCACGCACGCAAATTTGTATTCGTTTGTCCATTTGTTTTTCATTACATTAATTCTTTAGTTTAGTTTTCGATTTTAACAAAATCAAATCACATCTAATGAACCGGTGTTGGGTCCAGCTTATAAAAATTCCTCCCTATTAATTTTCAATAGACTACACGAAACTATTGGGTAATAGATAGCTCTATAACTCACCATAACATATTACCACATTCGGGGGTTAACCCGTGGGCATGTGGTCCCCATCTTGCACAAGTTTTCAGTCTTTCATCGCGTAACCTCAAGCCCAACTTAATCCACATCAATTTATATAGTTCATTATTGGTTAATTACATTTATTTTCACAATTCGAGAGTCCAACCCACAAATGATTCCTCTTCCAATCATTGCCATAACATATCATTTCAATTCCAAATCCAAATTTTTCAATAAATTTCCAAATCACATTTTGCTTTGATATCCCATTTCTCATTCCAAATCAAATACATCGTAACTTTCATTATACCGTTTCTCATAATTCACATCTTTTCTTCAATGTTACCAAGTACCAACAATACAAGGTTAATACAAAAGATCGCATTATTTTAAAAAGGGATACACCCATCATGTATATATATATCAATTTAAAGCCCACCTTCATAGTAAAAAGAAACTCAACTAACCGATCCAATGCATATATCCCAATCCAATATAGCTATATAGGTGTGGAATAAGACAAAAGGACTAGGAGTTTAGTAAAAAGACCCCATAATGATGAAAATACCTTTTTCTAAAACGTTTGGCTAAAAATGAGAGAAAAAAGGTTAATAAATTTTGAAATACCCTCACTATTTTAATCAAAACTTTTTCTACAAAAAAAATTTATTGTGAGAGTAGTGTCATTAAAAAGAAGATTTTCGGAACTTCAGTTTGAGTACAAAAATGACCCAATTCGGAGTCCGGGTGAGGTAGATATGATCAGTTGAAGTTGGCCCTGCGTAGCCAATTCGCTTGAGTGGACAGAGGGCACTCGAGCGCCTAACTTTCTGTCATGTGACCGCTTGAGCGGACAGAGCTCCGCTTGAACACGTTGGCACCTAAGAAAACCTCAAATTTCCCTTGTTTTGAGTTCTAAACCCCATAATACATAACCCTCCAAAATTATGCTTCAAATCCATGTTTTCAACCCATAAACAATGAATTCAAGTCTTCTAAACCTCTTTTCAACAACAATTCTTCAAGGTTATGGTTAGAATCACTTCTCAAAACCCCTATAAACATGAAACCCAATTCAAATCACACATAAACTTACCAATTTGTTGATTAAGCATAAATGAAAATCTACTTTACTCATTTAAACAAAATATCAACCCAGATCCATGCAAAACATACAAGATAATCTATATCCTACCTTGAATTTGCTCAAAAGCTTGTGATTTCTTCAAATCTCCCTACCTAAGATTTGGATGTTGGGTTTCCTTGCTTCTTCAAGGCTTTATCTTCAATCTCCTTGCTCCAAAGCTTGATCTTCACCCTAGATCTCTCCTAAAAAAGCCTCCATCTTCAATTTGGGTGGTAGAAAGCTAGGGTTTTGAATGTTGGATAAATTTCTCTCAAGAGGAGAGAGAGAAGGAAGAGAAGAGAAATAAAGTTGGGGTCTCACGTGGCCTGAAGGGCTGGGCTTTTAAGTGATTTCTCCCTATTTCTCTCCAAGGCTAGAGAAGCTTCCAAACTCATCCCGATAGCCCGTTCGAGCAAACCCCCACTGCTCGAGCGGTGATCCTTGAACCCGAAACTCAGCTTAAACTTTAACTCAAATCTCCAACCTCACTCTTATTATCTCATTTCAATTTTTTCCATTAACATGTTTATCAATACTAATCATTATCTTATACTTTAAAATCACTCCACAACTCATTAATTCGATTGCTAACGATTATTTTATTTAAAATACATATTTAAATTTTATCACACCACAATACATAACTGAAAGCGAAGATTAACAAAATAAACACGTACCGAGTTGTTACACTGTGGGTAAAAACATTGAACATATTGTGATTTTAGATATTTTTTTACGTAAGGTAAGAATCCAAAGAGAGTTCTTCACATTAACAATTCTCTAGGCAAGCTTGCAGAGAGGTAAAATGTTACTCATATAGGCATTCCTAATACCAAGGCCACCTTCTTTCTTGCTTTTACAAACATTGTTCTAATTAACAAGATGAACTCTTTTTTTAGACACGCTATCACCACTTATAAGCTCATATTGATTTTATCAATCTTATCACAAATAGAGGTAGGGAAAGAACTTGTTTGCATAGAATAATAAGAAATGATCGAGGTGACAAATTGAATCAAGGTCACCTTTCCCATGAAAGAATGATTATCAAATTTGCAACCAGTGAGTTTTTTGTGCATTCTTTTGATGATGTACTGATAATGCGTCTTGGTTACCCTAGAGTAAATTAAAGGCACGGCCAAGTATTTTTCCAAATAAGTTGTCGAAGCAATGCCACACCTAGCGTAAAGTGACTTGTCTCCAGGGAACGTTAGTGAAGAAAAAGATCCTAGATTTAGACAAGTTAATCAATTGACCTGATGCGTCACATAACTGATGAAGGAAGGCCAAAATAGAGTCACAAATAGCTTCATCCACTTAACGCAAAAAGGAAAATATCATCCGCAAAGAACATATGACTAGAGAAAGAGCCATCCTTGGAAGCTTTAAGACCTATCCACCTACAATTGGTTATTTCCTTGTTTATAAGAAGAGAGAGAAGTTTCATACACAAAATGAATAAACAAGGAGAAATGGGATCTCCTTGTCTATTACCTCTCCCCGAAGAGAAGGTTAAAGCTTACTAATATTCCAGAGAACATTAAGAGACGTGTTGGAAATACAACTCATAATAAGCTCGATCACATTCTCATCAAATTTTTTTAAAAAAAAGGAATATCTTTCCAAGAGATTCTGTCATAGGCATTTTTAAAATCAATTTTGATGATTATACCATGATTCCTTCTCTTTTTTTTTTTGGTCCTAAGGGTATGAATAATCTCGACATAAGATGATGTTGTCCATAACTTGATGACCCGGGATAAAGTTGGATTGAAAGGGGCAAATAAGATTATCAAGAGAAGGATGGAGTCTATCAATGATAATTTAAGTAACAACTCCGAAGTTGACATTCCATAACCCGATGGGCCAAAAATTCTTAGTAATTTCAAGAAAATCAACTTTCGAAATGATAGCAATAAGGATTTTGTTAATAAAATCAGGAATCTATCTGGTAAAGAAACACTTTTGAATAGAGGCACAAAAGGAGGGCCCATTCGTATCATAGTATCATAGTAGTTATGGTAGAACAAAGCTTGATAACCATCAGGTCTAGGGGATTTCAAAGCTTTGATTCGGTTGACGTTAGACCAGATCTCTTCGGCCCAAGTGACTCTAATGAGGTTATCATTGGGAGAGTGGGAAATGGTAGGGTGAGGAATATCCCTCCAAACATCAAAGGAACCAATGCCACTACTAGAAAAGAGGTCTCGAAAATAATTGAGCATATGAATTTTAAGATCGTGAGTATTATCAATCCAGTTGCCATCATTATTTTTCAAGGCGGCGATACGATTCCTCTTCCTTCTAATAACTGCAGAAAGGTGATAAAATCTCGAACTGCGCTCTCCTTTCAAACCAGTTGACCTTGATTTCTGGAGGCACAATAATTCCCCTTGTTTGAAAATGGTTGGATATTGTTGAACTAGAACTTTTTCCAGCATAAAAAGGCTATGAGAGTAGTGGTTGCTTTCAACTTTTCTAGATGCCTTCCATCCTAGCAAGAATATGTCTTTTCCTTTTAAAGATATTTCCAAAAATATTTTTGTTCCACATCATGGCATTATTAGACCTAAGCTCTAGGTAACTAGTAAAGGAGTCGAGGCAAGAAGTCCAAGTATTTCTAGCAATGTCAACAAACCCAAGATGGGTTAACCAAGCAGCTTCAAAACGAAAAAGTCTATTAATAGAATTAGGGGTGGCAGTCCATCAAAATAGACAATAAGGTATTGTTTGTTTGGGGGATTTGGATAATGGGAATGGATAGTATATCTTGTGGAACAGCATATCCAGTGTTTGATTATGCAAAATAGTTCGGATATAATATCCCACTCAGTGCCAAATCCATGGATATGTAATAACTGGGTATGTGAGGCATTTGATATCATTTTGCTCAAAAGTCAGTTTTGCACTTTCATCACCAATATGTTGAATAGCAAATGGTAGCAAACACGTATTGTAGTGTACACCATCTCTCTCTCTCTCTCTCTCTCTCTCCTCAAAAGCATAGATAGCGTCACTCTTTGTGCGCAAAAGCAAAGATGGCGCTGGACTTGAGATGGCGCTACAATCCTCTCTCTCTCTCTCTCTCTCTCTCTCTCTCAAAAGCAGAGATGGCGTCTCGCTCACCGTGCGCAAGAGTAGAGATGGCGCTACAAAAACATGAAAATTTAATAAGGGTAAATATGAAAATTTAATTTTTGTTTTTAAAAATATATCCAACATCTAGTTATATCTAGTTGTAAACGAACATGTTATAAAATATTTTTAATTAATACAGATCCAGAATTATATCCATTATATTTTATATCCTCTTATATATCCAAAGGTATTCTATATCCGCCATTTTATCTCCGAACAATCAAGTATGCCCTAAAGGGGCTATGATCCGAGTAGACACGAAAGAGATTTCTAACCAGAGCCTCAGTGTAAGAGATCTTCCAATTAGGGTTTCACATTATCCTATCCAATCTTACCATCTTGTTAGCATATCCTTGTCTATTGTTCATCTAAGTGAGCTTGGCGACAACCTGAAAGCCGCCGAGACGTTAGAAGCTCGAAAAAGGGAAATTCAAGGCGACAGAGGCTCGTAGAAGATTCTAGAGCATGCCAAAAGGATCCAAGTCGTGGAAGAACCTTGAATAGGGATGTAATTGGTCCTGCTCGGTCGGGGTGGACTGAATTATTCACACCAAACCGATTGATTCGGTTCTTGGTTTCATGGAACCGATGAGTGCAAATTTGGAGCAACAACCGAACTACCAAGGTGATGTTCGGTGTTCGATTTTGCGATTTATTTCGGTTTTTTTCGGTTTTGAATTTAAGCTAAGTATTGAACTATTTCACAGTTCTGGATGTTCACACGACAATTGGCCAATTGTTGAAATCTTGCCCTTAGACACGGACTATTGCCTATTGGACTCAATTCTTGATAAACAAAACAACTAAACCTCACAAACCCAAGCCAGAAAAAACAGAATCATTAAAACCAAGCCAGACCAAACAGCATTTCTAAATTAAAAAAAACAATGGACAACAACAAAATGTACAGTCACCAAAATTAAAATATGTTCACACTTCAATCACAAAAAAACTCACATTATGAACAAACTGTTCACAATTTCACATTATGAAATATGAATGAATAAATCAACGAACTATTCACAGTCACAAACCAAAAATGATTCAGCAATCTCAATCGAAATTGAAATCTCAAATCTCAAATCACTAGGGAAATAAATGAAAGGCTTTATCTTTATGCCATAATAGTAACACTAACCTTAAGGCTAAGGCAATCCGCAATAGGCAAAGTGATGACGGCGAGGAACCCCTGAGTAGCCAATGGCATTGGCGGCGAATAAGCGATTTTGTGGTGGTGCAGATATCGAATATGAGTATCTGACTATCTGAGTGCGTCGATTTCGTGGTGAGAATCAGAGATGAGGGAGAGGAACTCCCGAGTGGCGACTGGCAAGTGGTCGGGTGAGTCAAACTCAAAAGAATAAAAGTGAAACTGAAAGAGAATTAGAGAAAAACTGAAGGAAGACTAAAGGTCGAAAGCTAAAGGAGTCTGAAAGTCTGAAATTGAAAGTCTCAAAGTTGAAAGAGGAGAAGATGAAGCATGAAAAAGTGGGAAGTGGGAAGAGCCATACTAGCCTACTAAGCGTAGACTGAAGAGGAAGTGAGGAACTTAGAAATTGCCCTAAAAATGGAGGGAACAAATATAATCTCTAAAATTAATAGATGGCCTATATCACTCGGTTCGGTTCAACGCTATTCGGTTCATGAATGTTACTAACCGAAATTAAATTGGGAATTTTTTCCAACCAAATTGACCACCGAACTGACCGAGTGGCAAATCACAAATGAATCGGTTTCGGTTTTCTTGGTCAGTTTAATCTCGGTTCGATTTTTTGGTCTTTCTTATATCCCTAGCCTTGAAGAGTCTTAGAGTGTTTCGAATGGATCCGAAACATTCAAGAGCATCTTAGAAGACCCCAGAAGACCCTAAGATGATGTGGAAGACTCCACAATGTATTGGAGGAGTGGAGTATTCTAAAATAGTAGAGAAGTCTAAGGAACTCTAGGGAAGATTCTAGAGAGTGAATTGTAACCTTTGGATCAATTTGATCCTAGCCGCCCATTAAGGAATTATAAGGCTATATAAAAGGGTGAGAGCTCATTTGAGGGGGTGATTGTAGACACCCCAATCTAACCAAGCAAATTTTAAGCACCTATCTCGAATGCACCCCAATGACGAAAGAATGAGAATCGTATTCAAGGATATCCTCAAGCAAGCAAAATCATGAATATGGCTCAAAATTCAAAATTCCTAAATAACCTTCAAGCCGTAACATCCCTATCCACACGGCCGCCATCTTTTTGAAAACTCTAGAACAGGCCGTGTCCTTACTCTCACGGCCGTAACCTTTTTGAAAATCCTAAATTAAACCGTGACTTTCTTTGTCACGATCATTGCATTTTTATCCAGGCAGTGATTTTTGAAAGTCACAATTGTCCTTTTCACCACCATAAAAGTAGCGACCTGCACTGTACAAAAGTAAAAAAGTAGCGGCCGTCACTATTACTTCTTTTTGAACAGGTGGCAGCATTCTAGAAGGGATCTGTGTTGCTCGCATTGCCTATAAATAGGCGACGATTCCAAGCAGAAAGGAGAGAGACATACCTGGATACCAAAGCTCTGCCCAAATACTCCGTCACCCGATATTCTCCTATCCATTCCATACTCCCTAAGCCTCGTTTGTGTTCTTGCTTGCTTCAAAGGAGTTCTTGGAGCATGTGTATTGGTTCAAAGGTATCGTATTTTCACTACTGATGGGCTATTCGAAATGGATATTCACACAAGGTAACCTTAAGATACCACGACTCTTCTTAAACCCTCATTTTCTTCTCCAAGGGTGTCGTAGATAAAATTTTCATTGTTTGTTTATTATTCATTTCAATATAAATATTCATTTCCTCCAAGTTTTTCATCATTAACAGTATCTACATTGCCTTCTGTTTCGTATATTTACATTTGTTTAAATCATGTTTCGATGCTCACAAGCACACTGAACACATCAGAAGCTTATTGAGATTCTAAAACATGCCGGTCGTAACTTTCTTATGTCACGACCGTGTATTCTATTAAACCTATAGTGACGGACGTGTCATTTTTATAGGAGCTGCTACATTGATGCCTCTTCATATGAACGGTCGAAACATTTTATTGTTACGGCCGTTATATTGTTCTAAGGCCAGAAATGCAAAAATTCCTCTTCAAAACCC
This sequence comes from Heliamphora exappendiculata, assembly GCA_034768845.1. Classification (NCBI taxonomy): domain Eukaryota; kingdom Viridiplantae; phylum Streptophyta; class Magnoliopsida; order Ericales; family Sarraceniaceae; genus Heliamphora; species Heliamphora exappendiculata. The sequence continues at coordinate 3,989,705 of JAOTRH010000018.1, read as the reverse complement.
CATGTTATCTGTCTATTTCAAGTTTGTACATCCTTTAATTGCTCTGTTTAGTATTTTCTTCTTTCTATATCTCTGTTCAGTTTTCTATCGGGTAATGAATGGTAGATCTGGTCTAGAAGATCTTGCCTAAAACTAATAGATTATGATCTATGTCCTGCATATTCTATTCATCTAAGCCTGTTTTAAGACACGTCTAATGTGTATACCCTTTCTATACCTCTTAAAAATCGTGGCCTCGACATTTCTTTGTTATAGCCATGAGATATTTTTATTCTATTTTTTACGGTAACCCTATTTTTGTCACGACCGCATGTTGGGTGACTTATTTTGTCACGACCGCAACATTTGTTGCCAAGGCCGTGAGTTTTGCACATGACCAGTAACTCAAATATGTTATTTAAGTCTCATTTGATTGTTCTGTACAGTCTGTTTACAGCATAATATAGATAGAAATATTATTGCGTAATCCTTAGAATCTTACTTGTTCGTTTACCGCTTATTTATATATTTTTTTCTTTGCTTTGCCCAAACAATACGTGTAGCATATCTAGAAATAACAACCAAGTCGCAAAACCCTAGGATCGTAGTCAGATTTTTGTTTCATTATTTGCTTTTGTTTAAACTCTCTTTAACCTTCTATTTTGTAAATATTACTTTTAAAAGTTTATAACAAGAACCAACTTAACAAAGTAAAGGCCAACCTTATGGTTGGGTGAAAATTGTGCTTAACACCTTCAATTTTCGTACCTTAGTTCACGAACTTTTTTTTCTCTGATTACGTTTTTTAAAAGACCCGCAACCTTCTTTTTATTTTTCTTGATTTTTCTCAAAAACCAAGTAGCGACTCCATTTTTCAAAAATGATGCTCAGATATCTTGGACTTTTATTTTGAAAAGAAAAAAGAATATTTTATAAAAACAATAGATATACGGTGCATCCCCACGCACTCCCTCAAAGCATCCGCAGTGAGCACCAAGAGTGTTCTAAAGAGCCACAGCGCATTAGAGAGCTCTAAAGACTTCTCTAAGGTGAAAGTGGGGGTGGACACTCAGGGGAGTGTTCTACAATAGTCTTTCTATGATGAAAGTGTCGAGTGTCAAATGTGAGCTGGTGAGCTTCTCAACACTTGAGAGTGAGCGATGTACTCTTGTAATGCTTGTGTGGGAAAAGTTGACTTAGCTATTTGGGGTGTGTTGTCAAGGTGCCGCACGGAATGTAAATAAGGCAAAAATCTTGGCCCATGACAAGTGATATCAGAACCAAGTTGTGAGGGGCGTAACCTGGTGGAGATGACAGGGCAACCATCATGTACAGATCAGGGGCATTGCGATGTTGGGATTTCACCATGAGTGTGAAAAACGGCATGGACGTACTGCGCAAGCGTGTGTCGGTCCAGGAGAAGGCTTCACGGTTGTGACAAGGACAAGGTGCAAGGAATCTCAATAACTTAGCATGAGTTTCGCTCAACACCAATGGGATATAAATAGGTGCGAGAGTTCTGATCAACACCAGTGGGATACAAATAAGTGGGTGGATCTACTCGATACCAACGAGATACAAGTAAGTGCGTGGGGTTGCTTGACACCAACAGGATTGAAAAGGTGCGGAGGTCCGTTATGAACTGGCGGGATATAAGACAAGTGTGTGCCACTATTGCACTAGTAGGTTACAAAAGGCGTGCAGAAAGAGCTTCGACAAGGCGCGACAGCTGAGATTACGAAGATCTTACAATGAGGTGGTAGACAGACTTACCACAACGTGACGAGAGCGTTGCGGGATTAGGTGGGGGAGAATGTTACGGCCCGAGAGCTGTCGAGGTGCTAGAAGCTCTTAGAAGGGCAATTAAAGGCAACGAAAGCTCGTAGAAGATTCTAGAACGTGCCGAAAAGACCCAGATCATGGAAGAACTTTGAAGAGTCCAGAGTGTTTTGGAGGGATCCGAAATGTTCAAGAGTATCCTAGAAGACCCTAGGAGAATGTAAAAGACTCCACCATGTCTTGGAAGAGTGTGGAGTATTCTAAAAGAGTAGAGAGTTTAGGAAACTATAGGAAAGGTTGTGGAAAGTGAATTGTAACCCTTGGTTCGTTTGATCCTAATCGTCCATTGAGGAGTTAGTAGGCTATATAAGGGGAGAGACCTCATTGAAGGGGGTGAGCAGTTAAGGTGTTCCAAAGAGTGAGAGAACATTAGAGAACTCCAAAGAACTCTCTAAAATGAGAGCGGGAGTGGGCACTCAAGTGAGTGTTCTATGGTAGTCTTTCTAAGGTGAGAGTCTCGAGTGTCAAGTGTGAACTGGTGAACTGCTAAACACTCGAGGGTGAGCGATATACTCTTGTAATCCTTATACACATATATTCTTCTTATAATGAAGATTTCTTTATCTAAATCCTTGGTGCGGTGGTTGCGCGTATGGGAAAGACTGACTTAGCCATTCAAGGAATTTTGCCTAGGTGCTGCAACATTAGGCTCGGAACAACCAAGGTCTATAAAATCATTGAAATCATTGAAAAAATCAACATTAGGCTCGAAACATTAGGCTCAGAACAACCAACATTACCTTTGGAAAAAATTCTGCTTTCAAGCTTTCAAAAAAATCATTGAAATCTCCTATTAGGAGCAAAGGCCAATTCTCCATTCTTGCCTTATATGTGATGTCAAGCCAAAACTTCTCCCTAATAGTGGGGTTACGGCTAGCATAGACTGTTGAGAAGACCCATTCTTAAAAATCGTTTATTTTCACAGTGGCATAAATACATTGATTATTTTTCTCAAAGCTGTAAATAGAAATATGGGCAGGGTCTCAAAGCGAGCATATTCCACCAGACCTACCATTAGGATCACAAATGGAGTTGGCAGTGAAGCCCATCTTCTTGAAAAAGTTTTCCATAGAGGTGAACAAGACTTTGGTGTCTAGAAAGACGAGGAGCTTAGGCTTATGAGAGCTGATAAGCTCTATAATGCATCTTCTAAACGAGATGTTATAAGCTCCCCGACAATTCCAGATAAGGCTAGACATAGAGAAACGCATAGGAAAATAGGAAAAAGGAAGAAAATCATTCCAGCTGGTCATTTTTTCCCCCAGTATCTAATCCCTCAAAGTCCCTTACAAACTATCCATTTCCAAAACGAAGACTGGGACTCTTGCTGCATTGATGTGTGGGGCTGAAATCTTCATATCGATGGTTTGTATGAATCGCTCCATGTTTATTAATTGACTTTCCTCTACCTCTGGGTTGAGAAGAGCAGTGATGGGTTGGTTTCTTAGCCACATAATGGGTAGCTTCCCTTGCTCCATGAAAATCTAAACTTTTAGCTCTAGTATCCAAACGTTCTTGGCAAGTAGATTAGCCACAAGAAAGGGAGGGGGGCTACACCTTTGGTCCTCGAATGATGGGGGAAGGATTCAGCTCGCTGCTCTACGCTAAGCTAAGATGTAAGATAGCCTGAACAGAAGACTGGCCCAAGTGCACATCCACATTAGAAGAGAGGATTACCTTTGGGTAAGTCTACATGGGTTCCTTACCTTTTTCCAAAGTACTGGCCTTAGGTGGTGATGAAATGGAATTTAGCATACAATTGTTTGATACCATATTATCCAAGGGTTGGAGCTTGCCTGAGACGTGGTTAAGAGACTCAAATATGTTGAAAGAGGTAGCTTGTATTCATGGACGGGTGCAAGATTTTTGTTCAATGGGGTGAATGGTTCTAATAAGTTTTTAGGAGACAGAGGTTAAGTTTTTGAAAAAAATTCTTGAGTGGACAAACTTATATAATCTTGTAAAATTTAGACTAATACTAATATAATTATGAAGTTTTTCGAAACTTAGGGAGCGATCGCCCCATCCTCCCTCCTAGGGTCCGTCTATGCTTGTACTATTGGGCCATTCCTAGTTCTCAAGAAAGGATTAGACCTTATAGGCTTCTTTGAGATTAAAATCCATGCTCCAAAACTCAGGTCTTGTGCCTTGTCAAGAGGCACAGATTAGCCCATAAAAGTCACATATTTCCCGCCTGTGGATGATGAAGTAGGGGTAATTTTGAATCCCGAGGACAACTGTAATATCCCAAAATAAAAAAATAAAAAAAAATTAATTAAATAAAATAATAATAATAAATAATATATATGTATATATACATAATTATATTAGTTGGCTGAAAATTTTTTGAAAGGAAACTGATTAGTTATGTAATGGCGTTGAAATGGAAAATTGATTAATTTAGGAGCGTTAAAAGGGGAAAAATTGATGAAAGATTGTATTTTGTAACTAAAAATAAGATTAGGCTTTAAGGCTGGAACGTGTAGTGCGTGTATATATATCAGAGTATTATGGGGTTTGTCTATGCAAGGATGAGAGAAAGAAAAAACAGAGAGAAAGAGAGACAGCGGGGTACCGGCAAACCAAAGCTCGGCCCTAATGCCTCCTTCAGCCACCACCGACGCCACCCACCGCTGCCGCTGTCCACCTTTCGTCTCTCTGGTTTGCGTCTCCCTTCCCCGACCTCTCTCTCTCCCCCTCTTCTGCTTGTCAAAACCTCTCCAGCTACCACCCAAGGCCACCGGCGACCTCCGTCGGCACCGTCGACACCTCTGGCGGACCACGAAACCCTTGGTTTTGGAGTTCGATCGCGCACTGGGTTTTGGTTTTTGGTTCAGCGTGTTTTGGTTCCCTATTTAGGGTTGGGTTGATTTTCTTTAGACTTTGTTTGGTTGGGTTATTATTTGGGTTTACTGCTTAATTTCTGTTTGGATTATCTTTTATTTTATTATTAAATTGTTATTTTGTAGTAATAATAATAATAATAATAATAATAATAAGATTGAATTTAATTAGCTATTATAAAGAAAAAGTAACTTATACTAAAAATTTTAAAAGTTAAACAAAAAAAAATTTTACAAAAATCAGATTTTAAACAAAAAATGATAACAATTTTAAAAAAATAATAGTGATTAAAAATTCATTAGAAATGAATATTTTACAAACTAATTTAATTAGTTGTATGTAATGTAACAAAATAATATTAATTTTTTAAAAAGAAAAAAAAAGGTATTAAGGATATAATTTTGTCACTATAATTAAAAAATAATGATTTAAATGTGATTTCAAAAATAAAGTATAATAATTAAATTTTATAAATTTTTGTTAACAAGATTTTTTAAACGAAATTATTTATGTTCAATAATTTTAAGAAAAACAAACCAAATTTTTTCAAATTAAAATTTAAGATAAATTAAATAAAAAATTTTACAAAAATATAACTTCATGAATTTTTAGAATTTAATAAAATAATCTAAGTTAAAAAGAAAATAAATATATAGATATATTTTATGAACCTGAGTTAAAATTTAAACAAGCTAAATTGTGAGACTTTTCTTTAAATTAAAAATTAAATCTAAGAAAAATATTTTCAAAACAAAAAAATTTAAGAAAATAAGTTTTGTAACAATAATTTAAATTAAAATCTTATAATTATAAATATACTATATTATATAATTTTTTTAAGAAATAATAATACAATTTTAACGTCAAAATTAAAAAATAAAAAAATTAAATGACTAAAATATTGTTCTGTACTTTTTATTCAAATTTGGAGTTTTAAAGAATTACAATTAATTTCTGCTAGATCAGGTAAGTCTCTGATATCTGGATTAATTTTTATTTCATGTGAATATTGAAAATGATGAATAAATAAATAAATAATTATAAATTAATAAGAAAATAATATGTTAAACGGCGTACTAGCGGGACGAGGCAATAAGGGTAGAGTTACGGCCAGTTGACTTACAAAATGATCATATCCACTGTATTAAAACGTGAGGTCGCTCCCTACCAAATTCTAACAAACCGTTTAATATATATTATTCTAACACTGTGTCATAATTAATAATTCAGATATCATTGAATTCGTACTAGCATTGCTAATGGGTGTTCAACAATTTCAGGTGACACTTGAAAGCGTGAAGAATTCAATTTTTGGGGAAACAAGAAGTTTAAGTATTTTTTTTCACTTCCTGTAATTGTTATTTTTTTTTACTTCTGTTTTTAAAATAAATTCTTTTTGGAACATTATTTTCATAGTTAAATGTTCTGAAAATTTATGTTAAAAAGATATTAGTTGAAAATGTTTTAATAAATCTTTTTTTGTACTTGGATATATTTAAACAAGTCTTATTTTTTTCAGTGGTCATAACTCAGAATAAGGAAAGAAAGTTAAGGAAGGATAAAAAATTAAGGAAGGATAAAAAGATCTTTTGTGGATTTTGACTCACTAGCCGGTCAAGGACGCCATGTTTTAAAATGAATCGTGATAGAAGTGGTATCAGAGCAAAGTTTTAAAAATTTTCGCAGAGCATAGAAAAATATAATTGTCTTATTACGTTAAGTTTAAAATGTTAAGTGTCTTACCCTAACTTCATGTATTACTTAATTTAAATCTGTAAATATGGTTAATACACATAGAACGAACAGGAAAGGGAACGAGAACATAGACAAATTTACGGCCCTGGTAAATATCCAAATGGAAGAGATGCGTCAGATGATACGTGAACTAGCCCAGGCCAAGCAACAGCAAGACCCCATGCCCCCTTGACCTTATGACCCACCGCCAGTTGGGGCTCAGGGCCGCGACCCAACTCTACATCAGAACCATGTCGATGGTCCCAGCATGAGAGAGTTTATGAAAATGAAACCACCGTCTTACCGAGGAGGGCTGGACTGTGTCAAAGTGAACTAATAGATCACGTCTATGGAAAAAAATCTTCGAAGTTGTACCATGTACGAAAGTGCAGAAAGTGACGTTGGCCAGTTATCAATTGGAAGGTGAAGCTCAGCGTTGGTGGAACTTGAAGAAGTAAGGTGAACCTCAAATAGAGTGGGATTAGTTCTTAGAATATTTTTGATAAAAGTATTTTTCCCAGTCTCTGTGGGATGCAAAGTGCACCGAGTTTCAACACCTCAAAGTGCACCGAGTATAAGGCCGAGTTCACGAATTTGGCCAAGTATGCCCCACATATGATTCATACTGAACATATGAAGGCACGTAAGTTCAAGGATGAATTGCGGTCAAAAATCAAAAAAATGATCTGCCTGTTACGATTGTCGAGTTATGCTGATGAGGTAGATAAAGCCATAATAGTGGAACAAGAGAATAACAAAAGTCGCAAGTCCTTCAAGAATTAGAAGCGTCAGGCTGGAGGAGCAGGAAGTTCAAGAGGTGGGAATGCAAAAAAACCCAATGTAGGGACTACAAATCAGAGGATTCGTTGCGTAACATATGGGAAGATGCACTTGGGAGTCTGCTTAGAAACGACCAACAAGTGCTTTTATTGCGGTGTTGAGGGTCGCATCAAGGCGGCGAACTGTCCGAAGCTCGCGACAAATAACAATAACAGAGGGAACACAAAACAAGGGAAGGATAATGCAAAGAGGCCACCCTATAAGAGCTGGAGAAACGACAATAACAACCAAAGGTAGGGAATGATGTTCACATTGGTGCTAGAAGATCCCTAGAATATTGAGGAGGTCGTCACAGGTAACCTATTTGTATGCTCCACGCTTGCCTATGTGTTGTTTGACTCTAGATCTACACAATCTTTCGTATCATCTAAATTTGCTAAGAATTTGGTGGGAATAGCGGAACCCCTAAGTTATGAACTGCTGGTGTCTCAGCCTATGGGCAAAGGGATAGCCTGATCCTCTGTCTATAGGAGTTGTGATGTAACCTTCGATAATATCATCCTTGCAGCGGATTTAATCCCTATTGAAATTGGATATTTTGACGTCATTCTTGGCATGGACTGGCTTGCTTCCAATTATGCCATTATTGATTGCACATCGAAGGGTGTCAATTTTCGTATCCCTCGCGGAGATTACTACTTTGAGGGGCAAAGAGTTTCCTCACCCCCCCCCCCCATCTTTCATATTCGTGACCCAAGCCCGAAAACTTCTGTCGAAATGATGTCGAGGGTATCTATGTAGCGTGACGAAAGATATGCCCAAAAATCCAAGTTTGACAGAGATTCCTGTGATCTGTGAGTTTCCAGGAGTTTTTCCTGAAGACTTACCTGAAATGCCCGTAGATCGAGAAATCAATTTTTCAATCGAAGTTGTCCTTGGAATTCAAACTAATTTCCAAAGCTCCATATCATATGACTCCGACAGAATTGAAAGAATTAAAAGTTCAGCTGTATGAGCTATTAGATAAGAGTTTCATTAAGCCTAGTATGTCGTCGTGGGGAGCTCCAGTGTTGTTTATAAAGAAGAAAAATAGAACCATGAGATTGTGTATCGATTACCGGGAGTTGAACAAGGTTACTATTAAAAACAAATACTTTTACCCTTTAATATATATTATTCTAGCACTGTGTCATAATTAATTATTCAAATATCATTGAATTCATATTAACATTGCTAACGAATGTTGAACAATTTCATGTGACACTTGAAAGCGTGAAGAATTCAATTTTTGGAGGAACAAAAAGTTCAAGTCTTTTTTTTTCACTTCCTGTAATTGCCATTTTTTTCTTACTTCTGTCTTTAGAATAAATTCTTTTTGGAATATTGTTTTCATAGTTAAATGTTTTGAGAATTTATGTTGAGAAAATATTAGTTGAAAATGTTTTAATAAATCTTTTTTTTACACTTGGATATATTTAAATAAGTTTTTTTTTTCAGTTGTCATAACTCAAAATAAGGGAAAAAAAAGGTAAGGAAAGATAAAGAGGGCTTTTGTGGGTTTTCACTCACTGACCGATTATGAATATCATGTTTTCAAATGGATCGTGACAACAATACCGGCGTTGAGAAATATTGCACCACCATCACTATACCACTATCTTCATGGTACACTTATCAAGAATCACAATAGTTTTTGTCATAAGGTGATGATTATTGAGTAGTCCTAGAGTACGAAGTGACATTATTCATGTGATACTTTTGATAAATAAAATTATGTGATGCACACTAAGTGGGTCATCTTTGTGTCCTGCCTACCCAATAAAAGTGGATCAATATTATCTTACATGAATTATTTTTTGCTACATAATTAAATAAAAGTACCGTGTAAACAATGTCACATGATACCACGTGAGTACCAAATAATTAATCATCATAAGATGGCTCTTTGATTTCTCTTTTGTACGTTAACTAGTAACATGTGTCTCGTATATTTAAGTATGTTCTGAAAAATTATTAGGTACTTGTGTAATACTATATGGTATTACTTATGTGGTACTTTCAATAAATAAGAATATACAATGCACACTAAGTGGATCATCCTTATCTTCTGCCTACCCAACAAAGATAGGCTAACATTATTCTACTCATTGTATTTCTCGCTATATAATTAAATAGAAACACCACATAAACATGTCACAGAACTACCGAATAAGTATTCATCTATTCCCGGTATCACTTTATTAAAAATGATGAATATTTTATTTTTACTAAATTCTTTTTAGTATGTGATTTATCACCAGTGTATTAAAACTAAATTTAAAGAATTTTAATAAATTAATGTAACAATGACACATGAAATGATAAAGAAATAATTATGATAGTATTTTGCATAAAAATGCTTGCCTCAAAAACTTGTGTTGCACGGGTAGTCCCAACCAATGGTGAGCTGCAAAAAATAAAGAATAAAGAACAATTTATACCCTTTTTATTAGCAACAAGAAGTTGCACTTTGACTTGGAGAATTTAATCTTTGGGTTTGATTGTCATTCCAAACTTTTTAGTTTTTGGTTAGAAAACGTAAAAATAAAATAAAAAATAAAAATTAATATAGCCCGTTAAATAAAATGTAAAAAGGTTAAAAAATTAAAAAATTAAATCACATTATTAATTCTTAAAATACTCCATTCAAATTCGCACTCTATTTTAAAAAACAATAATATTTTTATTTAATAACTTATTTACAATTATTACAAATTATATATAATTATTATAATCAACTATATAAAAAGATAATATTGTTCAATTTAAACAAAAAAAACTAACATTTTATCCAATTAACTGGTTTTGAAAAAAATAATTTAAAAATTAATTTACCAAATAAGCTACTTTAAATTCAATTTAATTTTTTAACTAAAACACACACAAAAATAAAAAAATAATTTTAAAATTTTTCTTGCCAATCAATCTCTCAGCCTACGAAATTAGAAGATCACGTTGACAAGAGATGCCAGTGCCTGCCGAAAATGGCGAACAGTGAATAAACATTCCTCATTGACGTGCTTTCGAAGAAAGGAAGGTGGTGCTCTATTTTTTGTTCTGTTTTTTTTTTATTATTATTATTTTAATTGTGACTCTTAAAAAAATGATGCTATTAGCTAAAAAAACAAAAAGGGTAATAGATTGCGGGGATAAATAGGACTAATCTCAATACAAACACCAAGTTAGAACTTTCAAGCAAACTAAAAAATAATTAAATCACAATAAATAACAATAATAAGAACATACGACATTTATGTAAAAATTTTATGAAACAAATATTTCATACGATGAAGACCACAAATTAATTCACCAATAATTTCATTATTAAATTAAAAGGTTACAGAACTACAAATGTTTAGGAATTACTAACCATAACTCAATACGCCTAAATCTAAACTTTGTCCACAAGCTTCTAAGAATTTGTTATCCACCACCGATGAAACTAACCCATCAGCGTTTTTGATTTTTTTGATTTAAGAACAGTTATGAAACTCCTTGTCTCAATCTCTGTATCCAATCACTATATTCCATTGACCAATGATAATAGTGGTTAACAATGTGTGCATGAAGGTTTTGTGAACGAAAGAACTAATCTAAATTATGTATGGAATGACGGAAAAATCAAAACACCCCTGTTGGCCTTGGTTTGGGCCAGCATTCTGGCGTGACGGAAGTCTGGGTTTGGGTCGAATCACAGTCAACTTGTAGCACTTGGCGCTGTACCCTTTAAGAAAATAAAGTTGCGCCTTCACCGCCACCTGCGGATTTTTATGAGATGGTAAGTGCTTGATTCACAATTGGTATCAGAGCGAGATCTCAAGTTCGATTTCCCATCGTGAAAGGCCATGTGTCTTGCGGGTTGTGCAGCAGGTGCTGGGGGGGGATTGTTAGCCTGGGTTTGAGCCAGCATTCTACCGTGGCAGAGGCCTGAGTTTGGGCCGAGTCACAGTTGACTTATGGCGCTTGGCGCTATACCCTTTAAGGAAATAAAATTGCGTCTTCACCACCACCTGTGAATTTTGGTAAGATGGTAGGCGCTTAATCCACAACCCCATCTAGAGTAATGTATAGAACTCAAAGATCAAATTTCAAGAACAAACTATGCCTCCTCACCTGGATATCAAAATCTTAGGTGATACCTAAAGATATTAAGGTTCTTAATCCTATAATTTTACACCACGAGCGGTGTCAAGTGGACACTTTTTATGTTTAGTGCATGTCACATGTTCGACGCTATGTAGTAAACTACAAGTGATGTCTAACAAACATTGCACGTCTAGCGCTATTCAATTGAAGTTGAGTAACATACTTCAAATCTTGCAAAATGAAAGATGATTAAGATCATTTTTTAATAATAAAAAAACAATTTTAAGTCCTAAAAGGCTCGTGCCTATGAAAAAGATATATTGTGAAGCGACAATGTAAGACACAATGATAGTACGCATAACAGGACTAGAGCAATGAAGTTGTAATCTACTATTTGAATACGTTGAAACTCCAAAATCTTTAACACTACAACATTCACCGAAAATGCTTTCCAAAAGTTCAAAAATATAGACTCTAGATCTAACATCAAATCTTCGCTCTGAATCTCTCTCTAGCAAACAGCCATGGCATCAACTGGTTCTTCGGCTCCATCACTACCAACAGCAAGGTCGCAACGTCCTACATTTGTGTTTCTGGAGGAAGATGAGTGAGGGGTTGTTCAATGCGAAGATAGTGGCATAAGCTTCTCTGATTATAATTACAGTTAAATTTATCTCTAAATACAAGTATACTAACAGTAACATTTATCTATGAGTAATATTTTAATAAATTTTATTCATTTTCACAATATTTTTAAATATTATGTAATTTTTTAAGGTTGGCGTATTGATTGCACTAATTTTGAAAGAATTTTTATTTTAGTTGTTATTTTTTTTAGTATCAGTGAAATGCTACCGATGGTAAAACTTAACTGACAGTGATATTAGCTAAATATCACGGACAATGAAAATTCGTTGACAGTGAAATTTTGTTAAATTTGCACTATTATTTCTTAAATTTTCATGCAATTTTTTGATAATGTTAGGTAAGGATTATTGACTACTCTCAGGCTCGTTTAGTATTTTGGATGGAATTGAATACGATAGAAATGATTAATAATATTGTGGGTCACACATATTCTTTTTAATACTTAGAATTTATAGAATAGATTATGTGTACAGTAAAAATCTTGGTTCCCTTGGGTTATGGTGAAATAAAAAATGAGATAGGAGTTGTAGAGTTATTTTTTACCATTAAATAAGGAGAAAAGTTATTCTAGAGTTTAGTACTAATAATACCAAGGGGGCCTATGATTATTAATACCGTGAATGAGGGATTAATAATCCCTCATTCATTGAACAAATAGACACAGTCCCACGATACAAATGCGGAATTAGTTATCCATGAAGCAAAAATTGAAATGTGAGCCCTCCATGTTTTTTAATCCAATCTGGTCTCTCTCTGTCCCTCGATCCAAATATGCCATCGGAGTATCACGTGGCATCGCTTATGTAGTATTTCGAAAAATAAAAAATATTGATGCACATTAAGTGGGTTATCCTTTGTCTCCCACAGTCCCACTAACTCTATAAGGGTGGGCCACCATTGTTCCACCGATCCATGATCCAACCCATTCTAAAGACGCTATGATTTAAAATGAGTTTTTTGTGAGATTTAGTCCATAGAGCAAAGGATTTGGCCATTAGGTTCGAGCTAGAGCGCTCATGAACAAGTCTCACGAAGTTCGGAAGCAGCATCACAAAGAACTTTTTTCACCCATTTTGCTTTCCAACCCAATTTGTGGGTATTTATATTCATTGCTTTTTGTTAGAATTTTAACTTTTGTATTATATTGGCTCCTCTCATAGTAAAATGGCGGCAACTAAACGTAACCCTGGTTTTTTGTGAATTACGTAAATCGTGTCTTCTGTGTGCGTTTGCATTATTGTTTCTCGTTGTTGTTTTTAGATTTTGTCTTAACAACACTCAAAAAGTATTTTCGTTACATGATCATATGGGAGCATCACGTAAACAACATCGCATGGTGCTTCGAGACTACTGGATAATTACTCATCATTGTGTGGCTCCTAAAAACATTAGAACATTGGTCTAAAAGCAAATATTAAATCAAAAACAAAACATTGGTCTTCCATAGACTCTCCCAAAAGGAATTACTAAAACCAACATACATTCTTACAAGAGAGAAAAAAAGGAATTTCATATGCAATTCACATGTATACACATAGTTGTATGCATATGTGTATGTGTGTCTATACATGTGTATATCTAGTAAGAAAAAAAAAGTGAAATAAAGTGGATAGAGAGAGTTACCTGATGGAGATGATCAATAAAGTAAACAGAAACCAAATGCTACTCCACTGCTTCAGTGTACAGCAATTGGATGGAGATAGCTTCCGGGAAGAAAGACACTAGCAGCTAACGAGATGCTTCTGAAATGAAGTTCATATCACTGAGGGTTCAGATGCCAAGTGCAGGGGCTTCTTTTTACCCTATAAATACTGGCCTTCTTCCCCTTTTGACGCCCAACTTTCTTCTCAAAATCAACCGTATGGTGATGCTGAAATGTGATGAGGCCAGGGAGAAATATCTGACATTTTTTCCCTCAACTTGCTTTTCTTCCCTCTCCTTTCATTAGTAACCAAACAGGAGAAAGCAAGAGAAATTAAGAATTTTCCTTTCCCTTCCCTTCTCTCTCTTTCCTTCCCTTGTTAACTTCAACAAACGATATAACTAAAGTGAGTAATGGATTTTGAAGCATGTTTTGGCCTACAATTTCACAAGTAACATCAACACCTGCAAGGAACTTGTTAAGTTAATAAAATTACTAAACCCGAGATTATTCTGAAAATACATGGTTTGTACACTGGTAACAATGCCTAACATTTCTTTCATTACACCGAATTGAAAATGCAACAAAAAGATGATAAACAGCTAACTAAATTCACATCCAATGAAAAATATAGTTCCAGACTCCTTTTCTTCAATTCTTTGTTTAGGCAAAATATCGGACAAATTGTTTGGAATACTATGAGACTAGTTAATTTCACACTGCGAAAAATCACCTCAAGGAATTCAAAAACCATGACAATGCAGAAGGTTTCAGCTCCAACTTCAAACTTCTTCAGAATCATTGTCCTTATTTTTTTCTTGTACACTGCCACATTGCCTATATGTACTCCAGTTTATTCGAAGTATCCCAGTGGTGTAACATTATTGGGAACTAAAAGTAATGCTGATTTACAACCATAAGAAATAGCTTTTCACCGCAAGCAACTGACTTCTTCAAACATACAGATGTCAGTTTGCCTTGTAGAAGACTCTTTTATTTGATAATCTCAAAGATCCCATTCTTTACAGCTTCTCAACTCCATGTGTTGTTGTTTGCTGTTTCCATGATTAGTAAACGAGCTTCCTTGTAATAATGTAGTCCGACTCCACAATATGCAATTACAGTTCTGGGCTGATGTTGAAGGGATTGTGGAATCACTCAATTGCAGAGGATGAATTAGAAGGAAAATGGTATGGATAACTTATCCTGCTTCCCGTTCCAAAGTCATACGGTACTTCAACGATTATCAAGCAACTAGCCTTAATTACCAATAATCTTTGCACGAACAGCTCCCATCTTCAAAACAATGGAACCGATTTGAATCCCTAACAATTATCTTCCTCTCCACAACCTTGGACACAAATTTCATTGCTGTATGGCAATCGACACAAATTCTTAAATTCTTAAAAACCTTTATTAGTGTCCCTGGCGGAGTAGCAATAATTGCGAATGCGACTGCAAGTTTCTCACTGTGGTAGGAGAGGTTTTGCTCTTTTTGCTCCTCTTCCACATCATGCAGCACATCATCTGTGTGAGGAACATACCCTTCTTCCTTCATCCTCTTCGAAAGCTTCCCCAAAAAGTCCTGTATTTCCTTCAACTTTGGGTGGGATGAGTCTCCAACAATGAACACGTGGACCTTTCTTTTGATTTCAGTCCAACTCAAACCAGGCTTTTTTACAACCTCTCTCTCATCCATAGTTTTTCTGATTTTTTCCACTTTGCCCCATTTACCAGCAGTGGCATAGATGTTGGCTAGCGTTACATAAGTAGCGGCATTCTCAGGTTCTATTTCAAATAATGCTTCTGCAGCTCTTTTAGCCAGTGGAAGATTTCCATGAATTCTACAACCACCAAGTAAGGAAGCCCACAAAAATTTGTCAGGCTTCATCGGCATTTGATTAATCATCGAATCAGCTTCTTCAAATCTTCCAGAACGACTCAAAAGATCAATCAAACAGGCATAATGATCTGCTGTATGCGTTAAGCCATGTTTCCTTTCTATTGAATGGAAATATTCAAGCCCTTTATCAACTAATCCAGCATGAGTACAAGCGGAAAGAACCCCAACAAACGTGATGTGATCAGGCTTAGTACCCGATTTGAGAAGCAACTCAAATAACTGAAGAGCCTCGTAGGGTTGACCATTTTGAGAGTATCCATTGATGAGAGAAGTCCACGAAACTAAATCTGGCCGAGGCAAGCCATTGAAGACCCTTTGCGCATTGCCAATGTTCCCACACTTTGAATACATATGAACAAGAGCACTTGCAGCAAATGAAAATGGGTCAAACCCAGTTCTTGTCATGTAGCCATGAACCTGCTTACCAAGTTCCTCCGCAGTTTGATATGCACATACATTTAAAACCCCAGCAAATGTGAAGTCGTTAGGCCTGATGCCTGATTTCAACAAGTCCAAGAACAATGCAAATCCTTCCTCCCTCCTTCCATCCTCAAAGTATCTGTGAATCATAGATGTCCATGAAACAATATCCCGATCCAATGTCTTATCAAAAATGTGCCGCGCTTCGTCTATACTCCCACATTTCGCATACATATCACAAAGGGAACTCCACACCACAGCATCAGAATCCAACCCTGTTCGCACAACATGACCATGAATCTCCTTCCCGCAATGCAAAGAAGAAAGGGCAGCGGAAGCAGTAAGAGCACTAGAAACTGTAAACTTATTGCAATTAAAATTCTCATGGGTTTGCATCACTCTGTATAACTCTAATGCATCCGTAGGCACATCATGCCGAACATAACCTGAAATCATCGCAGTCCAAGAAAAATTATCTCTTTCAGGCATTGAATCAAACAGGTCCCTTGCTTCTTTAAGTAGCCCGACTTTCGCATACCCAGATATCATAATATTCCAAGAACACAAGTCCCTTTCATTCATTTCCTCAAACAAGTCCTGCGCATCCACGAGGCTCTCGCATTTGCAGTATAAATCAAGAAGGCGATTGGAAATAAAAATCCCAGCAACGAAGCCTGAAGATTTAAGGTGATCGTGAACCCTTTTTCCCTCTTTAAGAGCTCTTTGTTGTAGGCAGAGTTGTGTAAGGATCGAGTACATTTTTGCCGCTGAAGAACAATCCGCAAAATCCAGCATTTCAATAGCTTCTCGTAAACGCTTTTGTCCGCAGAGAATTTCGATTGCTTCTGTAAACTTCTTTTCTGTGTACAACTGGTTTATGAGACCATCCTTCTTGTTCGATTTGAAGAAAGTTCTTCGAGAGGGAGTCGGCATAGGATTCAATTGGGTTTGGGAAAGAGAGAAGGAAGCGACGGTTCTCTGGAGGTAGAGAAGAGTGGAGGGACGATACGAAATGGGTTTCAGAAATTTCTGGAGATGGAATCGTATCGCTCTCATGTTGTCACAAACGCAGCAGCAAGAGAAAGAAACATAAAAACGACCTCCTAGCATAGTCAAGAGGAAGAAGCATCCGACAAACAGCGACTCTACCGCGGTTTTTTCCATTTTATGAAAAAAAAAATAATTAATTAATTAATTACAATATCAAAATTGTCTATATAACAGCTCCGTTTAGGCTGAATTTTGGAAATTTAGCTTATTTTTGTTTTTTTTTTATTTTATATTTTTATTAAAAAAATTATATTTTTGAATCGTCTCAATAAGACGAATCAAAAAAATAAAAAATATTTATCAAAAAATAAAAAATATTTATTAAAATAAAAAATAAGTAATATAAAATTTAATTTATTAATTTTTTTTTTTTAAAAAAAATTTTATATTTTGATAAAACAAATTTAATTCTTCAAATGGTGAGTCAAAAGATATATAATAAGTTAATTAAATAATAAAAAAATTTATTAAAAATAAAATAAGCAAAATATCTCAAACAGTGCCAAAGTTGATCGGTGTTAGACTTCGTTTGGAAACTTTAGCTTCTGCGTTAGATTTTTTGCTTTTAAGTTGTTTTTAGTTAAATAAATAAATAATTTGTTCAGTAAATTTTAGTAGTGACTTAAAGGGTAAAAAGCATATTTAGCTTAAAGTAATATTAAGTTAAAAAAATAATAAGTCCATACGTCAAAAACCTTAAGCCAAAAAAAATGTTATATGTTTTTTATTTTTATATAATTTATATAGGAATAATTACATTTATTTTTTTTAAAATTTAAATTTATTATAAGAATCTTGTAATTTTAAAAATTATACTGTCTTCTGATGTTGTTGTCTGTTTTAATTTTTTTTTTTTAAACTTTTCTTAATTTTTAATATAAGTATAAAAATTTATTTGATACGTCAATTTTATCACTCTTTTAATGAAACTCAAAAATAATATTATATATTGATTCGTTTCCAATGTGAGATTCTTAGAGTGAAATGAGATAGATAAATATATAAGTTCGGTTGGAATGATGTTGTTTATTTATTTATTAACTTATAAGATAAAAAATAAAATACGTTGTTTGAGTAATTAAATAAATTAAATTAAATAAACAAATAAATAAATTTGTTTGGGTAGCCACGTAAGCAAATAAGCAAATAAATTTATTTGAATAGCTAAATAAACAAATAAACTGACTTATAAGTCAAGTAAACTCGTTTGGATAGCCAAATAGCTAAATAAATAAATTAACTTATAAGCTAAATAAGTTCGTTTGATTAGTCAAATAAATAAATAAAAAAATTAATCAAATAAAATAATTTAAATATTTTTTAATTTATTTGTTAATAAATAAATAAGTGAATAATCAAATAAGTAGGGTAGCAAAACGGGATCATAATACATATATGTATATAGGAGGATGCTGCAACCAAAAATAAATAAATAACTTAAATATTCAAACACGAAAGCTTCAACAAAGAAGAAGCTAAGGAGAGCGCGACAACGCCGGCCCCCTTCCCCCTTCACCGCGCAGCCACCGGCCACCGGTCCCTCTTCCACCGGCGACGCCGTCACTACACCGAAGCCACCCTGCTACGGCGACCCGCGCGGGCCCTCTCTCTCTCTCTCTATATGTGTGTGTGCATATATATGTATATATATATATATATATATAAATATTTCTCGCGACAATGCTCGATTTTAGAGTTTCGATTGATCAACAGTGTTCAATTTGTTAGATCCATTCACTTTGGATTCGTTTTTTGTGATATATATATATATATATAAATGTTCCTAGTCCTCTCCCTATGTACTGTAATACCGCCCTCCACCGCCACCGTCACTGACGCCGGCGACACCACGCCATCTCTGTCTGCGCCGGTATCCCTCTTCCCCAGCCCTTTTTGTCTTCATTTGTATGTGATGCTGTGTGTGCTATAAAAAATAAAAAAAAAAACGACAAAAAACTGTGTTATAAAAACTGTGTGTTGAGAATTGGTTGTTTGGTTATTGGTTATGTGTGCGTGTGTTGAGAATTAGTTATTTAGTTATTGGTTGTGTTAGTGTGTTTTTTTTTTCAAGCAATTTTCATCTAAAAATAAACTGTTTTTTTTAAGTTTTTTTAACTGAGTTTCAAAATTTTATAATTTTTAACCGTTAATTTTGTATATATATAGAGAGAGAGAGAGAGAGAGAGAGAGAGAGAGAGAGAGAGAGAGAGAGAAGATCCAACGGAGAATCAAAAAAAGAGAGAAACTGGTGGTTTGCCGGAACAACGTCACCAACAGCGATGGGTGGTGGGGGTGGCGCCTTCGTCGGAGGTGTAAAGGTGGAGGACAGTGTAAAGGTGGAGGGACTTCGGCGGTGATAGGTGGTTTCCTTTGTTTGCTTCATTTGTTTCTTAACAAAAGTTTTTTTTTTTTAAACAAACAAAAGCTTATTCTTTGGAGTTTTTAGGGATAAAATAGTAAAAGATTATTTTTTATAACAGCATTTGCTCAATAAACTTGACAAAATAGGACAGTATAATTTCAAAGAGCACGTGAAAGATCTTTGTAATAAATTTAAATTTCAGAAAAAATAAGTATAATTATTCTTTTTATATATGATATAAATCTTGTTTAATAAATTTTAACAAATAAATTTTAAAAATATAATTTTTATAAAAAATAAATATGTCTATAAAAATCATAATATTTTTAAAAGTATATAATAAAATAGATAAGAAAAAGTACAAAAAAAAATAAAGTCAAAAGTGAATAAGCAATAAGGTAAAAGGCTAAAATGGAGAAAGGAGAAGAATACGGTTTTTTGGGCTTTAAAATAAAAGAATCTAAGCCCAATTTTAAGATGGGTGTTCCGAAGCCTTGGTAACTGGTAACAAATACTCATGCTTAAATATACTCTAACATAATTTAATTAATTATCAAATTAATTTTAAATAATTAATAATTTTCTCTATTATTAAGAGTAAAAACGTATTAAAAGAAATTAGTAATCTTATCGCAATCTCTTAACATTACTAATAATTTTTATTAAATTTATTTCTAATTTTAATTAAAAGTAATAAATTATACGCATATATTAAAAGATATATAAAATAATAATATTTATGAATATATGCATAGGTCTGATTTTGAATAATAACTTATTAGTTAATTATTTTCGTCTTTAATAATTTTTTTATATTTATTCAATATTTTTTTACTTTTTTAATTTATCTAATTTAGACAAATGTTTCTGATAATTTTTTGTTCAAAAATATCTGCGACTCTTCTTAAAGAAATTTTGCATTTCAGTCTAATTTCTTAATAATTATATGATTAAAATATATTTATTTCAATGTTTATATTTAAAAAGTTACATACAATCTTTTTTTTTTTTAGACAAATGTGCTTTGTGACTTCAAATACCCAATTAATTTTATTTTATAAATAAATAATATTCTCGAGAAATTATATGAGACGTGACCCTAAGTACCCCACCTCGGCCTCACACCACAGGTGCTATTATGTCAAAAGCCTTCACGTATTACGTGCCCATCTAATTATGATATTTATTTTAAATTATTAAAAAAATAAGCATAGATTAGAAACTCATGTTGTCCAACTAAAATGTTAGCTTTTACTAATCATGCCTTGTGATATAAAACATTAATAATGAGTGAAAATTAACTACTATTTAAATACTTGCTTATTTTGGTATTTCTTACCATTAATGCAATCTAATTTATAGAAAGGGGTAATTTTGTACCAAACTAAACTAAATTTCTGTCTCAATCAATTTGTTAAATTATATTTAAAGAAATTATAATTTATTTATGCTAAGTTGTTGCTTTAAAAGCTTAAGGTCAATATTGCCAAACTTTAAAAAAAATGTCATTATTTAGGTATAAATAAACTTTTAAGAGCTTTCTTAGTGCTTTTTGAGAATCTTGTTTGGAAAGAACACAGTTTCTTTTTGTGAATACAAGAAAAAGGGACCGACCCAAGGTGAGAGTAAGAAGAGATACCAAATATAGACAAAGATTGGAGAGAGAAGAACACCGCACAAATGCAAATCAAAGAGAAGGGGGGGGGGGGGGGGGGTCATGAATCATGGCTCTCAGAAAAAAA
>JAOTRH010000018.1:3949107-3968537 GCA_034768845.1 Heliamphora exappendiculata | reverse complement strand
TTTTGCATAAGCTTCTTCACATATGATTTTACTTTCAAAAAAGAAATTATAGAGGTCTGGATCATTCAAGTGTGAAGTTTTCTATGAAATGGAATTTGCTATTTTTCAGATAGAACAATCTTTGGTCATCCTTAGGTTACAATATCTGGATAAGGAAATTGGATATCTTACTATTTATGAAAATAATAGTGAGTTCACAGTTGGGTTGATAATGGTTGAGTTTTAGTGACTGATTTAATCTTGCTGCTGGATATGTAATTGCGTTGTTCTTTACGTTGTCTGATGTGTCATTTAGATGAATTGAATGTCTCCAGACCAATATGCAGGACTGGTAATCTCTCCACTCATGTGTCTGAGCCTAAAAAGAAAAACTTGTATTTGCAAAGCTTGTACGAAGAGGAGGAGGAGAAAATCCCTATGATGAATGGTCAAAAAAGTGGGAGGCATGATTTTCAATTTCACAGTGATATTCAGGATAAGGACATGGTTCAATCACTAGAAAATGGGGTTCAATATTGGACAGATTTCTCAAAAGTTCACTATCATCCCCGGAGTCTATATGAATTAAATGGCCTATGGGTTGATGATGAGCAATTCAACAATTATGGGATTGGTAGGGATGCCTTCTCTGGGGGTCTGCGAGGAGAAGAAATAAATGAAAGGCTTCGCTTTTTCATAGAAGAGTGCGATCATATTCAGGTTCTTTATATCCAGTGGAATCTCTTGATCGTTTGTATTGTACTACTGCTAGGGCATCACATGGACTGGTTTTATCTTTATTCTTGTTTGGTCACTATTTTTTTAAATTTTTTATTGTCATGTATTTGGTTTTAGATGCATCCAGCTTTGTACAACTGTGATTAGTACCAGGATGATATTATATTTTTGGCAAGCTTGGTTACTCCTTCCAGCATGTTGACCCTGACATTTCTAGTTGGGGTAAAATTTATATGTGATGCTGTTTTGATGGCAATGTGATCTTTAACTACGATTAACCATTGGACTATCAATGGTTTATGCTTAATGATAGGGCATGGAGTTAAGTTGCCAATATATCATTGTATCATATATTCATATACATGGAAAAAGTTTCTTCATTTTGTATGCATGAAGTTGGAAAGTACGATGACAAAGCTAAGATGTTAATGAGTCATTATTTAACTAATTATTAGACATATCAGAAAATTCATTTTCAGTGGAAGAAGATAGCTTTTTGGAGCACCAATTTTCTTTCGTAGTTATTATTCCTTTTCCTTTTGGTGAGTAACTGATGCTCTATAGGAGCTTTACTGGTGAGGGTGTATATGCCTCCCCTTGAATAATCAGTCTGAATGTGATGTCTCTGTTTTTAGTTCCCTTTAAATATTTTATCCATCCACTTCTGTTGATATTGGACTCTATTTTATGCTTACCTAAACTCAACAAGCCATAGTTCCAGTGATGGGGAACGAAGAGGCATAGGATGAAGCTATTTCAAAATTTAGGAATTTGGTAATTTTAGTAATATTTTTATATTTGGATTTTATTGAGATCTTTTAAATTTAGTAAGTTTAATTAGAATTTATTGAATTGGAATATTTTATTTTTTGTAGCTTTAATTAGGATTTTCTTGAACGTCTATAAATAAGCAATTACGTAATAGGTTTAGGTAGACTGATAGTAATTGAATAAGTTTAAGCTTGATATTGAGGTCAAGAAACTTTCTTCTCTTTCTGGTGTGGCCTTTCTTTTTTGTTATTTCTTTTATTTAGATCATTTTCTTTTGTGTTTACAACTTGCCGGCCATTCGTCATCAAGTGGTACTAGAGCATGTTTCGATCTATTTCCTTGCCACTGCTGCTCGTGGTTGCAAGTTTTTGTGCCATCGCTGAAGTCTACCCCGACCATCTCAGTTCAGCTGAGCAGTCTACGGCCTCCGATCATCATCTTCACCTCCTAAAACCATGGCCGACCATGGTCGGTTTCCAGTGCTTTGTTAGAATGGTCTCGTCTCCTTCGCCCCACAAGCCCTCATGTTCACAGGCGCCGTTGCCAATACCGTCGCCATTCTTCACTACCTGACGTCGCCGCCGCCGCCACCGCCTTTGCCTTGTGTTCACATCCGTCATTGCTGCCATTGTCCTGCGCTGCCAACATTGCCGCCATCAGCTTGCGCCACCACCACCGATGCCGTCGGCCTGCGCCACCACCACTGATGCTGTCGGCTTGCGCCACCACGATCTATGCCGTTGCTGTGAGCCGCCGCCATCGATGATGTCGATTAGCGCTGTCGCTGCCAATGCCTGTGCCGCCACCGTCCCCTCTTTGTTGAAGCAATGCCCCTTTGAGACCCTGAAAACCTAACCCTAAACCTAATACCCAACCACTATTAGTCAAGCCATCCCCATATTAATTAACTCAGCCCAAATCAGACTAAAACAAACTAAAACCCAACCCACTGTTATCTAGCCCTCATACCAAAGCTCAACCCCAACACCCACCTAACCCTAACAGCCAAAATATGCCACAATCAACACAAGCTATCTTACCCTCCTTCATCCAGAATTGATCCATCTAAAAAAAAGGAAACCTCTTTTGAGCAACGCAATTCAGGGGAGGTTCAATTCTTACTTTTAAGGATCTATTGCACAACCATTGAAGCATCCACATGTTCTTTGGACATCGAGAAATGTGCTGTTCTCTCTAAAAAGTTGAGATTAATATTTGTATTCATTGTAGAATTAGTAAAATTTTGCTAATGGATCCATGATTTTTTGTATTCTCAATTAAAAAAAAATCATAAGCTTATATAAAGACAACTTGAGCACCTTTCAAGTTCTCATGAACAACCTTACGAGCAACATCCCTCAAAAGGTTGTTGAGACCAATTCGTAGGCAGTAGATGTTTAGCAACAATCTCATGTAGCAGTTTCTTTGGCTCTTTTTTGGATTGCCGATTTGGTATGAGTTGATTTGCATGTTCTAGGTATTATTGGTTCTCTTATGGTCCAGTTTTCCTTTGACTCGCGTCTATTGTAGAGTTCATTGATTTCTTTGATCTCTTATTGCTTGTTCTTAGTTCTCTATGATCATGTCTGATACTAGAAAGCCTTCTAGTGGTCATGACGACACATGGTTAACTTGTTCCAAGATTCCTAGTGACAGTCCATCTCTTTAGATTAGCTCTGTTAAGTTGGATGGTAGTGATTATTTGATTAGGTCTTATGCCTGCAGTTTAGCCATTGCTGCTCACTGCGTATTTGGGTATATCATTGGTGAAACTAAACAACCAACAGTTGTGGGAAGCAAGAATTCTTTTAAAATTTTGGGTAGCCTCGAAAGCCGAACTTTGGCATTCTTGTTCACTCTTGGATTAGAAACTCTCTTTTAGTCAGTTGATTAAGTAAGATATGGTTCCTTTTCTCTTTTTGTTTGAATACCCTTCCCAAGGCCCCGGGTCTAGCGGGTATGTGCCGTTTTGAATCAAAAGGGGAAGCCGACTCATCCATCAACTCCTCTCGTAGAATGGTACGGTACTAGCTTTCTCGGACAATGCATATTGTGAAGGCTGCTACATTCTACATAGTCTTTCATTAGTCACATTGTCTTACTTCTGGATACTGTACATAACATTTGGTCTGCCGTCACTCAGGCTGGTAATGATGCTCAGCCAGGGATCTAAATAACGGCCGTTACGTAACGGTATCTTAAAGGGCCGATTTCGTTTCGCTGCATAGTATCGACTGTACAACAAATCGCAACTGTATCGACCGTTACTTCCGTTACGTAACGGGTATCAGTACAGTATCGGCCTATAACGGTCGTTACAGACGATACAGCCCCCAACACATCGACAACTGCGCAGTGCGAACATACCTTTTTTCTTTTTCTTTTGTTTTCTTTGAACTTTGCCTTTTCTGCTTCCCCGAACATTTTTCGCCTCTTCCAAACTTCTTTCGCCTCTTCTAAACTCATCTTGTTCTTCGAATTTAGGGTTCCAGCATCGATTTCAGTTCGGATTTAGGGTTCCAGCGTCGATTTGGATTGCCGATTGTGTTGGAGTTCGATTGGAGTTTGATTTGCGATTTGGGTGTTGCTGCTGTTGCTATTTGGGATTCGAGTGGAGTTCGATTTGGGATTTGGGTGATTTCGGTGGTGTTGGAAGCTGGTGATTGCGCCGATTGGAGTCGAGGTAGGCTGAATTGACGATTGGAGGAGTTGTGGAGTCATGGTGGCCTGAATCGACAGGGATGAAGAGTCGTGGACCTCGTGGTGCTGTTTTTGGGATTTAGCTGATTGTGTGGGTGTTGCCACTGATAGGAGAGAGGGCTGTTTGTGTTGATCGATTTGCCTTCCTTATTTTTTTTAATATGTAAGTTTTTTTATTACTTTAATTAGTATTTAAATTCCCATCATAATTTTTATTTATATGTTTATCTTATTTTTTAAAATTATTTTCTTCGATTTATCATGTTCTAATTTATTATTATTGTATGTAATATTTAAATTATGTATAATTTAGTATAATATTTTTTATTTAAGTTGAATTATTAAATTATGTGATTTTTAAAATGATATCTTGTTAGTAATAGTAGTAATATGTTAAAATGTTGAATTGTTATTTGTTAGTATATAACTATATTAGAGGTTTAAGGTATGTATCATGAATGACATTACTACAATCAATATTATTTGTTTGTATGTCTTTGTTATAAAAGATTATCAATTATATTAGTATTTATCAAAACATAGATACTTAGTGAAATTTTTTTACCATACAACAATATCATATTTTTTTTTACTTTAAAAACAACATAAATTCTAGAAAATATGTTTTTTGTGTCTAAATAGGAATTAAAAATAACTATAAACATTCAATTTGCAGTAAATAAAGTTAGAATATGTGTATCAATGAGTTTTATGCCATTTGTTAGCGCTTGAAAAAAATTCACGTCCGCGACGCTCGATTCCCGTTACAGGTTGACCGATATGCCCGATATCCATTATATGTGACCGCTACCGCAACCGTTACGCCGGCTGATACAACGATTTAAAATCTTGTGCTCAGCTCTTTGAATTGCAAAAAAAGATCTTTGAATTAGATCAGAAAGACCAATCCCTGGCCCAGTATTACATCGAGCTGACTAGTATGTGGAATGAGATTGATTATAATCAGGATTTCAGGCAATTTGTACGACTGATGCTACTGCTTTTCAAAAGATAGTGAAAAAGGAGCGTGTTTATGATATCTTTGGTGGCCTAAATATTGAGTATGATCCAATTCGTGTTCAGATTTTGGGTCAAGATATGTGCCAACCTAGTCATTCCAAGTCTTGGGAGAAGAGTGGACCAGTAACTTGTGACCAGTTGCATTTTGAGTAATGTGGTAAGCCCCGTCATACTATCGTTAATTGCGAGAAGTTATATGGTAGTCCTACTAAGGGATGTGGAGATGGTGACGGTGGTGGCCGTAGTGGTCCTATACGCTCTCAAGCTCATCTTTTTGAGACATCCATCGGCTCATTTGGTGATACTAGCCCCCCTTTTGAGACTGAGTTAACTACTTTCGAGCTATTGATGGCCCGTGTTGACATCTCTCCTTCTATAGTCTCTACTTTCTCCTTCAACTTTTCTCACTCGGGAATTATCCTAGTGCACTTAGTGCTGTTGTCTCTCATTTTCTTGGATCATTTACTCGGGTGCCACTAATCATATGACTGACTCTTCCTCTTTGTTTTTCTCTTACTCTACTCATTCTGGTAAAGATAAGGTCCGAATAGTCAATGGGTTTTTATCATGTGTCTGGCAAAGGCTCTATCCGTTGTTCTTCTTCAATTTCTCTCTTGTCAGTTCTTTATGTTCCCAAATCTTCTGCTAACCTATTGTCTGTTAGTAGTCTTACAAGTTTATTAAACTGTTTCATAAATTTTTTTCACTCATTGTGTGTTTTAGGAACTATTGATGGGGAGAACGATTGACAATGGTAGTGCTCATGGTGGATTGTACCTACTCGATGTTCCATCTTTCTCTTTTTTTCCAACTTCACCTTCTGGTCAGGCTCTCCAAGTTGATACTGGCTCAATACTTCTACAGTTATATTAGTGGTATTGTGGTTTGGGTCACTCTTCTTTTGGGGTTTTGGAGATTTTTTCCTTCTAGGGCAATGTATAAACGGTCTGTTTAAACATTGCCCTAGAAGTACTTTTTTGTGTGAGGTTTCTGAACTTGCAAAGTATAAACGGTCTGTTTATTCTTCAGCTAATAAATGTAGTGATTTTCTATTTATGATTATCCATTCTGATGGTTGGGACCTTTCACCTGTTACTTCTATTTCTGGTTTTCGGTAGTTTTTTTTTTGGGTAATTAAATGCGTATTAACCAAAATTAAAGATATACAAAGGGCTAACAAAATGATGGTAGAGCAAACCACCAAAAAACAAAAACCAAAGCAATCCTACGAACTCTCACAGACCGAGAATTAAGAAAAACGACCTACTTCTTCTTACTTAAGCACGATTTTTTGGGCTTGTTCAAAGGGATTAATTTTTCTCGAGCAAGCTTAAGATTCTCAATTCTCTCTAGTAACTTCTTCTTATTCTCACCATTTGAAGTCGGAGTCATCCAAGAGCCAACAAAGTTATCCTCTGAAAGGGTCTTCGGAGGCATTTTCAAACGTGTAGATCGACGAACTGTAGGCTCAGAGAAACTTCCAGTAGAGATGACAAACTTCTCATCTCCTTTGCAAGAGGAGTCAACTTTATACTCTACTAACTTCTCAAGATTCGTATTGCAATGACTAGCAACCATATCTACCAAGGGATTGTTCAGATCTTCCCCACTAATACATCTTGACATGTCCTCGTTTGGAGAGCACACATGATCATTGCCCTTTCTATCTATCACCTTCTTACATTAGTTCATCTCCTCTAGCACACAAAATTCAAGCACACTAAATAGATTTAAGGAGGAAGGAGCCTTATAAATTGGAGAAGTATTAGAAGTACCTTTCCCTTTGTTTTTTTTATTTCTTCCCATCCACTAGGCTCTTGACTTGAGCCCACATTTTTGTCTTCTTTCACTTTCTATTCTTGTTTGGGTAAGGAAGTAGAACTCATGACCTTAGGCTTGTTAGGACAAGAATTATTAGAGTGACCAATGATCATATACTTGTCACATTTTAGAATCTTTCAAGGCACTTCCACTCTAATTTTATAAGAAGACCCATAGTCCAAATTTAGCATAAAAGAGTTTAGGATATTCTTATTTGCTTGAATTTCAACACACACCTTAGCGAAAGTAAGCCTTACTTTGAATTTTGTATAGTATCAAGTTTCAAAGGTTTTCCAATAACACTTGCCACATAACTTAAACTAATATTAGTCCAAAGTTCAAGAGGCACATTATAAAATTTCACCTAAATAGGCACACTAGAAAACACTTCTTTAGACAAATGCATACTTGGGAATCATTTTTTGACAATAATTAGCCGGCTCCCAAAGAAGTATGGACCATTCTCAAGAATTGTTTCAAGAGCTTTTTTACTCTTCATCTTGAAAATAAAAAAACCATTATCAAGAGTAATGACATTATTGAGATTTTTCTTCCATAAATTTTCTGCCTAACTTTTAACGTAGTAAAAAGATAATTTCCTGTCAATGAAAAATCTTATCAAAGCATTATCGCATTGAGAACACCTATCTTTAGAAACTTTAAGAGGGAGGGACCTTTAGCTCATTATTCTCAAGCCCAACATTAAAGAGGCTAAGATCACCACTTATCTTATCAAAGTGAGAGTTTTTCTTCTCATGTTAGACCAAGACTTTACCTTGCTCGATTCTTTTTTAATTGTTGCTCGGTTCTCCTCTAACTGGGTTATAGAATCAACCAACTGTTTTTAATCCCGAGGTGAAACTCAGTTGGACTAGGAAAGTGACCGACATTAAACTCATGAGACCTGGTTGGAGATCACTCACATTTAAACCAATAAAATTAGTTTTTTGTACAACAGATCCATCACGACCAACCCGATCAACCACAATATTAGGAGTTGAAGGAAAACTCTCAATATCTGATCGACCGTCAAGAGCCCTATG
Organism: Heliamphora exappendiculata; assembly: GCA_034768845.1. NCBI lineage: Eukaryota > Viridiplantae > Streptophyta > Magnoliopsida > Ericales > Sarraceniaceae > Heliamphora > Heliamphora exappendiculata. The sequence continues at coordinate 3,960,465 of JAOTRH010000018.1, read as the reverse complement.
AGCTTCAAGAGTGCTAAGGCTATCACAATGACAAATCCCTTTACAAGTACATATGTTGTCTTTATCAAAGAAAGAATCAAAATCTACACCAAGAGATCCATCATCTATAAAGTTTTTTCCATATTTTCCAGAACTAAAATCCTTCGATTCAAAACGATTCCGGACTAATGTTGCGTGAAATTCCTTTAAAGTAAGCTTTGTAGATGAACCACTTTTATTTCTTGCTTTCTTTCCCATAAGTAAAGCAATAAAGAAAAGCTAGAGCTCAAAAGGCATTTCAACAGAAATTAGCAAAGAAAACCAGGCAAAACCTTGAGTTCTTCCCAAGATTGATTCAATCGAGTGAGGAGCAGAAAATTAGGGAAACCAACAGAGAAATCAATTGAAGCAGCTGAAAAGGAGTTCTTCTTCCCACTGGTTAATTAGAGCAAACAAGAAGAATAGTATCTTGTTAACAGACATGATTAGATTGAATGGAGGCGTTAACCCTAATAGGGCACGCACTAGTTTATTTATAGATAAATGAGGATATACAATTCGCTATGGTGTGCTCAACCACACCGGATAATAACCATAATAAAGTTAACACCCCTATCAAGTTGGAGCATATATATTTAACATGCTCAGTTTGTCACATATGTATCGAACCCGAGGACCCGAAACAGATTTAGTTAAAATAGCCGCCAATTGCTCTTCAGTACGAACGGAGCCAAACACGATCACACCATTCTGATACTCGCGCCGAATGAAATGACAGTCAACCTCGATATGTTTCGTGTGCTCGTGAAATACTGGATTAGTAGCAATATATACTGCAGATTTATTATCATACCAAAACTTTGTTGGGTCAGGACAGGGATCACCTAACTCACTAAGCAATTAAAAGCAACTGACGGAGCCATAAAATCTCAGATGTTGCAAGAGCCATGGCCCAATATTTGGCTTTAGCACTCGACCGAGAAATCACGTCCTGTTTCTTACTCTTCCAAGAGATAAGATTGCCACCCATAAATATAGAGAATCCAGAAGTGGACCTCCGATCAATGGGGCATCCGGTCCAGTCTGCATCAGAATACCCTTCCATCATAGAGTGGCTATGATCACTGAAATGTAGCTCCTTACCAGGGTTACTGTGGAGATATCGTAAAATTCAAACCACGACATTTTAATGTGGGACTCGAGGCACAGCCATGAACTGGCTCACCACACTCACAGGAAAGGCGATGTCTGGTCTTGTCATTGTTGTCAAGTAGTTCAATTTTTCAACCATTCTTCTATATCGGTTAGGATGAGGAAAAACATCACCCTTATTAGGGAGGAGTTTGACACTCGGGTCCATAGGTGACTCAACCTCCTTTGCTCACAGGAGCCCCGCGTCAGCTAAAATATGTAGCACGTATTTCCGCTGGAAAATAAAAATACATTTTTTTGCCGCGTGCTACCTAACGCCGAAAAGTATTTCAATCCCCCAAATCTTTAGTTTGAAACTGAGATTTCAGAAACTGCTTCAACTCAGAAATGCTTACCGTATCATCCCTTGTGATAACAATATCATTAACGTAGACGATTAATAGAATACAACAAGCAGAGGAACGCTGATAGAACACAGTGTGATCTTTTTTCGGACTGTAGAAGACCAAATTGGCGCATAATCATGCTAAAGCGACCAAACCATGCCCGTGGAGACTGCTTCAATCCATAAAGAGAGCGATGGAGACGACATAATAGCTGAGACCTCCCCTGAGCAACAAAATTGGGAGGTTGCACCATATAGATTTTCTCTTGCAAATTGCCGTGAAGAAAAAAGCATTCTTCACATCAAGTTGATACAAATGCCAATGGCGAGTGGTAGCAAAAGACATAAATAGGCGAACAGAGGCCATCTTGGCAATGGGAGAAAGGGTCTCAAAATAATCAATTCCATACGTCTGAGCATACTCCTTGGCAACAAGACGGGCCTTCAAGTGGGCAAGAGAACCATCAGGATTGAGCTTGATTGTAAAGACCTATTTGCAGCCAATAGCCTGCTTACCTTTCGGAAGAGAAACAAGGGACCAAGTTGAGGTGGACTCAAGAGTCTGCATTTCCTCCAACGGTCTTTAAACCGTCGCGCCATCTATACAGTCGCCGAAACCCACCAAACAGTCATTGCCAGTCACTGATTGTGTCCCAAAACCAGTCGCCGACCATTTAAACCGTTGTCGGAAGCCTAGTTGAGTCACTGGAAAAGTCGTCGAAAAAGTCATCGGAAAAGTTGTCGGTCGCCGGAACAGTTGTCGGAACAGTCGCACATGTCTCGACAGTTCTGTTTTTATTTCCGTCTCCCTCACTGCGTCCCTTCATTAATCCGTGCAAAGGCTTGCTTTCCATTCAACAAGAAGTTCTGTGTTGTCCGATTTTTGTTGATGCATTGAGGGTTATCTGGTTGTGGATTATCTGGTATTTGAACAAGAATGTCATCGGAGGGCGATAGGTCTGCTGCCCGAACTTCTGGGACTGCTGAGTCTCTGACGGATGCCGGGTGACCAATGAGAACCGAGGTGTTCTCTTCTTCTACTCGGCTTGTTGATGAGAAGCTTGACGGTGCTTCTGCTTATCCTTTGTGGCGAAAGAATGTGTTGAAATCCTTGTAAGGCATGGAATTAGATTCCCACTTATTTGACGATACCCTTGATCCTAGTTCTCCTATTTATCGTACATAGGTACGAGACGATGCTTGTCTCTTCAGTCAGATTATGAATTCCATGGACCGCAGTGTCAAGATTTTGGTTGCAAGTGCCGATATAGTGAAAGAAATCTGTGGAGCTCTAGAGGATTTCTATTCCTCCACAAATAACTTATTGCGCCTCTATGATGTGATGTGAAGATTTTTCCGCTCGCAACAGGCTGGTCGTCTCCTTCAGGATCACTTTATGAGCTTTAAAGTGCTTGTTGACGAGTTCGATCGGCTTCTTCCATTCACCAGTTCTCTCCGTGAATTTCAGGAACAACGGATGCAGATTTTAGTCGTGTGTTTCTTGGCCAGTTTGGATCCTGAATATGACACGGCTCGTTCACAAATTCTTGCTGGGACACATTCTTACTTTGTCGAGACTTTTCGTCCGGCGAGTTGTTCGATGCGTCGCGACGACACCAAGTTTACCCCTGATGCTAGTGACCCGTCTGCCCTTATTGCTTCTCGTGGTGGCAATGGAACTCGGGGCCATGATGGCAGTCGAACTGGTGGGGGTCGCGAAGGAGGTGCTTGTGAGACCCGTTATTGCCACTACTGTGGGATTCAAGTACATATTCGCAGTCAGTGTTATAAATTACATGGAAGACCGTCCCCAGTAGCCAATGCTACCGTTGATTACTCTTAGGCAGCCTCATCCTTCACTTCTCAGAAGCAGCTTGTTGAGATGACCTCCGCAGAAATGAGCAGTATATTCAGTCTTAGGTTGCTAGTCGTCTTGCTTCTGTCGCTGCTACCTTTGCAGGTAATCCTAGCGCTCGTTTGGCGACTATTCCGTGTACTTGGGTGATTGATTTAGGTGCCTTCTACTATATGGCTGGTTCTGCAGGCATCTTATCTGACAATCAGGTGACTCATAGCCATCGTTGTGTTCTTATGGCTAATAGATCTCCCTTACTAGTTAAGGGATGTGGAGTTGCTACTCTCACGCCGTCCTTAACCCTACCTAATGTCTTACATACTCCTGAGAATCTATTTAACTTCCTATCAGTCAGTCAGCTTACTAATGATCTCAACTGTTGTGTGACTTTTTATCTTGATGAATGTTTTTCAGAATCTTACGATGAGGAAAATTATCAGTAGAGGTCGAGTGTCTGATGGGCTATACTTGGTGGAGGAGGTGGCTGCTACGGCCTGCTCCGTAGTTTCCTCTCCCAGTTTTGAGGTTCATTGTCGTTTGGGGCATCCATCTCTATCTAGTTTGCATAGTTTTTGTCCTAGTTTTCGTTCTATTTCTAATATTTAGTGTGAGTCGTGTCGATTAGCAAAGCACCTGCGTGTGCCTTTATTACCTCGAGTTAATAAACAAGCTTTAGCTCCTTTCTCTTTAGTTCATACATATGTTTCATGTCCAGTCGAGTCTGTTTCTGGATTCCATTATTACGTTATATTTGTGGATGATTATTCTGTGTGACTTTCTTATATCTTGTGCGACAGAAGTCTGAAGTAACATATATTTTCTCTTCTTTTTGTATGGAAGTGCAAACCCAATTCCAAGCTCAAGTTAAATGTTTGCGCAGTGATATTTGTGGTGAGTATCTTTCAACCCAGCTAAAGACTTTCCTATCCACACATGGCATTATACATCAGACTTCTTGCCCAGCTACTCCACAACAGAATGGTGTCGCTGAGCGCAAGAATCGTCATATAATGGAAACTGCTTGAGCTCTCTTGTTTCAGATGCATGTTCCTAAAAAATTCTGGGGGCATGCCGTGTTAACTGCTTGTTACTTGATCAACCGCCTTCCCTATCAGGTACTTGGTGGCAAAATTCTGATGGTTGTCCTTTTTCCCGAGAAGAGCCTTTTCTCTCTACCCTTGAGAATTTTTGGGTGCCTTTGTTATGTTCGTGACACTCATCCCCAGCGGACGAAGTTAGATGCTCGAGCTGCCAAATGTATTTTTCTTGGTTATTCGAAGACTCAGAAGGGGCACCGCTGCTTTTGTCCCTCTCTCCACAAGTTTCTTGTCTCCCGGGATGTCGTCTTTGTGGAGTCTACTCCTTTCTTTTCTGTGTCGGATTCGGTTGTGTCGGGGGTTGAGAGTTCTGATCGTCACAGTCTTGATTTTTTAGTGTCTTGCTTGCCCTTGTCCTCTTCTGCAGGTGATCCTCCTACTGCGGGGTCCTCTTCGCCTTCTCCATCAGCTCCTTCAGCTTCATTGGACCTCTTTCGCTGTTGCGCCAGTCTCCTCGTCTGAGGATTCTCTTCCCATGGTAAGTGCTCCTCCTGACAATGATGCTCCTATTGCTACTCGAAAATCTTATCGGACTTGCAGGGATCTTCCTCTCTATACTACCTCTTACAAGGGTTTTTCTGCCTCCTTACAGGCTTGTATCGTCATGTTGGATAATAATCATAATAAAGCTAACATACCTATCTGAAAAAGGGTTCTTCTTCCCACTGGTTAGCTTCGATTGACTGCTAGGGTAGAGCTCAATCGACGATTGGCAGAGAAATCACACCTTTTCCCGGCGATCGTCGCACTCCTCCTTGTGCCAATGTTTGTCCTCGCTAGCTCCTCGTTGTCGCTAGCAGCCGTGGGAGGTTGCTCAGACGAGGTGGTTGGATTCTCAATCGTTATCGGTGTTTGTGATCTTTATTGACTTCTATTCCCGTATCACTTGGGTATATTTACTTCACCCTAAGAGTGAAGTCTTTTCGTGTTTTCAAAACCTTCATACAATGGTGCGTAACGAGTTTGATACTAACATCATGATTTTTCGTACTGATAATGGAACTAAGTATCTTGATGGCGTTTTTTGCACCTATATGGAGGATCATGATATTCTTGTCCAAACAAGTTGTGTATGCACTCCTGAACAAAATAGAGTGTTGAACGCAAAATCGTCATCTTCTTGAGGTTGTTCATTTTCTTCTCCTCGCTATACATGTTCCTAAGTTTTTTTGGAGTAAGGCGGTCCTTACGGCTGCGTATCTTGTTAATCGTACATCCTCTAGTGTCCTCCAATTCAAAACTCCTTTGCAGTTTCTTCTCGAGTCTTCCTCTATGTCTTCTTTTCCACCCTGAAGTTTTGGTTGTACTTGCTTTGTTCATGCCCTAAACACCGTGGTGGAAAATTAGATTCTAAGGCTGTTAAATGTATCTTCATTGGTTACTTTGCTACCCAAAAAGGTTATAAATGCTATGCTCCTACCACACGCAAGGTGTTTTTTTAGTACAGATGCTACTTTTTGGGGAGACGGAATCCTTTTTCCGTTCCCTTGAGACATCTCTTCTGAGGGAGACTTAATAGACTGGAAGAGATATTTCCGTTAGATACATAGATTCAACATAATCAGGAGTCTTAGGGAGTAAGTTTTTTTAATTTTACGCAAAGAGACCCTATTCCTAGTGAGGGGGAGAAAGAAGAGGGGTGAGAGGAAAAAAGAGCAAAATGTTGCTGGACTATTAGATAGAACTGATATGCATACTTTCTATTGACGTTAGATGGATTTGACTGCATTTGTGCCACTACTACTGAGCCAGTTGCTATCTCCGTCTTTAGTTTTAGTCTCTTCCACTGATCCACTTTGTAACGAGTCTTCCGTTGTGATTCTTGATACTTGTGACTTACTTATTGCCCTTTGAAAAAGAGTTAGGACGAGTACTCAACATCCAATTTCACATTTTGTCTCATATGACTCATTATCACCCTTGTATTGTGCTTTTGTCTCTTCTTTGTCCTTTATATTGATCTTGTAGGATTGGAAGGAAACTATTGTGTAGTCTTAAGTAGAAAAAGGCTACGATTGAGGAGATGACAACTCTGAAAAGGAATGGTATTTGAGAGTTAGTTTCTCTTCCAAAAGGGAAGAAATCAGTTGGGTGTAAATGAGTATTTACAGTAAAACACAAGGCAGATGGGCCAGTTGAGAGATAAAATGCTAGACTAGTGGCTAAGGGCTTTTCCAAGGTTTATGGTATTGTCTATCAATAGACCTTCACTCCGGTAGCTAAGATGAATTCTGCTCGGGTGCTCTTGTCCTGTGGTGATAATATGGGTTTAGTCTCTCTAACAGTTAGATGTAAAGAATGTGTTCCTCCATGGAGACTTAGCGGAAGAGGTGTATATGGATATACCACAAGGTTTTTCATCATATGAAATTGAAAGGATTGTGTGTAAATTGAAGAAAGCTCTAACAGTCTCCATGTATATGGATGTACCACTAGGTTTTTCACCCTACGAAGCTGAAAGAAAGGTGTGTAAATTGAAGAAGGCTAAAATAATCTCCTAGAGTCTGGCTTGATAGATTCTTCACGACTATGCTAAGATTTGAGTACCGACAGAATCATGCATTCCTTACCATGTTTATCAAACAAGATAATAATATGATCACAATTCTTATTGTATATGTTGTTGACATAGTTGTGACGGTCAATGATGCAAATAAGGTGTCTTATCTCAAGGAAATTCTAGCTAAAGAGTTTGAGATGAAAGATCTAAGAGCGTTACGATATTTTCTTGGGATTGAGGTGGCTAGATCAGATGAGGTCATCTTCATTTCCCAAAGAAAGTTTATTCTTAACCTCTTAGAGGAGACGAACATGTTGGGTTATCGACCAGTAGTTTCGCCTATTGAGGCTAATCATCGCTTCAGTAGTGGTGAGGAGAGCCTATCGACAAGGGAAAGATTTTAGAGGCTTGTGGGAAACTGATCTCAAATTAGACTTGATATTGCATATGTTGTGAGGGTTGTTAGTCAATTTATGCATGACGCTCCTAGTATCCAGTTTGATGCTATTTATTGTATTTTGAGATATCTTAAATCTAGTCATGGGAAAGGAATGCTATTCTCTAATCATGGTCATCTGAATTAGAAGCATTCACAGATACAGATTGGGCTGGCTTAGTTGATGATGAACGGTCTATATCGGGTTATTGTGTATATTTTTAGGAGAGAATCTAGTTAGTTGGCAAAGTAAAAAGCAGACATTGGTAGCTAGATCAAGTGCAGAGCCTATGTTACATAAGGGTAATGGCATAGGGCATTTGCGAACTTGTATAGCTCCAAGCATTATTAAAGGATTTGGGGATTGAGGGGGAAAGACTTATGAAGTTGTCTTGTGACAACAAGGCTGCTATTAATATTGCTCATAACCTGGTGAAACATGACAGAACGAAGCATATAGAAATTGACAGACATGTCATTAAGAAGAAACTGTGCAAGGATTCAATTTGTATACTTTTTGTGAGATCCGAATATCAATTAGTTGATATTTTTACTGAAGGATTTAGTAGTTCAGTGTTTTACCCCATTGTGTGCAAGTTGGGTATAAAAAATATTTATGTATCAACTTGAGAGATAGTGTTTAGTTAAGGGTATTATTGTACTTTGATTTTATTATATAACTAATAATGGCAAGGGAGCTAACCCTAAGTTGCTCTCTTATTCACTACTACAATAATTCTCTCTCTAGCTTTTTTTTTTATATTTCTGTATCTATAGTAATCTTAACACACTTCGCTTTGAATTACAAAAAGAAATTCAAAATGAGATGATGTTGCCCTCTTATACTGGTTTAGATGATGCCTATGAAGATGCTTCGAGATGTTACTCAATTAATGGTTGACGGATCTATTAGCTCCATCCATGATAAAATTCCCAAGCTTGAGATTTTTAGTAGTGTTGATTATACCTCTCCCCAATCTATTATCTAGCTCAGTCAAATATTTTGCGTTATAACCTGACGGACATGTTTTAGCCATTCTTGAATGCAGATTACATGCACATTTTACTGATTTTTCTATAAATTTAAATGTTGATTCAATGTTTCATATGGAGTATATGGTACATGATCGGGGTGCTTTAAAGCGTCTTGTTTTGTTTTATGGTGTTGATGTAGACATGGCGACATTTTTACTTTTTGCTCTTGTGTATCACTCCACTCATTGCCCAACCATTTTCTCTCTAAAGATTTTCTATTGTGTCTGTGAGGAAGTCATTGGTTGATCTCTTGGTTCCACCTCTTAGTTGCCTACCAAATAGAGACAATCATTTCATAGAGTTTCTTTGTACCATCATTCTAGATGAAGTTTTTCACCGATCACATGCTCACGTAGTTGAAGAAGCACTTCGCCAATAAGAGTTTTATTTTATTAGATACTTTTATCTTTATAACTGTCCAAAGGAGAGTTTTTTTGAACCGATGGAAAATGATGGGGAACGAGAAGGCACATGATGAAGATATATCAAGATTTAGGAATTTAGTAATTTTAGTAATATTCTATATTTTGATTTTATTGAAATCTTTTAGATTTAGTAGCTTTAATTAGAACTTTCTGAATTGGAATATTTTATTTTTAGTAGCTTTAATTAGGATTTTCTTGAATGCTTATAAATAGGCCATTATGTAATATGTTTGAGTAGACGATTATATTGAGTGATTAAGTTTAATTTAGTATCGAGTTCAAGAGCTTTTTATTTTTTTGAGTGTGATTATTATTTTCTTTTATTTGAGTTCTTTCTTTCTATTTGTTTACAATGATGGAGAACGAGAATGCACAAGATGGAGATATTTCAAGATTTATGAATTTAGTAATTGTAGTAACATTCTATATTTAGATTTTATTGAAATCTTTTAAATTTAGTAACTTTAATTAGAACTTTCTGAATTGGAATGTTTTATTTTTAGTAGCTTTAGTTAGGGTTTTCTTGAATGCCTATAAATAGATCATTTTGTAATAGCTTTAGATAAACTATGATATTGATTGAATACGTCTAAGCTTTATCAAGAATTTTTTTTACCTTTTGAGTGTGATTTTTTTTTCCTTTATGTCTTTTATTTGGATCATTTTCTTTTATTTGTGTACAATATTTTTCTTTTATTTGTGTACAATCTTGCCGACGGCATCACCCTATTACTTTGGAATTGGATTGGCTCCATGGACCTGTTGGCTTAGTTTACGCTATCAATATTCTATTAGTTATTCTAGACTACAAAATTCTGGTAGAATTTTAAGCCAACGCATAACTAATGTACATGGCCTGTAAATGGTGTTTTTATGCTACGAGCGATTTGTGAGGTTCTTTTGGTTGATTGATCAGATTGTGAAGGGTCCCATTGTGCACATCTCCTGTTCTTATATGATTGATCAGAAATATATGGTAAGATATTTTAGCCTTATAAAATATCATGTTCTTGCTGGTGCTGAGTCCTCAGGGTCTATCATTATGAACATTTTCCTATAGTTTTTCATTGATTGATGTTTATGGTTGCCTAATAAAGGCCTATCCTCATTTGCAAATTTTCAGTATATTCCAACAGAAATCTTGGTTCCATCCCTTCTCTATACATTCTGAGGCTGATATCATTTGTGTGGCTTCTGTCCTTGATGTCTCACTCCTTTTCTTTCTTGGGTGCTGATCCTCTGGTGGTTTTATGGCAGGGAATTCAATTTATTGTTGACGACTCAGGAGGATTTTCTGGTGTAGCTGCCGAGTTTTTGGAGAATATTGCGGATGAATACATGAACATCCCAGTGTTGCTCTATTCTGCTAGGAGTCCTGGCTCCTACATGAACCCAAGCATCCAAAAACGGACAGTCTCCCAGAATCTTCACGATGCAGTTTCATTTTCAAGACTATCATCCTTCTGCAAATTGATTGTGCCTGTTGGTTTGCCCTCCCTCCGTGAAAGTAAGTAATGCTTTTTTTTTTTGGACAAAAGATCATCTCTCTCCTTTTTCAATTTTTACCAAACAAAATTTTTAAATGAGTTTCCAGATGTCTGGTTTGCTTTTTGACGTAACTGGGCCTTTGTTGATCACTCTGAGAGCTTGTTAAACATTTGTTGGGTCAATCCCTCAACAGCTTACGCATTTGTGGGCTCTTCTTGTTGAACATGGTACTAGTGCTTTGAATCTCTCTCTCTCTCTCTTGGGGGGACATTGATGGCTGAAGCCAGGAACAGAACATGATTAGCTGTTGTTGAGGGTTATTTGAAGACACATTTAGTAGTTACGGGTATTATAGTCTTCGTAATGTTAGTTGTCTCACTATATACACTAATGATGTGTATTAAGGTTAATTAACATCCTAATTTTATTTTTCATCTTTTTCCTGAGTTCTATCAGCTGTGATATCCTTACTCTGGGTGTCCAAAGCGATCAGTTGCTGCTTCCACCTGGTGTTCTTGGGCCCACTATTGGTTTTCAATTGTTGAGATCTTTTCTTAACATCAAGCGTGTTGGTACTTGATAGAAATGATAACTCCAACAAATTCCACATTCTGTCTATATGCCTCCCCATCTGAGGGTTGGTTGAGAGCTTGATGCCCAGTAATTGGCTCATGCTTGCCTCATGTCCTAACAGTTTAAGCTTTTGGGGCACATGTTTGTGTTACACAAAGCTCAAAATACATGCACTTTGTCATTAGTTAGATTAAGGCTTTTTTCGTCTTATGTTGAATATTTCAAAGTTGGCATGTTTAAAGTGGATGCTTGGATACTATAAACACATCTAATAGTGACAATTTAGAATTGAGCTTGATTGTGTACTTGTGATTTCCTCATGAGTATATTTTCTATGCATGTTTACCTCTCCATCCCTCTCTCTCTCTCTCTCTCTCAGGGCTACATGTTCTAATCTTCTGCATAAAATAACTGTTAAGGTAAAGCCACCAGG
>JAOTRH010000018.1:3902592-3918114 GCA_034768845.1 Heliamphora exappendiculata | reverse complement strand
ATCAGGAGAAGAGGGTTGGTGGCTACGGGAGATGCAGGCACATGTTTGTCTATGGCCTACCAAAAGGTGTCATTCTTGCCCCCAAAAAATGATGCAATACGGCATTATAGCTGAGGCACAAAATAAGAGCCTCGAGGTAGGCCTTACGTTCACCAACATTGATGTTATTAGAAGAGCGACCAGCGCGAGCAGCGATGATGAGAAATTGATGTAACGAAAGGGGAGAAGTAAAGCAAAAGAAGATAAGAGAAGTCAAAGGAGTTTGAAAGTGGTGAGGAGTTGAAATGGGGACCACAATGAGATTAAAGAAAGGGAAGACGAATTCAAGAGTCACAAGACAACAGCAGTGTTTAATGTGCACGCGCATGAGTTAGCGCATGTGAGACGCGCGTGAATGAAATACGAGCAACTCACGCACACGCAGGGGAAAAATGTAGGTGACACTTAAACACAATAAATCGTTGAAACATTAAGAATCTGAATAAATCAATAATCTGTGTGCAACTTGAGCAAGGGACTCGACTCAGCGAGTAAGGGAGAAATGGATACACGCTATTTCGAGGATAATGATTGGGAAGTAATGACATCAAAATGATAATTATGTCTTAAAATACGTATGTGATTCGAGGGAAACAAGATAGCTGAGCCACTCGAAGAATAGCCAAGTGATTCGGATGAAGATTGCTGGGACGGTTACGCATGTGAACGACCGAGTCGCTCGAGTGACCCAAGGCAATTAAGCTTCTTGTGTTCGTTTGAATGATGGATCGAATGATCAAGTAGAGCCCGTTTACCAGACTACATGAAAAATACTCAAAACTTGAGCCACGAGACCCTTTAGTGGCTCGGCTACCTTTGTTAGTCTAAGTGAAAATTATGAAGTTTACAAGGTACTGCATACTAAACTCGAGTCACGAAGGACCCAAGTTATCGAGCTTTCTAGTAGCTCAGCTGAATTACAGCCACTCATTAGTGACCAGAAAACATAGCACATATTATGTAACGTAACCCTGATTATGAATGAAGACATTCCACAACATAGACTATGAAGCATAGTACTGACTATGACTAAATGTAACTCTGAATACGTGATTATATGACCATGGCATAGACCATGAAGACAACACAGACTGTGAATGTAGATTTAACTACCTAATTATAATGGCATAGCACAGACTATGTGGCTCAGTACAGATTGAATAGCTAAAATATAGCACAAACTATATGATTGTAGATTCTCCTGAGAATCGAAAGAATGTCTCAGAGACAAATGAAGATAATACCAGTACAATCTATCACGGGACGCTGGGAGGCATGTAACTTGGTGGCTAAGGAAATGATTCTGTCACACCATGGGATTCACCCACTCGAGTCACTCAACTCGAGTGACCCCTGAGTCACTCGACTCGAGTGAGTCGGATGCTTGACCCGAGTGGGTCGGGTATGTATTGGGTACCCACTGGCTAACCTAGTCAAGTTGGAGCAAAACACTAATTCTATTTATCCGGATAATATTCGACTAAAGTCTCTTGATCCCTCGTATTACTTTTCATGATTGGATTACATCTCTTAGAAGTCTCATTATAACCCTAATAACTCCATCAAAGGGTTATAAATATGAGGGACGGTCGTGATTCTTAGGGATATAATTTATCCTTTGATTCAGACTATCCGTGCTGCCAGACACTCTAAACTTTACTAATCTTCTGTTTCACCCAATCATCTCTCTCTCTCTCTCTTCGTTCTGTATTTTTAATTCTCTCTCTTTTTGTTCTGTATTTCTAATTATTTTGCATATTTTGACTCTTGAGTATTTAATAATTAATTTTTTCTATAACAACCCTACAATGTCTATACTCATATCCATCAAATGATAAGTATGAGACACAATGCTATTATTGTAAGCAATTCAACATGGCAAAAAATTAAAGTTTAGTATAGTACAATGTGTGTTTTGTTATTTGGCAATCGAGTTAAAGTATGCTAATAAGACATTTTTATGATATATATATATATATATATATATATATATATATGTGTGTGTGTGGGAGCCTTAAAAATAACTCATATTAGTAATAAAGCTCAAAAATTATATTATTCATCAAGCCTGCAAATAAAGTAGGCTCGTTTGAAAATTGGGAACAAACCTATATACAATACAATCTTTCATATAAAAGGCCTAATTTGAAAATTGGGAAGACGTGAACTTAACTAAATTACCACAAATGGAAAGCTAATTTTTAAGCTAATTTTTGGTAATTTAATTTTTAAGTTAATTTTTTTAAAATTAGTTGTTTGGGTAAAAAAATTAATTTTTTTATTTTTTTTGTTCAAAATAATTAATTTTTCATTTATATATTTGATATTGACAATTATTTGTAGTTAGTAATTGTAATAAATAGGTTATGAGTGAGAGATAGTATTATATTTTAAAAATAATGGGAGTTTGAAAAGAATATTTTGAGAGTTTTTGTTTTGATTTGACTTTCTAATTTTTTAATTTTTTTGTTTTTTTTTTTATTTTTTATTTTTTCCAAACGAACAACTTTGACTTTTTAGTATTTTTAACCAAAAAGTCAAAAAATCAATATTGTCAATTAAGGCCTAAGTAAACTAGTTATGTTATCAATTGAAAAAAATATAATCAAAAACTTAATTATAAAATCTAAGCAACGATCTTGCATTTTAAGTAGCAAGAAATTATTTTTTTCTAAATGTAAATAAAACAATTTTTTCTTATAAAAAATCTCAAGTTGATGTCTCGCCCTAAAGCCTCAAAAACGGTTGGGCAGCTTCTGTACCTTATTATATTAAAAAAAATGTAAAAGGGATTTCGAGAAGTTTCTTTGATCACGGTTGGCGTGATTTTAAATCCACATAAATTTTTTTGTACACCCTTCTTATCTTTATGCATTAAGATATTTAAACATAAAATTTATCATTTTCATAAATATTAATACGATATTTATATGTTTTTTTATTTATTATCCACCACAACATAATCTTTTACAGCCCGGGAACAAGAGAAAAAATAAAAAAATATTATATTAGTAATAAAAGAAAAAAAAATAGAAATAATTATATTTTTTTCATCTTATTTGAATAAATAGGAAAGAAATGAGATTGTGAATTCTCTTATATCATATTTGGTTAGTCTCAATAAAAAAAAAGGGTAAATTACACTTACTTTCTCTCTATTTAAGAGTTATATCACTGTCATCCCTCTATTTTCTGAAATATCACTTCACTCTCTTACTAAGTGTTATAATTTTCAAAAAATAAATTGATTACAGCGATATAACCCTTAAATAGATGAGGTGTAAGTGTAATATACCCTAAAAAAAGTGTTATACGTATTATTACTAAACTAATACTATTTTAAAATAAGAGTATTTAATGTATTTATTTTTAGAGAGTTAATATTAGCATTACAAAACAAAAGCATTTAAGTAACTTCTTCTCTCTCCAAATCTCTTCACTTATGGAGATATTAAAAAAAGTGATTTTAAGTAATATCAAATCTTTTCATTTCATTTTATTTCTCTTCATTTCTCACGTCTTTATAAGGACGGACCCAATATTTGAATTTAGGGGTAGCGAACTTATATGCTAATATTTTTTTTTTTAAATTATGAACTATAACAATAATTTTTATTGGCATAAAAAGAAAAATATAACATTAAAATATATAAATAAGCATTTTTAATTTTATTCAAAACAAATAGCAAAAATACTTATTTTAAATCTATCTATCTATCTATCTACTAAAATGATGTATCTTGAGTTGTACTTTGCGCTCTTTCATGTCTTTAAAACTATCTATAATACAGTCAGATACTAAAACTCTAACAATATCTTTCTCAATGAAACTAATTATGCAACTTGCTAGAAAATCATCATCCATCTTATTTCGCAGCCTAGTTTTCACAATTTTCATAACCGAAAACGTACGCTCTGTTGTAACTATTAAAACTGATAAAATCGATATAAGACGAATCAATTTATTAATAAGAGAATAAATTATTGACCGTAGTATTAAAGGAAAGTAATTATTATTATTTTAAAAAAACTAGGAGTGACAAATTTACATATATTTAGAAATAACTAATTAAAATTTAACAATATAGTAAGAGAGTTTTTCAAAATCATACTAGCGGCGGCCCCACTTGTTCCACCTTATATAGGTCCATCATTACTTCTTTAGTTATCTAAATAAGTAATTAAAGTGATAATACATTTTTTTTTTCCCAAATCATTCGATCCAAACCAGATGTTAACGAGTGTCTGCATTTAGAGTCACACGTTGGTACAACGCGAGTGTTGTTAAAAGCGGGATTGCGAGTTGATGAAATCATTTAATGTTTACTTTGTTATATATATAATGTGCATATTTTCAGAATTAGTTAGTAGAAGATAAAGCAATTAATGTATGAAGCCTCAATTGGCTCTGTTTGGGTAAATATTATTTATTAATTTATTAGCTTATTTTGCTTATTTTAGCTTAAGCAACATAAAACTTGACTTATTTGCTTCTTTTTATTTTTTTTTGTTTTTTTTAAAAATTTTTATACAAAAAAATTTATTTTTTCGACTCATCTCACTAAGATGAGTCTAAAAAATATAATAATTTAACTAAATAACAAAAAAAATTACTAAAAATAAAAAATTTACAATGTTAAATAAGTCAATAAATCAAATTTACCTATTCAGATAGGTCTTCATTGACAATTATAGTTTATAAGTTTTTTTTTTAGTTAAAATACCATATCAGTATGTTAATGTGATATTCTCAATTTACTAAAATAATTTTTCTTATAATTGGCCAACTTTTTATTTTTTTCAAAAAAAATAATACGTTGACTTGCAATAACCACTCTCTAATATAAGAATACCTTTTTAAAATATGAGGACTTTTTCAATGTGGAGACCATATCAAAATGATACAATATATATTCTCAAATGTATTAAGTTTCTGTTTGAACTATCTCATTATAATTTAAAAATAAAAAATAAAAATATATTAGACATGTTAACAAAAAACCAAAAAAAATGTCATCCTATAAACCTTTTCCCAAACCATCCAATTTTTTTTCTTTTAAAAAAAAGGGTAAATCATGTTAAGCTTTTTAAGCATTCCAAACAATACTTAAATAACTTCAGCTACAACTGATAAAAATTATTTGGTACTCTCATAGAATCATGTGATATTTACGTATTACTCCTGATAAATAAAAAATATTTTTTACACTATTAGTCGATTACTTTTTATTTTTTATCTATCCAATAAAAATAGAAAATTATCAACTAATTACTCTATGTACAATTAAATTTTTTTTTCTTTTTATTAATTATATCTTTTTGAACGTAAAACAATATAAGTCCTTGTTTGACCGAACTTTTTTAAAAATTTATTGTTTAAAAACTTTTTAAAAAGTTCACTTGTCTGTACTCCTAATGTAATTAATTAATTTTTTTACATCTTTTTACTTACAAAAAGTTAAAAGACTAAAAAACTTACAAAAAAAAATTTAAGCCAAACACAAACTAAACATGCTTTTAAATTTGTTTTTGTTTTTGTTTTTGTTTTCGTGTTGTCACAATGGTCGTCATTAGAAGAGGTTGCTTGAGAGCCAAGAAAGCCAAGTTCTTTGGTCAATTTGCTAATTTCCAGTTGACAAGACAATGTCAAAGTGGGATTACGCGGCAGCAATAAACGTCATTTCTTACGTATTGAACAATTTTAATATTATTAGGGCTAATTTTATTTTTATTTCTTAAATTATTATTAAAAAAATTTATTTAATTTATTTAATTATCAATTTTACTTATTTCGTTCCTCAACCTTTTAATTTAGTCTCACTGATCAGCCAAATTAAAAAAAATATTGTCTACTTAATTGACAAAATTAAAATAGTTCTGTTATCATTTTTACTCATGTCTTGTGAGTAAAATAATTATTTTGCTGGTGAAAAAGTATGTGACAAAAAAATAATTTTATAGTTGTTTTTCACTGGCTTTTTTAGGATAAAACAGTCATTCTGTTGTTTGCGGTAGAAAAATTAATTCATTTTATGTAACAAACCAGAATAGAGTAGAAAAATAAAAAAAATAGTATTAGTAAATGATAATTTTTAATTTGGTTATGAGTAAATTAGATAGTTGAGGCACCAAATCAACAAAATTAATAAGTAAGAGATGAAATTAAAAAACAAAGCATATGATAATTTAAGGGATAAAAATAAAATTAATCCTTATTATTATTTTAAATATTTTATTCGGGGCAAGATGGTTGAACAATGAATATGTCTAATTTACTATAAAATCCAGCTTCTCCGTCAAGTTAGATCTTTTTTGGATCTAAAATAGAGCCAATTCGATAATTTAAGTCATTTATTTTATTATTTTTAATATATAAATTATTTATTTAAAAAATTAATTTGATTGAATATAGATAAGTACCCTAACAAATTACTTTTGTTTTAAAAAAATGAATGGTCATTTTCAATTTTCATTCATCTTTTAAGACAAATTTTATTTGTTAATATATTTAATAATATTTAATTAATTTAAATTTTTTATATAAATAATTTATATATTGAAAATAATAAAATATAAATCATCAAAGGAAGCCTATTGAGAAGAGTCTTCCTCTACTATAAATGCACGTGTTGAATGCAGTTTTAATTAAGTTGACTTTTTAAAGATTTTTTCAATTTGTTTGTTTATTTTTCTTTATTTTTATTATATAATAAATCGACTAGACACGAAGGTAAGTAAGTACGGATTAGGTTCAAAAATTCCTTAGAGCAAAAAAAAGTCAAATTTAGGGCCAATTGGCACTTAACTTAATAAATTTTTTTTTTTGGTACTTTGGTGTTATTAGTTAAAAAGTTAAATTAAATTTAAAATAAAATATTTAAGTACTTATTACATTTATACATTTATGTAGAATATGTTATAACTAAGTAATTTCACATGAATGTGTAGTAACAATAACTCACAAACACTTAATTATGAATAACTTAATTAAATTACTCATTAAACTAATTTCTACATGGCTTTCTACTTACATTAACAATAAATATATGTATTAATGAAAAATGTGCTCAATGAGTTTAATTATAACTAATTAAGATAAGATTGTTTGGGCATGTTGGGTTGATAATTGTGAAGCACACAAGACCAATCATCATCATCATCTTCATCACATATATATGTATATATAACTCCAACTCCACTTGCATGCGTAGTATTTAAACTATTATCTCTTTTACCGTCGATCTTAAACTCAAAAAAAGTAAGAGAATTTTACGTTAGGTAGCTAACTATTACCATTTTAAAAAATTCGTCAAATCTCTAAAAATATAAATTTAAAAAATTTACATGTTAGTCGATCCATATTGACTGAAACAAAAACTTAATTTGATTTATATATATATATATCAACAAGCACTATGATGAGAGAGAATGTAGTGGATTTGGAAAAAAAAGGGGTAAATTGGGTTTAAATTAAAATGGAAAAAGGTGAACAAATTGATTTAATATGAAAAAATGACAATCCTTGAATTGGCCTAAAAATGTCAACATTAATGTTCACATCCTTTTCTACTATAAAAATCTTATAAACCTTTTTCCTCACAACTTTACAAACTATTTTGTCCCTAAATACGTGCGGACAAACTGTCAAGTTTTTAAAGTAATTTCGTTGTCCAGTCGTCTTATTAAAAATAAGACCTCAGAAAATATTAGGTAATTCGTGATCCTGACGTTCTGGCTTACTTTATAATTGTTTATTTTTACATTAATTACGTTAAAATAAGTCACAATAGGATCCATTTGGAAACTCAATTTTAAGTTGATTTTTTTATTTTTTATTTAAGCTAAATAAGTAAAGAAAAATCTCATTTGAATAAAAAAAAAGTAGCTTTGTTAATTTTAAATAAAAAACTTAAACCAAAAAAATCAAAATTTAGTTTATGCCATGGATCAAACAAGACCTATATTTTTATATATCCATACGCATAAATATATACTATAAATTATTCATGCTTAAAAGCACTTTATTATAATTTAATCATAAAATCATTTTTAATATAAACAAGCTTTTTAATTATAAACAGTAGTAACGTAGTAAATAGTTTTCAGTATTCTCACTGCAAACTTTGAATATCACATATTATTTTTTACTACCATCACTCTTAATTTTAATTGAAAATAACGAAAAAGATATATAAAAGCTAAAAATTATACAAAACTAATAATTTTTTTTAAACGCTATGTATGTGAATTTACAAAATTATATTTGATGTTTATAAAAGTGTATTATATTAAAAGATAGTTGCTTACAAAAGGGAAAGTGTGAGAGAGAAGGTAGTGGATTTAAAAAGGGAAAAGAGAGAAAAAAAAAAGTGAACCATTGATTATATATATATATATATATATATATATATATATATATATAGGGAAAGAACAATATTTAAATTGACATATAAATATTAACATCAATGTTCACCTTGCCATAGAATCTCATAACATTTTTCCTAATTTATTGGTGGTGTTTGACATTATTAAAATTAGTAATTTATAGATTATAACTTGTAACAAAAGTTGTGAGTGCTTGATAAAAATTATAACTTGTAGTTAAAATATACGAAAAAATAATTATAAGTTGTAGTAGAAGTTGTGAGTGCTTGGTAAAACTTATAATTTATAGTTAAAATTAGTAACAAAAAATTAAAAACTACTAATATTAATTTTGCCCGGTCACAAATCCACAAATTCTCAAGGTAATTTCACTTTTTACTGTCTTATTAAAAATAAGATTCCATCTTAGTGAAAAAATATTAATTGGCTCGTAATTACGTGGAGGCATGACAACCTTTAAATTATCGTATAAATGTCAACATAAATGTAAACCTTGGCATTAAATTTTTTAACTTTTTTTCTAACTATTGACAAATGTCGCTATCTATTTCTGTTAATAAAAATTAGAACCTATCTTATCAAGAAAATATTGAGTAATTCGTGATTAATTATATGATTTCGCTTCACTTAATAATTGTTCTATTTTTACATCAATTACATTAAAACAAGTTGGAAACTCAGTTTTAAGTTAAAATT
The DNA here is from genome assembly GCA_034768845.1 of Heliamphora exappendiculata. Taxonomy (NCBI): domain Eukaryota; kingdom Viridiplantae; phylum Streptophyta; class Magnoliopsida; order Ericales; family Sarraceniaceae; genus Heliamphora; species Heliamphora exappendiculata. The sequence goes on along the minus strand of JAOTRH010000018.1, from coordinate 3,908,994 downwards.
TTAATTTTTTGGTTTTAAACTAAATAAGTAAAAAAATAAACCTTCTTTGACTAAAAAACTACCATCAAGATGACAGTATAAAGGTAAAAGATGACTTTTTAATTGTTATTTTTTAAATTGTTTTTAAAAAAAATTAAATTTATGTCATGGCGTGAACAAGAACTATATTTCTTATATACTTATATTGTTTTTGTTATATTTGTAATTTTTTGATTCTAATCTAAATAAGCTCCTATTTGGCAACCGGCTTAAAAGTTGGCTTAAATTTGATTTTTTATTTTTTTGCTTAAAAGCTTAAAAAGTTAAAAAGTCTCATTTTTAAGCTCAAAGGCTTTTAGCATTTTTTGCTTTTTACATAATTTTTTTATATTTTTTAAAAATATCATAATTTTTATTATACACATTTATTTTTTATAAAATTTATATTTTTAAAATCTACTCGTCAAAATCTATCAAATAAAATCTATAATAAATATTAAATTATTTAAAAATAAATTTTAAAAAATTATAACAATTTTAAACAAAGTTCTTGCTTTTGACTTAAAAACACTTTACGCCTTTAACTTAAAAGTCACACATATTCTAACCAAATGAAGTTTTTAACTCTTTAGCTTAAAATGGCTTATAGTCAAAAAATTGACTTAAATTCAACTGACAAACAAACCCTAAGTAAGAAAAAAACTTCATTGATTAAAAAAAATTGATTAAAATTGACAGTATAAAGATAAGAGGTTACATTTTAACTGTTAATATTTTTATAAAAATTAAACAAATTAAAATTTAAGTTTATGTCATGAGTCGATTAAGACATTTGTAGTTAACAGTATGAAAAGGTGAAAGCAACATTTTAACTATTTATATTTTATAAAAGTTCAACAAGATAAAATTTTAGTTTATGGCACGAGTCGATTAGAGGTGTTTGCATATATCCACGTGCTTTATATATATTATTTTTTAATTTTGTATCTCGGTTATTTTGGTTTTGTTTGGAATAAGTGTTTACTTATTTATTTTATTTAATTTATTTTCAATTTAAAAGAATTTTTTATTTGTTAATCAAACTATTATACACTTATCGTACGAGATAAAAATAATTTTTTTAATGAAAATATAAGTTTTTTTAAAATGACAAAACCAATTAATAAACTAAATTATATGTATTTTTTATTTTTAATAATAATTTTTATTTCTTAATCAATTTTTTTACCTTTTTAGTTCATATAATTGAGAAGATTTTAAAAAAATTAAAAAATAAAATAAGTAAAAGATTCCGAAATTTAATCCAGACTAACTTCATGTTAGGTTTTTCGTTCTCATTTGTTTTGTGATTTTATTTTGAAAAATCTGTCATAAAAGTTTAGTGCTTAATTCCTTATATTTTAACACTTAATTTTTTGGTAAGTTAAGTTTTATAAGTTGTAGTAGTTAAAAAAAAAGTGCAGTACAAACAGTGTAAAAACTATGCAGAAATTTACAGAAATTGTGAGTAAGATCAAGATTGCTCGATCGATGATTCCAAGAATATCATCAAGCAACGTTTTCTAATTTTTTCTACAGTTTGTGGTGTCTCTTGGGTGAATTTTCAAAAGTTAAAGTTTTTAATAGATTCCAATGACGGTTAAGAACAGTTTGGTGCACGTGAATTTGATAAAGGTAAATTTACATTCTTAGGTTGTGAATTCAATGGTGGTTTGTAAAATCTCTTATAATCAAAACTCGTTAATAGTGTTTGATTTTTTTGGATCTGGATTGGTTCTGTAATTTTTACTCGAGTTAATATTTTTCACGTAAAAAATCGTATACCTCGTGTGACTGTTTTTTATTTATTTGCATTGTTTGGTTTGATATATCGATTAGTGCAAATTAATTTTAAAATGGAATTTTTCTTTTTATTTACAGCAAATTATTAGGTACTCCCAAAGTAACATGTGGGTGTTTATTTAATCCAACAGAATATGCCCTTTTTTCTCCCAAATTAATCCAATTATTAGGTACTCCCAAATCAATCCAATAAAATGTGCCATTTTTTTCTCCCTAGGCGCTTCCCTCCTATAGGAGCTTACCCCCTGTGCATGCAAGGTGTTTTTCTTCCTCCTGGAAGTTTTTTTCTAATTGCAATGGAGAAAATCATTGCGGATTTCCACAAGAAACTGCACTTAACAACCGAAGAAGAGGAAGTGGTTTTGGACGGTAAGCATATACAACTGGATGAGACGAAAGGCAAACTTTGTTCGGATGGAAAGCTTTCAACTTGAAGATCTTTCAACGTGGAAGCCATGAAATCCACCATGATTGCGCATGGAAGCTATCGAAAGGAGCCTCGTGTAAGGTATTAATGGAAAACTTATTTTTATTTTAGTTTAAGCATATAACTAATAAGCAAAGGGTCATGGCGAACGGGCCTTGGAGTTTTGATAATAACCTATTTGTACTGGAGGAATATGATAGAAAGCTATGGATAAATGACATAAATTTTAAATGGACGTCATTCTAGATCTGAGTCTACAATTTGTTTTTGGCATGCATGAATGAAGAGATAGGGTGTATCATTGGAGCAAAGTGCCGCACTCTAAAGGATATTAAATATGGGGAGAAAGGATTAGCATGGGGATAGTACCTCTGCATCAGAGTTTGGATCGACGTTACAAAGTCACTGAGGAGGGGAATGAAGATTGCTATGCATAATGCTGGCACAACATGAATAGATTTCAAATATGAGAGACTACCATTATTGTACTTTGCTATCTTTGTGGACAATTAGGCTACAATGATAGAGATTATGATCATAAACTAACTTCAAGAGAAGAAAATAGGGACAGTGCTATGTAGAATGGGTCTCGGCTCATATTCAAACAGGGACAGTCCTATGCAGTCAAGCACGATTTGGTACACGTAGAATCAGCAAAAGTAAGCTTATATTGGTTGTGGATTCAATAGTGATTTGTAAGCCTATGTAGAATGAGTCTTGGCTCAAATTCAAATAGGAACAGTCTTATGCAGTCAAGCACGGTTTGGTGCACGTGAAATCAGCAAAAGTAAACTTACATTGGCTATGGATTCAATAGTAATTTGTAAGATATCTTGTAATTAAAATTCGTTAATAGTGTTTGATTTTTCTGGATCTAAATTGGTTATATAGTTTTTACTTGAATTGAAAATTTTCACATAAAAAGTTATGTGTCTTTTGTGATTGTCCTTTATTTGTTTGTATTATTTGGTTTGATATATCAATTAAAATCAAATCAATCTTAAAACAAAAATTTTTATTTTATTTACGACAAGTTATTAAGTATTCTCAAAATAACATGTTGATAATACCACATAATACTTTTGACAAGTAAATAATTACATTCTACACTATGTACGCTATTTTTTTAATTACTTACTAAAAATAAATTATTATATTTTTATTATAAAATTTATTATCATTATATGAAATACAAATATCACTAATATTTAACACATAATACTGTAAATAATTCCTCCTCTTTTTACTGATATAAACAAATGCGCTCATAATATTTTTATTTTTAATTAGTTAGCAGTCAAATCAATCTCAATTAAAAAACAGTCGTCCGACTCTTTAAAAAATCATAAAGGCAGGTTTTGTTGAAGCAGTTTCCAAGTAAGTGAACAAAAATTATTTTCATTATATACCCCCGACCCCCGAGCAAATCCTCGTCTTCTTCTTCTTCTTCTTCTTCTCCTTCTCCATCTTGTCATCACTATCTTCATCAGCAGATCCCCCAATCCCGCTCTCTCTCTTCCCTTTTCTCTCTTTACAGAAGAAACATTTCTATCATTTCTGGGGGTACAATTCAGAACTCACCCCAGAAAAAGTCGAAGTAAAGCCCTAGAAAAGGAGAATTTTAAATCGATCTTCTTTCAGGATTGATCAAGTCCTTGTGTAATGCTCAAGTTCTCAGCCGGAGCTTCAGGGAGATTGTGTTTTGGAGAGGTGAGGTGAGGTGAGGTGAGCTCAGTGATCTGCCATGGGAACTTGTACCTCCAAACCCTCTACGAAAAGCAATTTCTCTGGAAATGATAATGGTCTCAAGGATGAGAACGCTATTCCGGTGAAGGATAAGGCTAATCCTGTTGAAGACATCGATAAGCCAGCTGATGATATTGCAGGAAACCATGAAAACCAGCAGAAAAAGGTGGTAGAGGCGGAGGTAGGTAAGAAATCCCCGTTCTTTCCGTTTTACAGCCCGAGTCCAGCGCACTACTTGTTCTCGAAGAAGTCTCCGGCGAGATCTCCGGCGAATGTAAGCTCCAATTCGACGCCAAGCCGGCTCTTCAAGCGGCCGTTCCCGCCGCCGTCGCCGGCGAAGCACATTAGGGCGGTGTTGGCGAGGAGGCACGGATCGGTGAAGCCGAACGAGGCGGCAATACCAGAGGGCAATGAGGAGGGCGCCGTCGGGGGGCTCGATAAGAGTTTTGGGTTCTCGAAGCATTTTGGGAACAAGTACGAGCTCGGGGAGGAGGTTGGGAGAGGGCATTTTGGGTATACATGCAAGGCCAAGTTCAAGAAGGGGGAGCTTAAGGGACAGGAAGTTGCGGTCAAGGTCATCCCCAAAGCGAAGGTTTGACATTTTCTCGCTCGCTTTATATATCTCGTGAATTAGTGGTTTTTTTTTTAATCATGTATCTGTGATCTGTGTTTTAATACTTGTAGAAGTTCAGTTTTTAGCTCATTCTTTTGGCGATGTAGAAATCAGATCTGTAGATAGAGATAAATCTTGATCTTTTGAACTGGCAGTGTTCGATGAAAACCCCAATTTGTTCATTTTGGTTATGTTGTCTAATTACACTTAATGCTTGCAATTATGCTCATCCAGGAATGTAAATATAATTGGATTGTTTGCTGATATGTAATTCAAGATATCAAAACAATAGGGTGTTGATCTTTGCTTGCTAAGTTTTGATGAAATAAGACAGAAGCAAGAAAAGTAAGTAGTAATGCTTCGGACACGAAGACATGATTTTGTGGTATTGGGCAGTTGCTGATTGGCTAAATTAATACCGGGTCAGTGATGGTCTAGTAAGCAGATTTGGCTGTATAAATGGCCATGGTGAGTTTCAATGGGTTGAGCTGATAAATCACGAGAACAGTCAGGTTTTCAACTGATGTAATTTTCTAAACTGCGGTACATGCACAAGCTTAGAAGCAAATCTCAAAGGAAAAAAAAGGCTATTGCAATGTACTTGTAGTGGAATTTCTTTTACTTCTTCTTGCTCTTAATTCAAAGGGATTGAAGTAATGTCAATCAAGTCATTGTTTAGCTGAGTGGAGTTGGATCCAACGGTTGCTTTCTTTGTGGTTTTTTTCCTTCTCTTTTCTTCGAAGTGCTTGTTGTTCAAAGTCGTGATATTGTTTAATGCATGTCTATGATATTCGTCTACCTTAATGTTGTTCAGTGGATGATAAAATAATTAGAAAACAAAATAAGTAGTCTTCCACTATTATGCATAAGATACTTATGGGAATTCAGTTAGGTTCTTGTGGGAGAGTGGTCGTGAAGTTATCAAGCTTGACAATGATAATGTTTGCCTTTGGTGGAAAGTCATTCACTCTAAATACAGGGCTGAGGAGGGGAGTTAGACACCCAAAGAGGTCTGAAGCTCATATGGAGTAGGACTGTGGAAATGAATCAAGAAGGGGGGCTAGATTTTCAGCAAATATGTTTGTTTTGTCATTGGAACTGGAGGATGATACAATTATGGAATGACTTGGTATGGGAATGTTCTTTTATGAGGATTTTCTCGTAGATGAACTGAATTATAGTGTGGATAAGGAAGCCACACCTCGTTCAACCTTTATAGGATTGGAGTTAGAGATGAGTTTTTTAAGCTTCTTTGTAGTGTGGAGAAGGATTGGTGCCATGAAGATATGATGTTATGGAGAGGCTGACGCGAGAGATTTTCAGTCAAATCCTTCTATTTTATCCAAGTATGTGGATCTGATACCTTTCATGGGACAGCATTTGTAGGCTAGGGTGCCATCAAGGTATTTGCTTATCTTTTGGACAAGATGAGCTTGACTCTATTCTCATCACTGATGGCATGGGAAGCAGGTGCTTCCTGCTTGCCAGTGGGTGTTGCATGTATTGCAGGGCAGATGGGGGTCAGTGGATCACTTACTTTGCCATTGTGGGCTGGAAACAGAGTAATGAAGTTTGTTATTTTCCATTTTTGGAGTTATACGGGGCCACTGGTTCAGTGATTAAATCGTGATGTATTAAACTTCAGGTTGTGGGTTTGAACTTGAGGGTAATTATTTTGCCTACATAATGACAAATGTCAGATTTGTACTCAATCTACCCGTCGAGCCTTCAGGACAAAATTGGGAGTACTTTTACTTGGGTTATGCCTACTGTATTTACTTGATGTATCAGTCAA
>JAOTRH010000018.1:3886685-3902582 GCA_034768845.1 Heliamphora exappendiculata | reverse complement strand
GGGGGGGGGTGGGGGGGGGGAGGGATGTTCTAGTAGAGTCCTAAAAGCCTAGAAGGAAGCTCCTTTATACTTGATGTGGAGTCTGCGGGAATAACAAAATAGCTGAAATTTTTTGAAGAGTTTGAGTTGTCAGTTCATGGATTAGAGGCCTCACTAATTTATGGTTTTTATTTTTTGGCTTAAAAGGAAAATTTTGTAAATCTTATTTTGCTCTTGTAGATTTTTCTTGTAGAGCTTTTGTTTGGAGAGGGTTTATAATTTTCTATATATGTCACAAATGTTATGCACTTCTGGCGTGGTTAATTCCATTTGTTTTATTTGTTAAAAAGTGGTCTCAGCTACTGTTGGAAACTGGTCTTTGGGGGTACAGAATTTATGCTTTCTAGAACTTTATGTTCTACTTCTATCAGTCAAAATAGCAAATTTTGGGCCCGTCAAGTACAGTTTTCCGAATGTTATTTCCCGAACAAGAACACGTTTGTTGGCACTTTTGACAAAACCATGTCCAAAAAAACGAAAAAAACTGAATGACAAAATGAGCCTTTTTTGAAAACAGCTAAAAGACGTTTTCACTTTTCTTTTTTAATTTTTCTTGATGATTTTTCAAACAATCAACACACGGTCGTTGTCGTCGTCGTTTCAGGCGGTCGTCGTTGGTCTCAGGCGGTCGTCGTTGTCGTCCTTCATAGTGACCATCGGTGTCGTCTTTCACAGTAGCTGTCGGCGTCGAGATCTGAGAGAACGACTACGTGCGAATACAGTCGGCGTTGTCCTTCGAAACACAGAGAACTCAGTCGGTTTTTCTTCGTTGTGTACTTGCTTCGAAATTTGAGAGAACGCCGACACCGACGCCAACACCGATCTGAGAGAACGACGACAACGGAAACTGAGAACCACTGAGAGGAGGACGACGGCATGCAAATGTAGTCGTCGGCGGCGCATTTGCTTCGAGATCTAATTGTATTTTTGTCGTATACGACTGAATCACACACAAATACAGTGTTTGCACGCAAATACAGTTGGTAGCGACGGGCGTTCGTCGTCGTCAGTGGCATCTCAGTCGCCGGCGGTGTGCCTTCGTCTTCGGAGGCGTCGCTGGCGGCGTGCCTTCTTCTTCCAGTTTCTAGATTTCGGCAAGTTAGGGTTAGGGATTAAGTTTTCTAAAAATAATGTACCAAATGCAATTTTTCTTTTCAAAATATTATAAAATTGTTTTTAAAATTTATTTTTACAAAACAGTTTTCAAATAATAATTTTAAAAAATGCAACAAAACGAACCCTTTGTTTTTCTAGGAAAGTAATACAGTGGCCTTAACAGCCTCACTCATGGTGATTATGTCCGTCCTCCAGTTGCGACCCTTGACCATCTAGCTACACGGATCACTAGTGTTTCTGTGTGGTGAGTTATGGGTTCTTGATTTTCTTTCTCTCGCCACCATGTGCCGTCACTAGTGGTCTAACATTGTCTGCGTTATTTGCTCTTACTCACCTGGGTTATTGCTTCATGATTTATTTTTGGATCATGGAAATTAAGATAAAGTCAGGCATGTCTCGGTGGGTGTGAGGTCTCAACTCTCAATTGGTGGACTTGGTTGCCGACGCCCTGTTCGATAGGACGCCTTCGCTTGCACTGGACTTAACAAAGTAAAAATGGTTTCGTCTTGGGATTAAGTAGTTAAAAAAAAAAGTTAGTTGGGCATAAGGGAAAGAGACAAAATAATTTAGGGGCTTATGACCAATTTCATGAGCTTGTTGCAAATTACCGTTCTTTTTTGATTTGGACTGGTTCATTTGGTCCATCTTTCTTTCTTTCTTTTTTTTTAAATATAAGTAAAGGGTATTGTATAAAAGGCATTAAGGGAATGCCACCCGATAGAGGAAAACCCTAACAGAAAAGGCAGGAAGATAAAAACACTCCTGGCATTAGGAGAAGACTACAAATGCCCCTACAAAAATATCACAAAAACACACTCATTTGGTCCATCTCGTGAGGACAAGAAAGTAATGGCATTTTTTTGTTCGTTCTTAACTTCTTTTGGACAGAATTTTGTACCATGAACAATGGTATTTGAGAATTTGAGATCATGGGAGCTTTGTGTTCACTCAGCGACTTCAGTCAGTGCCTTGTGGAGACTGACGTATCAGAGCTTTACTAAATCTTTGATTTGTGTGGCTAATTAGTCGTGTACATTTCCTTTTGATGGAGTAACAGTCATGCGCAGCAAGAAAACAAGTTTGGAAACTGAATGTAACTGCTGAAGTGATTTATGTATTCAGTTTGATGTATATTATTGACGTTAGGGTTTATCTTTGTGTAGTTTTTGCTAGCAAAACATATCATAGAAATGGAATTCATAGAGTAATCAAATTGCAGCAAAAATAGCTGTTTGAATTTGAGAAAAGATGGTATAAGCTGTTGCTCAAGCTGTGAAGGAATCTTTGGATACTAATGAGGTCCATTCTTTTTAATTTAAGAAATTGGTGGATGAATTAATTTACCTTGCATTACTTATTGCCATTCTGGTCTAAACTTGATGAATTCGATTTAGCACTTTTCCTTTCCTTCTGTTGTATGAAATTTTTCGATTGATGTTGTAGTTGATTCTTATCGTGTCAGTTTGATGCTTGATCCCCTTTCTCATTTTACCTCTAAATGCTCCATTTATGTCAGTATGAGAATTATAAAGAACTTTAACGGGTATCTTGTGTTTCAGTTTAGTTTACTTCTTTCAATTGTTTTTGTTTTTACTTTGGTGCTAATCCTGATCTGTTATTCTTCTAACTAGATGACCACTGCCATAGCCATTGAGGACGTAAGAAGGGAGGTGAAAATATTGAGAGCTTTGACAGGGCATAACAATCTAGTTCAATTTTACGATGCATTCGAAGACAATGAAAATGTCTACGTCGTGATGGAGTAAGCTTCCATCTTGACGCCTTTTTGAACTTCATCTCCTCATAATGGATCACGTCCTGTGGCTTTGAGGGACTGATATAGCAGTGATAAATGTGTGTCTTTCACTAGTTTAATAGAATGTGATGACTTTGCATCTTTAGCTAACTGCTCTATTTTAATAAAAACATGGAAATAGTCTTTTTATCGCTAACCGATTTTGTGCTGATGTCAATTGCATTGCATGCTCATACTAAGTTTGTCTCTAACAGCTTTAATGAATTACATTTTCAGGTTATGTGAAGGTGGGGAGCTTTTAGATCGAATATTATCAAGGTACCTTTTTGGTGGTAGCTATGCTAACATATTGTGTTTTCATGTCTTAATTTTGGATGCAATGGTGGATTAAAAGGAAGAAATTTTGGGAAAATAAAACTGGACAGTAGTTATTAACATATGCATAGTTGTTTGTTTTATTCTGCAGGGGTGGCAAATATACAGAAGATGATGCGAAGGCTGTCTTGATCCAAATCTTGAATGCTGTTTCTTTTTGCCATCTCCAGGGTGTGGTGCACCGGGATCTTAAGCCAGAGGTGGGAAATATTGTCAAGTTGACATTATTCAAACGGCATTAGATTTAGACCTGCTTGATTGTGACATGTATAAGTTACTTTCTTTGGTTTCTGGGCTGGGACAAGGTGAATGGATGTGTTTATTTGGGAGGTTTCCTGCGCAAGCAATTGAAAGATCACACCTCTCTAATTTTAGAGTCTCTTTTTTATTTAGCTTTGGAAAAAAGAAATTTAGAGTTTAGTAATTGCATTGATGGCAGGTCTTCCTCATTATTCAATAAGAAGCACATACACTTCTGAGAAGTTGCAGTGTTCCTGTTGAACGCCAACACTTTTCAAACACTCCTTGACGTGTCCAAATATTTCTTATTATTTTTTTCTAAAGCTTTTTACAGAAAGACATGTTTCGGATATTGTAAGGGTATTTTCTGTAAGAGAAATTAGAATCTTTTCTTCATACTACTTTTTCAATATGTATGATGTGGAAATTGATTTGTTACTATTTAGAAACAATAAATTGTAATGTATTTGCAATGGAAAAAATTTAGTAGTTACTATAGTCATGTATGTACAAATATATATTTGGTTATTGGCGTGTCCCTTCTGTGTCAAGTCCTGCCCTGCTGAGTTAATTTTTTGAAAAATAATTGTCATGTCAACATGTCCATTCATGTCATGTTGTATCTATGTTCCTTTCCTTATTTGTGCTTTTTTTGGTTACCATTCTAGTGCTTCAATTTGTAAACCAAAGAAGATTTGCGCATATGATATTAGTTATTGGCTAAAACATCTATTTCAGCAGTATTTGTTGTATTGATAACATTTTCTTTTTAACATTTTTTGTATGTACAATTTGTGCTTTATTGTCAACATTGTTGGTCCCATCTAACTCAAGTGAATTACTGGATCAGAACTTCTTGTTTACATCTAAGGATGAAAACTCACTGCTAAAGGCCATAGATTTTGGATTGTCAGATTTTGTGAAGCCAGGTTTGTCACTCATCATGTATATAGTACTGTTGTCTATTTGTTTGAAATGGCTTAAATGGTTAATTGTTTTCAATTTGCCAACATGTTTGCAGATGAGAGGCTTAATGACATTGTGGGAAGCGCATACTATGTGGCACCAGAAGTGCTGCATAGGTCATATAGTACAGAGGCTGATGTCTGGAGTATAGGTGTTATAGCCTATATTCTTTTGTGTGGCAGCCGTCCATTTTGGGCTCGAACTGAATCTGGGATCTTTCGGGCTGTTCTAAAAGCCGATCCAAGTTTTGATGAATCACCTTGGCCTTCACTATCTTCTGAGGCAAAAGACTTTGTAAAGCGCTTGCTGAACAAGGACCCACGAAAAAGAATGTCAGCTGCACAGGCCTTGAGTCAGTGTCTCAACCCTCGTTGATAGTTCTGTGTTTTCTGTTCTTTATATTACTGAAATACTCACCATATGAGAATCTTCTCTTGTAGGTCATCCATGGATTAGAAATAGCGATGTAAAAGTGCCCCTGGATATATTGCTCTTCAAACTCATGAAGGCTTATATGCGCTCATCTGCTCTTCGTAAAGCTGCTTTAAGGGTGTGTATATGCTCTGCCACAGATACAATATTTTCCTGCTATCTTTATTGGCTGTGTCTGTGATTCTGTATGAATGCCTGTAGGGGGAAGGCATAGATATATTAAGAGACTGCATTAAGGGAATGCCACCGATTACAGAAAGAGTTGATGAAAAAGGTCCTATACATAACTGTGTATATCAAAAGCTCTACAAAATTCAACTAATAATCAAGAAAAGGAAAGACTCCCTTGATTCCCAACTATACAAACGATAAACAAGAGAGTTCTTAAGCCTATACAAAGGAACTCTAACCCGTGAACATGGCGATGGTTCTTCTCCCTTCAAATAACCCACATATTGCTGAGAGGAATCATATTCCATAGCTTCTTGCACATCTTCCCCACCTTTGCACCTCTCCTACTTAGGAGGTGCTCCGTAACAGTTGCTGGGACAGCCCACCTCACATTGAACCAAGATAAAACAGAGGTCGAAACATCCCAAGCCACCAAGCAATGAAGACAAAGATAATGCACCGACTCTCCATCCCTCTTGCACATGCTGACAAACACTATCTTCCTCTTATTCAAATTATCCACTGTAAGAATCTTGTCTTTATTCACACACTGCATAGAAAAGGCCACCTTGTATTCAGTAATATGCCAAACCCAAGCTAATAGTTCAATCAACATTCACCAATATATTGACATGGAATATTTATCTAAAAAGGATATAAAACGATAAGGAAACATTAAAAGAAGAAATAAAGTCCTAAAGAAATCAAAACTTCTGAATAATTAAAATTCCTAAATAAACTAAGAATATGTGTTCAATTATTCATCCTCCTATGGCTTATCATTCTCCATCACTTATTGTTTGGCAATTGAGTTTGTACATGACTAAACAGCCAGTTTGCCATGCATTTTGGCTGGAAATTATTGTCAATTTGATTCTTTGACTAGTGAGCATCAAGGTTTTATATGGACGTTATAATCTGCAGAAGGTGCTTGAATTGTTAACTAGATAATAGAAAATTGCAATCTCAAGCACTTGAGACATTGCTCAATGTCCTGTAAGTATTATTATTCTTTGTTTGGTTATAGTAACACATGAATGAAAATCTGCATGCTTACCAAAACAAGATATTTTTTTTTTAGATAAAGAAAGTAATCTGAAATGGGATACATACCTTGTTGGGCTGTATGATGTAGTTCTAATGACCATCTGAGTTTATGCTTCCATGTAGTTTTGCTGCTTTGTTATTTTCTGGTGGTTCTTAGTTTGAGTTTGTTTGTCTCCAATCCATATGGTTTTCCCTTTGACATGTTATAATTCTTGTTGTCAACTTTCTGATGGTTCATATCCCATTTTTCCTCTCGGTATTTGGCAGGCTTTATCCAAAACATTGACAGTGGATGAGCTATTTTATTTGAAGGAACAGTTTGCGCTATTGGAACCTAACAAAAATGGCACCATAAGCTTGGATAATATTAAAGGGGTTGGTTGAAGCAAGACTGTTTAAATTTCTGTACTGTACTTGATGGGAATGTTGCTCTGAAATATTTTTGATTTGGTCAGGCCTTGACGAGAAATGCAACAAATGCTATGAAGGAGTCTCATGTCCTTGAATTTCTTGCATCGGTAGGTGCTTTGATCATTGTGCTGGATGTGCAATTAATTGTGCTTATCTGTTTTGTGTTCTGTCATTGGGAGTGATAAACTGTTTTCTATTCTTTTGTGACAGCTTAATGCACTTCAATACAGAAGGATGGATTTTGAGGAATTCTGTGCAGCTGCACTAAGTGTCCATCAGCTTGAGGCTCTTGATCGATGGGAGCAACATGCTCGGTGTGCTTATGAACTTTTTGAGAAAGAAGGAAACAGGGCTATTGTCATTGAAGAACTGGCTTCGGTAAGTTTGGTCAAGCATAAATTGAATGTATTAGTGAATCTATTTTGTGATTGAATCATGATGAATCTTCGATTCACCGTTCGATTCACAAGTCGAATCACTATTTACGATTTATGTGATTCTTAAAATCATCAAATCCAACAAATTAAGAACATCTATTTGCCACTTTTTTTATTTTTCCTTTTGAAAATTCCATAATACAACTTAGTATGTTTATTTTGAAAATAAGAAATAATTATACATAATTTATTACTTATTTGGTGATAAGAGTATTTAGTAAGAATGGGGCAAATTCAATAGGTTTTTAACCCTTTCTCTTATATCTTTTACATCAAAAATTATCAAAATATATATTTTAATGATGTTTAAGATGAAAATAACACTTTCAATAAATTATTAGTTGCTATTTTGGTAAAAAAAATATATGTATATTAATATGATAGCGATTGGATCAATTGGGCCCATCCACAACATTTTTTCTACTTTTTTTTTGTATTTAAAATAAGTATATAACACACATTTTATAATGTTTTTGTTTAATCTAAAGAGTTTTCACCCTCCCTTCTCTTAGTGTACTCTTTTTGAGGTTTCTTGTTTTTTTTTTCTTAATTATAAATTTTAAAAGTGAATGTATTATTATTTTCCAAGTAATCTTATGGTTGGTTGGATTTGATCCAAAAGCTCGTGTGGTGAAGGTAAATGTGTTCCAATTTCGATTACTTAATCATGTTCTTATTGTGTAATATCTATCAATATTAATTTATTATTTTATTTTATACATATTAAGTGTTTAAGAGTAGTTTTGTAGTTGTTGTTAAATCTTACGATTCTTAAATCGATTCAATTCGCAAGTCACAATTCACAAAATTAGAATTTCGATTCACGATACGATTCACAATTTACAATCCTTGATAACCCTTTTATTTAGGAAATTATTGCTTAAATTCAAGATCAGAGTGTTGTATGCATTTCATCTCATGTTGCATTCATTATTGTAATAGTATACTTTCTGTATTGCATAAGCACCCTCAAATTATTTGAGTTTTGTCACGTCAACAGACACAAATTTAGAGACTGATCTATGGCATCTTGTAAACCGTTTCAGGAACTAGGTGTTAACCCATCCGTCCCCGTTCATGCTGTTCTTCACGACTGGATTAGACATGCAGATGGAAAGCTGAGTTTCCTTGGGTTTGTCAAGTTGTTGCACGGTATCTCTACCCGCTCTCAGACAAAAGCTCAATAGTACACCTAAAGGCCGTCCAGCATCCTCAATAACTGCTTTGTTTGTGCTGTCTTCGGCAAATAAAAATGCCGGTTTGGACGCTTCTTAATCCCTTCACTTCCGGGAACTTCCACTGCTGCAAATATGGACACACGACTGTTCATTTCGGATCTGGTATCGCGCTAATAGCACGAGATCGTGTGTGCACCCTTTTGACTTATGGAGGTTTGAAGTAGTGGCCGTAGAACCTATTAAGCCCTGAAGAACAGGAATTAGTGTTCCCACTGTAAAGGTCTAATTAGATTTGTATTTGATTTGTGGTTGAGAATATTTCTCGCCTGGTTACGAGCATTCATACCTTATATTTACCGATTTTCTCAAAGATTAGTGTGTGTAAACTGATATACTTTGTGCTTGTGCATCTTTCATAGCCTTGCGTGTTGCAACTGCCTTTGATCTTCCTTTTTTCTCCAGGAAAAATAGGTTTTATTGGAAAATATAGAATTAGGATGTTGGCATACAATCAGTCCTTACACACAGAAAGTAACCATGAAGGGAAACAATTCCTCCAGGTGACTTCATGCTCTAGGCATAGAGCCTGTTTAGCTCCAACATGAGCTGCTCTATTTGCATCCCTTCTTACAAAGTGAAAAGTGCATGGTCTAAACTCAGATTGTATATTGCACAGTCGGATATAATGACTTCATAATCTGAGAAGATTGTCGCATTATTCTTCAAAGCATCAATCACTTGTAGTGAATGACCTTCAATAATAATGTCATCAATTTTCCAGCTTTGGGCTGATTCTAAAGCTTCTCTTACAGCCATAGCTTCTAAAACTCTTGGCGTGGAGATGAACGTCAAAGGTATTAAACGGGCAGCGATTATATTTCCCTGCTCATTCCTTGTTATGATACCCAGACCGGCTCGATGAGATGTTCAGTTTATGGCTGCGTGTCCACATTAAGATTTGGCCAAAACCTGGTGGGCACCATCTTATTCTTGTTGGGGCTTGGTTTGAATTTCTGTTTGCACTACCCTTTTCCTTCGTCACCAGCAAACATTCATTCCAAGTTTCAACTGCTCGTTCTACAATAATGTGGAGAGGAGTGGCACCTTGTTCAAAGAACCATTTATTCCATGCCTTCCAAATACTCCAACCTACCAAATACTCCAACCTAACATCGCAACCAATGCCATCTTCTCACTCGGTCTTTCTGATTAGTCTGCAAGTTTATCCAGCAATTTCCATCTTTCCCACCAAGATTGATCAATACCCGTACCTTCGAGGCGAAGCCTAAGTGGAGAGATAGTTCTCACAAATACAGATTTCTTGCGTTTAAAAAGCACATGTTCCACTGTTTCAACGCTTTCCCCACATCTTAAACACACTGGATCGACTATCAAGCCTTTTGTGATTAAGTTCCCTGCCACTAGTAATGCATTATGGAAACATCTTCATAGAAAATGCTTCACCTTTGTCATTATACTTAGCTGTCATAGACTCTTCCACATGGTTTGATTCTTTGCCGTATCACCTGGTCACCTAGTCAATGCTTACACAATATGCTAATTTGACAGAAAAAATTCCAATGGTGCTGAAGTGCCACACCCATTTGTCCTCACTCCCATGTGCCTCACTCCCATGTGTGCTAATTGGTATTGGCAGGATCATCTCTGAGCTTTGTCACCATTTCCAGTCCTCCATCGACTCCCTCTAGTCAAAATACCTCTTCCTGCAATAATACTATGCCACACCCACGACGAGTAATTAGGACAGTCAGCTCGCCAAAAGGATTTGTGATGGAAGTATTTTCCTTTAAACAACCTCTTGAAGAGGGAGGGGGGCCTGAAACTAGTCTCCATCCTTGTTTAGCCAAGAAAGCTAAATTAAAAGCATGGAGGTCCCTAAATCCAAATCCCCCACTTTTTTTTCTGTCACTGAGGTTTGCCCATTTCACCCGATGTATCTTTTATCCCTCCCCTCCTTGCCTTCCCAGAAGAATTTGCAAATTGCTGAATTAATTTCCTTGCAAAGGTGTTTTGGCAACAAGAGGCATTGCATCACATAATTTGGCATGGCCATCAAAATGGCTTTTAAAAGAACTTCCCTTCCTGCCTGGTTTAGTAAAATCTTTGTCCATCCATTTATTCTAGAGAAAATCATGTCCTTCAAATATTTAAAGACATCCAATTTAATATGGTAGGCTAAATACAAACCTCCCATATTTTCTACTGGGATACTCAAAATCCTACAAACCAGTTGTTTATCTGCCAATGAAGTATTTAGAGTGAAAAATAGTGCTGATTTCTCTCTGTTAATCTGCTGTCCCGAACCCCTCTCGTATTTTCGGAGAATATCATCAATTGTTTGGCAATCCTCTACTGTCGTACTACTAAAAAATAGAGTCATCAGCAAAAAATAGATGGGACGCCACTGGACAGGTTCTGATTCTAAAGCCTTGTAGTAAAACCCTCTCCTTTGCATCTTCAATAAGGTAGTGTAGCCCCTCAGCACAAAGCAAGAATAGGTATGGGGAGGGTGGGTCTCCTTGTCGGATTCCTCTTTGTGGAGCGAAAATCTCTCCCTTTTCTCCATTAATTAGAATGAAAAAAGAGACGGGCATTACACAACTCATCATCCACTTAACCCATTTACTAGCAACCCCAACTTTCTAAAAATTGCTTCGAGATAAGGCCATTCCACTCGATCATAGGCCTTTGCCATATCTAAGATGTGACGACCACCAACAAAAGCACTTTGGTTTTCACAGATAATTTGTAGTAGGATGGTTCTCAACCTGTTTGTTAGAACCTTTGCAATTATCTTGTAGATCACCGTACATAGGCTGATAGGTCTTGCATCAGTTTAGTCGGGTATTGGACTTTGGGAACCAACGTAATTAGGATTTGATTCATACTCCTTAGCATTTGTGAGTTGTGGAGACAAGATTTTACAGCCGCCACAATATCAGTCCCGAAGGTATCCCAGTATGTCCTGTAGAAGATAGTCGTCATCCCATCAACTCCAGGTGCCTTTGTCGGATGCATTTCAAAAACAACCAATTCAATTTCCTCCTCCGATACTGGCTTGGTCAGAAAATTAGGAATGAGAGATCAGATTTCCTCTATTTGATGGCAACCGTTACATTGGAAAAGGCCTTGAAATAAATCTTGGAATTCCTTGCGAATACTTCTTGGGTCAGGTATCCAGTTCCCTTGACCATCTTCCACTCTATTTATTCTAGTTCTTGCCCTTCTTTGGATCACCGAAGCATGGAAAAAGGCAGAATTTTTGTCCCATCTTTTCAGCCAGTTAATCTGTGATTTTTGCTTCCAGAATTCTTCTTCTCTATCCCATTCTTTCCTTAGTTGCATCTTTGCTTCTTTGGATTTCTGGTATGTGATCAGAGCTCGCATTCATTTCTAAATCTTGAAAAACAGTCTTCCATTTCTATCCTTGAAAAACAGTCTTCCATTATTGTTGGATTCATGTTTCTATCCTTTCTCCATTTATTTACAGAGGTCTTTTCTGTATTCCTGGACCTTCTTTTGGATTTGAAATAAATGGGACCCCAATACCTCTTTTCTCCAGGCTGTTGAAATAACAAGTCTTGCTCCCTGATCTTGAGTCCATCTTGAGTCAAATCTGAACACGCGCTTGTAATTTTCAACAGTTGGGTATAGTGATAGTAGGAGAGGAATATGGTTTGAACCCATTGCTATTAGATGTTCCACCAGTGCCTGATTATATTGAAGCTTCCATTCAATTGATGCAAGAGCTTTGTCCAGTCTCTCTTGGATTACTCCAGTACCACCGCTCTTATCTCTCCAAGTGAAGGGAAATCCCCGGAAGCCCAAATCCAACAACCCTCGAAACCATTGAAGGACCACCCCGGCAGCATAATACCCCACTTTTTTTTCCTCTTGTTGTACCATATCATTCGTATCACCCCATAAAACCCATTCTTTCCCTAAACAGCTTTTATAACATAAGAATTGCCTCCACTGTTCTTTTCGAGTTTCACTTTGCGCACTAAAATATACATTTGACCAGCCTCCAAGTTCTTTGCGTCTTTTCGTCGAATATCTTAACATCAATGAAGAGGGAGCATATTTTGACAAGTTACACCCCTTACATTGTTCTTCCAAAAAATTGCTAAACCTCCAGCGGATCCCAGCTCCTCAACCCATATTCCTCCATCCATTTTAAACACGCTTCGAACCCTTTCCATTTTTTGTTTCTGATAAGAAGATCACGTCTCGGAAGTGGAGTCTATTTAATTCCTTTAGTTGTGGAATGTCAGGGGGATTCCCACACCCTGGCAATTTCATGATAATAGTCTCATTGATCCTTTAGGAACTACTTACGGCCGGTCGCCTCCATCGTCATTTCCTGAAAGATTTAAGCTCAGGTGTCTGTTTAGGATATCAAAAAAGCTTAGATTTTAACACATTTAGTTTCTTTTTTTAAAAATAAAATAAAAAATAAATTAAATTAAATTGTTTGGAATAATTTTTGTAGTAGATTTTTTACTTTTTATTAAAATGTCTAAAATATTTTTATTTTTAATTTTTAAGTTGTAGTATTTGAAATATTAACATGATTTTTTTTTTGTGAGTAAAGTTAACTTTTTAAGTAAGAGTACTATAGTAATTTTGTTTAAAAAAATATTATGATGTTTGGGATATGTATTGAATTTTTTTTCTTGAATTAATAGTTTGTTTGAAACAGTTTTTAAGTTTAACTTTGAAGAGATTTAACTTTTTCTAAAAAGAGAGAAATAAAAAAAACTGAGTGTGCTTAGAATAATTTAAAAATGTAGATGCTAGAAGATTAAAAAAAAAAATTAACTTTTTTTGAATTGCTTTGGAAGTCGTTTAAAATTAGTATTCCAAACAAACCAATTTAAAAGCTAAACTTTTTTTAAAAAACTAACTTTTTTATTGATCCCAAACAGGCTCTAAGAGATGAAAAAAAAAATTAGTTTTTAAAAAAAAAAAACAAATAGAACAGCTTAAAAATTAATTTTTTTAAAAAAAAATCAATTTAAAAACTATTCTAAACAGACACTGAGGATATTTGTTTTCTTTACTAGTTTACTTCCTCAATATTGGAGGTGCTTGGAAAAATTTTCTTTTAATATAGTTTTATTTGGTTTTTAGTATATTTGTTTTAACTTTGCACCAAACTTTTTTATGTTCAGATTTTCTTACCATAGATAAGTAAAAACATAAGAAATTTAGACCAAAAATTAAAAAGAAAGTTAGTTTCAGTTAAAATACAGTTTATTTTTGTTTTTAAGTAATTGTTATTCAGTTTTATTCAAAAAGTAAAAAAAACAAATACAAATATAAAAAATTAAAAAATGCAATAAGAGTTATTTAATGTCATTGGCACTGCTTAACCATATCACTAGTGAGAAGGTGGCGTCCAAAAGGGCCGCTATAAAATTTAGTTAAATACACTGTATTCACAAAACTTTGGAAACGCATAAAAGGAGCATTACTAATCAAGAGATTTTATAGAATTTAGGATTGGTGTGAGAAAAAAAATCACATCCTCATTAAGTATTGTAATCATTTTGAGCTGAAATGATGAATGATCTATATAGATAATAATTTTTAGATGTTCCGTAATTACAATAATTTCTAAGCTTCATTATATGTTAGGCAAATACAGTAAAAAAAATAAACAAAAAAAATGATACAACTTAATGACAGAAAAAAAACAAAACAAAACAAAACAGAAAAAACAAGTGATCGAATAACTATTAGTGTCACTTTTTCAGATTAGGCTCCAGAAGAGGCCGATGGTGTTGAGGGTGTCCCCAGTTAAAGTTTCACAAGGGACCATCGAGTACCTCGCACATATGGTTTTTGACCCTCGAAACCCTGTATTGCCCAAGAGTGGAGCAGAGACCTACTCCTCACCTGTTCAATCAACAATTGAAGCTCATGATCAGCTTAATGAAATGTATTTGTATTTGTTGGAATAGGTTATCACGAGAACGATCGAAAATCTTATGGTGATTATGGGCGAGTGCATAAAAACCATGTATAAGAAGTTGGAAATGCATAAAAATAAGAGGCTATAAACATAGAAAACCATGTATAAGAAGTTAGAAATGCATGGCGTTCTAGCTATTGAATAATGAATTGAAGCAAACTAATATTAAGTGAAAAAACTCCGCAACAGGCATGCAAATTAATGGAGTTTGCTGCAATTGTTGCTAGGAAGTGTGAATGGAGAAATTACTTCCAAGGTAGCATAAGATTAAATTATCTCAAGCACTGGGCCCTTGATAGCAGAATGTTTTGGACATGATTGCGCTTGCACCAAACGAATTTATTATTTATCTGCTATCCCAATTGTAGGGTGAATCTTCCCTCGTTGGATTGCTATCTGATATTTAAAGAACAACAATATTAAAAATTACAGACATTTACAAACTATCAAAAAATGAATATAAGAAAAATAGAACATACACAGTTTTCACACACTAAACATTCAAAAGCCAAAAAATAAAATAAAGTAAAACATGCTTGGGATGTCTTCAGAGTTCTTGATACACCCGTGATAAATTGTAATTTCTATAGCACAGTATTATAAAATTTCAATGAGTGTAGAACCTTTGTTTTTCACCGCTCAAATGAAGTTCAAATTATCATCTCACTCCTTTGAAATTGTGGCCCGGTTTGGTATTTTTCCTGTCTTCTGTTTTCTATTTTAAATGTTCAGAATCACATAATTGTTTCTTGCTCCAAAACTCTACCATTTCATCACCAATAGATGGGGAAAAAGGATAGATTGAAGGTGGTTCAACATTTTTATTGTCCAAGTCAATTATGTTTGGTGCAGCTCAATATAGAAGAATTTGAGTCAAACCCATCAAAATATGAAAATCACCCTCCATTATTTAATCAAATAAACTTCCAAAAAGTTTCCTTTTTTCTACTATGAAATATAGTTACAATAAAATCAGTGACAAGACGCACAATTGTTCAACCCAGAAAAATTAGATCATACTCAGCCTTAATTCGATATTGAATTTTAGCCATTGCAATGAATTAAACTGTGACCCTAAGTCAAGTTAGTAACTTACCACGAAGTTATTCAATGCATAACCCCAACTCAAGAGCGAGAGAAATAAAACCCAAATATATCAGAATAATAAGAATTACCTGGATTGGACGCACAATTGTTTAAATAATTGTATAATTATCCTTTGATAGTCGCACATTTATGTGAAATATTACATTTAGTAATAAACTTCACAGCTGATGTACCATGTCTAGCTTGTTAGACAGATAATTACGTAAAACTTTATATTTAGTAGTAAATTTTACATAATTGTATAATTGTTCATTGATAGTCGCACAATCATGTGGAATGTTATATTTAGTAATAAATTTCATGTAATTATGTAACTATCAAAAAACACAAGACATAAGACCTTACATTTTGCAATGAGTCCCGCGTAATCTTGTGATTGTCTCAAAATACATGTGACAACGCATGCCCCATTTTGCTACTAATATTTTTTTACTTTGATTTTTCTGCTGTAACAGCACTTAAAGCATAAGAAAAAGAACTTTTAATTTTTAGAGTTTAATTTTGAAAATTAAAATTTATTTTTTTAAGCCCAATAGTTCGGTCTTGCTATACCCAATTCTATTTTTTCCACTCAAAGACAGAGGTTAGGCCTCATACTGAAGTGATGTTGGGCAGCAAGATGAG
>JAOTRH010000018.1:3853073-3886585 GCA_034768845.1 Heliamphora exappendiculata | reverse complement strand
GGGACACGTTAGGCCATTTGAAGTTGGCGGCCGCCACAATGCAAGTTGGCGGCCGCTGGGTTGGAAAAGGTTCCACATGGTTCTATTGGTGGCCGCCACAATGTGAGTTGGCGGTTGCCATGTTGGAGTTGGCAGCTGCCACTTTTGGCTACGGTTTTCAAAGGGTTCTATTGACGGCCGCCACAATGAACATGGCGGTCGCCCATTCTGACAATGACTTGGATAACAAGTTATCGATGGTTTGGTACAATTTCATTGGTTTCGGAGATTTTGAGGGTTTTTTATGGCGAGGTTCAAATGCCGAGCTTGGATTACCTCCCGAGGATCATACTGAGGTACTATTCCACCTGTTTTCATTATCAAATTCGCCTAAGATTAGGCGGGGTCAAATTGGGGTGTCTACACTCGTTATGGTCACTATGAGTTTCTCGTTATGGTCAAATTTGGGTGTTTTCATCATCGAATTCGCCTAATGAAACCGTTTTAGGAGACTCGAGGAGTCTGATGGGAAAACTTGGGGTCTATGACGGAAAACCGGTTATGTGGCTTCATGGTTGAGTTTAGCTCCCACTCTATATGATTATATATCCTGCCTGCTTTACAGTTTTATAGTCTGTTTCTATTGGGTTTCGGCTCACGGGTGAGATTTTTTGTAAAACCATTTTCAGGTGACGATGTGGATGAGGAGTAGCTTTGGTGGTGCCCACGGTGGCGGAAGACTTTTGATAGTTTTTCCTTTTTTGTATATGCTTGTTTCTGAAAGCAGATTTTGTACGCCATAAGGCGATATATTGTTTGCATGTTGGAACTATATATTATTTATTTATAAGAAATACTTTGTTGGATATTTCATTGGTTTCAACAGACAGATTTTATTATATGAAAATTTATATTTTTATAAAACTGGTATTTGGTGAATTTTTACGTGACCTCAGAATTTGGGGCATGACACCAGTGGTTCCAAAATCGTCGTCCAAACCGTTAGGAGATATCCGTCGGTGTAGGTGTTTAGCAACGATTTTTTAAGTCGCTGGCATAGCGTTTTTTTTCCAGCGATGGATATTGCAGCAGTTTCGATGCTGGAAAAAAACCACACTAACACTTTTGTAATACTCTATAGCGACGGATATTAGACGTTGCTATTTTCACCACAAAAATCAAAACCACTGCTATAGTATGTTATTTAGCGGTGCTTTTAACCGCTAAGTAAAAGCATTTGAACACTTTATTAGTGATGAATTTTAAGCGTTGCTATTTTCACTACAAAAACCAAACCGCGGCTATAGCCTGCCCTTTTAGCGGCGCTTTTAACTGCCTCGTAAAAGTTTTTAACACTCTATAGCGATGGATTTGAGCCATTGCTATTTCCACCACAAAAAACGAAACTACTGCACTAGCCTACCATTTAACAACGGTTTTAACCGCTAGGTAAAAAAGCTTTCAACGCTGCTAAAATTTCTTTTTTAGTGTCACTTTTAGGTGCTGCTAATGCATATTCATATTTCAATTATTGACAAAAATGTTCAATATTTTTTAAAATTGACAGTGTAAAACCTAGTATTACGGCAAAATACATCTTCTATAATACTAAAATTTTCTAATAGCTCAAAATTAAAATGTAAAATTAACAATAATTTTTAACATTCATTACACAATATTTTCATAGTTCAAACTCAAAAGTAAATCAAGTGGTTCAATAAATTTGTCACAACACCATAAACAAAAAAATATCCCGCCTAAACATAAAAACATAAATACTCCAAATATTATATTCCATTCTTGCAAAGATCTCTACGAACTAGTTTGGTAGATGCTTCTACATTGTTCTATTACCTGCAATACAAAATACGTAATATAGTAAGTTACGAATATTCAATAAAATAAAAATTGATGAATAAAGTAAATATTTACAGTATATAAAACATTCAAATTTTCAAACTTAGAGGCAACAAAATTAATAAAAAGAATGTATCTCGGCCGTGACATTCTATTTCATGACTCCCATAAAATGATCTTTTGCGTTGTTGCGGAGAAGCCTGATCAAGTGGGACACTAGTCTCGTCTTGAACCTAAGTTAGACGATAGGTAACTTACATAAATATACGAAACAAATCTTCATGAAGCTTAAGCAGTTAAGTAGAATCATGAATTACAAATATTTTTAAAACTAAAAATAATAATAACCTGTGAGCTAGTAGAACCATGCAATTGCCTAAGAAAGAATGTCATTTGCTCTTTCAAAGTGCTTACTTCACCAGACTAAGCTTGCAACTTATCCTCTTGTGCTTGTAGCTTTTCTTGTAGCTCACGGATCGTTTCTTTGTCTCTTGCTCTCTCTTCCTCAGAAGCTACTCTTAACATTTCAAATTTTTCAAAACCTAAATTGCTGCTTTTAGGAGTGGGCCCAAATTCCAAACCACGAAAACGACCATTACACTCAGGCTTATCAATTACTTGAGAATAAATGTCATTTGCCGACCAAACTATGCATCCATGGGAATTCTCTTCTGTGCCATTTGGTTGTGATCTAAACAATTCATCCATTTTTTTCTAAAACTCATAATTTTAATTGAATTAATGAAAACTAAAAAGAATTATGACTAGTTAGCAAGAAATATATTATTTTCTAATGACAAAAAATAATGAACACTTACAATGCTCTCGATTGTTATTTCATTAATTAGCGTACCGTCTTTCTTTTTATGAATCGCTAAATATAGCTGTACTCGGTTAGGTGCAACTCATTTTTCTTCCTCATATGTTTAAACAATTCAATCTTTATAACAAAAGCATAATATGATAATCAACTTAAAAATATCAAGCAATTCATAAAATTCTAAATACCAATTCTTTCCTATGTTGTGCATAAGTTTTTGATCCTACTGCATGTTAATATTTTTTATTATCTCTGTTTGTCTTGTTCTTCTCACTAAATTTCTTTATTTTAGAAAAAAAAATTATAATGCTAATAATCCTACAATAGCTTTTTCCAGCTTTTGTCATACTCAACAAAATTTTTAAGACCTGTCCTTTCTATGAAAATCAGTAAAAAACAAGGTCGGCATAATGCTCATGATTTACTGTTGCAGGTATTGTAACCACTATTTGTGCTGCTGTCTTTATCACATCAAAATATTTTGATTTTAAACTTCATTTTCAATTTATCAATTTCTTGCCTAACTGCTTCAAGATATTAAGCTTGATTGTTATTCTTTCTCCCCCATCTTTAGGAAGAACAAACTTAAACTGCAATTACATGTCTTATTGTGAAAACAAAATATAAACATTCCAAAAAATACTACAAAATTAGTGTGTGATATTCACAAATAGTGACAAAAAAATATTTGTAACTATAAATTATTATCTCAATAATATTAAAGCATTCTTCTTTATAATGATCTGACACTTTATGCCAATTATCACAATTAATTTGGCATAGATTTGGTTTCCTTACAACAGTTCCTATAAAGCGATTGAACACACTATCTTCTATTCTAATAGGTTGAAAAGCTTTATTGAATGTTACCATAATTCATTTTTTTGGTGGCAGATTCCAAACATTAGACATTCGTGTAACTCCTCGTTTGTTATGCTTACCTGCTTCATCTGAATTTAAAATAAAAAACCTTAAAAAAGATTTGATGCCACTAATATAATGCACATAAACTACAACATTGATATGAAATGAAATTATAAAAATAAACTATGTACACCCTGCTTGTAACTCCAACTTGTAATTCCCTAAATGACTCATCATCAATGTTGCCCTCTACATTTTGAGTGCGTGAGGAGTTCTGTGATGGAGCTTGTGGGGAGCCATAGTGGGGTTGTGAAGACCCATGTGACTGGATAGACTGTGAAAACCCATGTGAAGTGCCGTTTGACCGATTAGGTTGTGAATCATTCTCTATGTCATAAGTACGATATCGTTTCCTTGCCATGTTTGCTAAAAACAATAAATAATATTAACAATAGCATGAGAAGTAATGATTTGTTTTTCACATATCAAGTAACAAGAAATTGATTAGTTATGGCTAAACACATTATAACAACAAGCCAAAAAGGGAATAAACACATTATATATTAGCCACATATTAGTTATGGCTAATATATGGTTTTGGTTTATTCTTTCATTATCAGCTATATTAGTCAAAGGTGGTCCCTTGCTGTACAGTAGCTTCCACAGCAATTTGTTATTCCCATGTTTTCCCACATTGTATAGAACTTCTAACATTATCACACAAAATTTAACTAATTTGTGTCTTCTCTTTTCTACAATGGTTGTTGAGTAATGTCCATTATAGTTTTTGTTTATGCCGTGTTTATTTTTGGACTGAACAATTTGCTTTTCTTCTTCCTCTGTTGCAATAAATCCTTTTTGCTTTTTGTAGTTAGACAGCATTAGGCAAATTCTCATGCAAAGAAAGGGTGGGAGCAGTTTACTGATGTTGTCATCAAAGCTATTTCACTGAAGAAAAAGGGTGTTGTCTTTCTACCATGGGGAAACTATGCTCATGCAAAATCTAGGTAATGTCTTATTTTAATCTTTTGGCTTCTGGAGAATCTGAATGTTGATTAAGGCATACATCTGTTTCATCTCTAGCAATTTGTAAGCCTTGGAAACCCTAATAGTCGATGACCAATAGTTTCACAATAAATATCCTAATAGTTCCACAGTAAATATGCTAATAGTTCCATAACCATTCAAGCTACCAGTTCATTTACTAACATACAGTTTCCAGTTAATTTGAATATATTACTCGATTGCATGATATAAAAAGAATGAAACAGGTATAGCCAACCTATTTTAGTGGAACCAACCATCCAAAATAATAGTATATGGAAGAACAAAATTCAGACAAGCTTTCCAGATTAATGAATCAAAAATCCTTTTTGTGGATATGCATAATCCTCTGCCAAAGAACAGCAGTGATATTGAAAGAATTTTCCATAATCACTTCAAAAACCTTTTAGAGGCATTATAACACATCCCTTATGAGGAGAGACTTTCAGAAGAGACGTGCATGGGTAACCAATAGTACACCATAGTATTCAAGTTGGGCAACTGGCCAGTATATCAAAGAGGGAAAATAAAGGAAAGTCTGAACAATAAATAATGGATTCCTTGAAGGATAAAATATGAACAATAAGGACAAGAATAAAGCATCTTTACTCCGGAAAAGACAAACAAAGAAACCTTTTAAAGAAAATAATTTAAAAGAAACTTTATCATTAGGGTGTGACAAACGAATATTATTTCAAAAGATTGCATTCTTCCAAGGACTCAAGAACAGTGACAGAAAAAGATATCTATCAAAACATTGCATTCTTCCAAGACTCAAGAACAGTGACAGTTAAATTTGGAGGACTATATAATGCTTAACTAAATGGAACATAAACTGTCCTAGAATCGTAATGATGCTTGAGCACTTATCTCGAATCCAACATAGCCCAACCAAGGTTTTAAATATCAGCTGTTACGTATCGTATCAGCCGTTACGTATCGAGATTTTAGGCATCCAATATCGATATTTACCAATGTATCGGCCAATACTGTCCGATATCTACCGATATATGACCACATCACCGATACCAATACGTGTTTCGATACGGCAATTTAGAACCCTGAGCCCAACAGTAGTTCAGTACAATGAGAAATATATAGGCAATTTGGATAATAAAAATATACTAAAACAAGTGCCAAATGCAGATAAAAGAGGAACCCTTTAAAAGCCTTTAAATGTCAGAGAACAGACATGATCACATGGTCCCTTCCATAGTTAATCAAATTCAATAAAGGAGTAGAATATGGTAGGTACAACCATGAGGCACCTACAAAATGAAAGATAAAGAGTAACCAGATATTTACTGTTGCATTGAAACCCTTTGAATGATATTTTAATCCATTAAAGTATCTTGACATGTTGCTGTTGATTATATATGCTACTTTCCTGATGAATTGATAGCTAGTACATGCCTTAACATGAAGAATTTATGATCTGCTGCACCACAATTAAGTTATATCTCCTATGTGAAAATCCTCCTAAACAATTTTGATTTAAGAACTTATATTTATGAGTCTGTATTTCTCTACAACATTTTCGATACTATGAAATCCATATTCAAACCATGCCAAAAATTGAAAAGTAAATCTATGCTCAACATAATTTTCACCATTTTGGAGCTTTTACATGTGGTGCTTATACCAATCAACTCAAGCTTTGCAACTGACAAGAGACAAGACAAAAACAAAGGGCAAATAAAAGAGCAGCAACAACAGCACATTGCTGCACAACAGACAGCAGCACAAAACCAGCAACAAGCACAAACCAGCAACAAGCACAAAACCAGCAGCACCATATGCATTATACCAGCAGCTCCATGCACTTACAAGACAAAACCAGCAACACTAATTGAAGGCTACCCAACATAAACACCCTACTCCAACAGCTGCCATTGCATCTCCAAAAGACCACACACAACTAAGCAGGACACTTGAAGAATGGTGTATTCTAGGCCACACCAAACCAAAAAATTCTTATTCACTCTGATATCATAAGCATAAGATTTTAACAAGAAAGGAACTAAACTAGAAAATCCAAAAGCAGCAGTGGGACATCTTAAATTGGTGAGAGCAGAACCATTGCATTACAAGAAAATAAAAAAAAATTGGCATAGCAATAACAAATAACCACACCAACAGTCTAACAAGCCAATAATAATGGCCACAACAACTAAGTGCTACCAAAAAATTTAAAATCAAACAACTTGCATAAAAGATTATAAGTCTCAACAAAATAAAATAAAACTAGATATCCTCCTTTGAGTCTGAATAATCCATGAATTGGTTATCTTGTGTGAGTGGAGCATTGATTGTGGTTCCATCTACATCATCTCTTGCCCAATTCAGATTGGCATGCGCCTCTATATGCATATCGTCAACTATCAGATTAAATGGCTCATTATCATAATATGTGCCAACATCTTCCTCAACCAATTCACTATTACCAGCATCAAACACGTCCCTAGCTTTTGTTCTAACAACAACAAGCCAATCTTTATGTCTCACATCTTTCACATAGTAAACTTGTGAAGCTTGAGATGCTAGAATAAATGGTTCATCATTCAATTGATCTTCGGTATGTATTATGCGTGAAAAATTCACAAGGACAAGACCATATCCATCTATCTTGTAACATATGTTTGAATTCACATTGACCTAATTGCATTTAAATAATATGTATCGCAACTTGTCAAAATAATTCAATTCAATAATATCTGATAAAACACTATAGTATAAAGTTTCTCCTTCAGTGACCACACAAACCCCACTATTCTGAGTTTTCTTGGTCTCCTCACTATTGTTCAAGCGAAACTTGAAACCATTAATAACATAACGTTTGAACCACCTAGCTTCAGTGTTTGGGCCTCGAGCGAGCCATTTAATTTTATCAATAAGAAGTTGTTTTCTTATTTCGCCCATAACTGCTACCTGGTTATCAATAGATAAAATTGAACAAAAAACTAATTGAGTTCTAAAAATAAATTATCATACTATAATTGTTGTAATTAATAGTTAAAAACTTACATATGATCAAAACCAATCACAAAATTTTTTCATATGAATTTTGTTAACAAGTTCATCAGTTAAACGACGCGGACGATTTTGTCTCTTTATTTGCTCTTTGTGTTCTTTGCAAATACAAACCTGATTTGTGTTACTACTGCACATATTGAATTGAAAAGATTATACTTATATATGGATAACATATCACATCCCCAAGTGTTACTTACACGCGAAATGGAACAATTTCATCATCGTTGAACATTACATAACGGTATGCCTGTATCCATGACTTTTGATCAAGTTCAACATCCATTGTTTCTTCAGTTGAATCTTCAACGTTTCTTGCCGGTCGATTGAATATTGTCTGAATAGATTCTAGATAACGTGAACAAAATGTCAAGCATTTTTCTCCTATGTATCCTTCTGCAATAGAGCCCTCCAGATATGCTTTATTACGAACATAAGACTTAAGTTGTTGTAGGTAGCTACATTTAAAAGATCTTAGTTATACTTCAATTAAATTGGATAATAATATGATATATATCAAGAAACATAAATGGAAAATTTTACCTCTCAATAGGGTACATCCAACGGTATTGAACTGGTCCAGCAATTCTAGTCTTGGAAGCCAAATGGATGACCAAATGCACCATAACAGTAAAGAAAGGGGGAGGAAATAGTCTCTCCAAATTACATAAAGTCACTGCAATTCAAGACTCAAGTTACTCAAGCTCTTCCACTTTTAAGAATTTAGAACATAACTCCCTAAAGTAACAAGATAATTCGATTAATGGTAAAATGACTTTCTTTTGCAATAACCGTATCAATGCTATTGGAAGAAGTTGTTGCATCAGAATATGACCATCATGACTCTTGAGTCCCATGATTTTACGTTGTTTAAGTTGAATACAAAGTGAAATATTAGAAACATAACCATTTGGTACTTTTATCCCTTTCAAAACTTTTAAGAAATCATTTTTCTCTTTTGGTACCATTGAGAAGCAAGCTGGTGGCAAATATGTCTTGTCAGAACCTACTTTTTATGCATGAAGTTCACATCTTATACCCATGGTCTTGCAAATCAAGACGAGCCTTTAAGTTATCCTTCGTCTTTAGTTTCATATTCAACAAAGTACCGTGCACATTATCAACCATATTTTTCTCTATGTGCATCACGTCTAAATTGTGATGCAATAAGTGGCTTTTCTAGTATGGAAAAGTGAAAAAGATACCTCGCTTCTTCCATGGTTGTATCTCATGACTACTCCTAGAGTTCTTTTCATTCCTTTTTGTCTTTCCAAACTTGCATTGAACACTTTATGTGTACATCATCACTTCAAAGCCAGAAAGCATACTAGGAGCAGGTTCCATTTCTTGTTTGCCATCAAACGATACTCTATCCTTACGAAATCTATGATCTTTGTCCAGAAATCGCCTATGACCCTTGAAACAATATTTTCCTCTATATTTTAACCATTGAGAATGAGTGTAATAGTTGCAAGAAGGATAAATAAAAACCACCATTAGTACTCCAACCAGATATATCACCGTATGTAGGAAAATCATTTATTGCCCACATCAAAGTTGCACGCATGTGAAAGTTATCTTTAGAAGAAACAACATAAGTTTCTACTCCAACCTCCCACAGTTCCTTAAGTTCCTCAACTAACGGCTGTAAAAAGACACCTATATCGTTTGATGCTGAGTATGGCCCATGAATAAGCAATGATAAGATGAAAGAAGATCTTTCCATACACATCCATGAAGGCAAATTATAGGGAATCAGAATTACTAGCCATATACTATAACTGGTGCTCATATTCCCATAAGGATTGAATCCATCAGTTGCTAATTCCAATCGAACATTACGAGGATCAGATGCAAAATTCACATATCGAGAATCAAATGTTTTCCACGTAAGAGAATCAGCAGGATGTCTCATTATTCCATCATTTGTACGACCCTCCATATGCCATTTCATAGAAGCAGCTGTTTTGATGACAAAAATAGCCTTTGCAATCTTGGCTTTAAGGGAAACTATCGGAGAACTTTTACAGCATTTTTCTTTCTTTTTTTAGACAAAGCACTCGAATTATGCTCCAAATCAGTTTCATTTATTGCCCACCTTGATGCACTGCAAGGAAAAACTTCGTCATTTGCATGTTCTTTCCAAAATAACATACAATTATTAGGACAAGCATGGATTTTCTCATATCCAACATCCAAATCCTTAATAATCTTTTTGGCATCATAAGAATCTTTCGGTAATTTAGCATCTGAAGGAAGCATATCTTTCAAAATTTTGAGCAAGTTTGTGAATGATTCATTGGTCCATCTACTAAGACACTTCAGGTGGTACAAGTGCACAATGGCTGACAACTTGCTAAAATTCTTACACCCTTCATATAAAGGTTGCTCAGCATCTCTAAGCAAGTCATAGAATTTTTTGGCATCTTCATTAGGATCTTGTCTAGGTTGTTGTTCATTTAGACCTTCACCAGATGGTTTTAATATATTTCTTTCATCTCCAATGCCATCAATAAATTGGGTATGCATTGGAAACACGTCATGCAACATGTCGCGTATATCACCATGTTCACGTCACATTTTTTCACCACGAGTCTCGCTAACTCTAATACTAGCCGATGCTGACAAAGTCTCTCCATGATAATACCAACAATTATAACCTTGACTGATTCCAAATGAGACCAAGTGATCACATACAGTTTCTAGGTTCAACATATATGAATTCACACATTTTACGCATGGGCATAAAATTTTCCCATTCTTAGATGCACTACGAGAAGCAAATTTCAAAAAGTCTTTCACTCCTTCCAAGTACTCTCTTGATAATCTACTATTCTTCATCCAACTCTTATCCATTGATTGAATATAAAAAAAAACTGAGGTAAAAAAATGTAAATTTAAGTATGATAAACAAACTACTCTTATTAGATACACAACATGCATGCAGAATGTATCACTCACATAAAAATATAAAGTCATAACATATTGGGAAATGATCTAACGAAAAGTACTCATCTCGAAACATGATTATAGGGCTTACAACAATGTCACGGGCTCAAATTTAAAGGAAAATGTATATTAAATTGTATTAGTAATACAGTGAGACATGTCACGTGGTAACAATGTCACATGATATTTTCACAGGATTCTCCAAGATTACTAAAATAATTACTCTATATCGACAAACTAACATGGTATTAAGACATGATTGGCAACTAGTTTAGAAACTTGAATATTTGTTTTTATTTTGTATTTTTAGCATTAAAAAAACTTATTTTGATTAAAAGTTGATTAATTGAATAAAAAATTAATTTCTTTGATTTTTATTTAAATTAGGCAATATTTTTTTTCTATGTGATTGATTATAATATTTATTTATAATTGATATTAGTAGTCATGAAATAAAAATATTATTTTTTTTAAAAATATGATAGTTATTTAAATAGAATATTTAAGCATTAATTTATAAAGGTCGCTCGCACATACTGACCATGATTGAGAGTACTAATAAAACTTGGACTGTTTATTTTTTATTTATTTTTTTCCGTGAAAGAGGGGGGTGGGGGAGGGTGGGGTTGAATATATAAAAATACAAATAACATGGAATGTATTCATTTCTTCTGTTACTCCACGCTTGTTTCCTTTAATTTTTGTTCCCAAAGTGATATAAGCTATTGAATATGGGTGGTACAAGTGAAACAATCATAAAATGTAGTTTAGCACTCGAACTTTTTTGTGTTTCTTGGTGGTGGTTGTAAATCCAAGTTAGGTGCACTAGAATCAAATAATATTCTCCTTGAAGTAAAAGCAGTACAGGCTCTTTGAGGAAAATCTTTTTCAATTCTCAGGCCAACTACCACTATGGAAAAGAAATTCTGGTCAGTAATGGATGGTTTACATAACACAATCAAAATCAACCAAATATGAATGTGCTGTTGCTGGGTTTGTATTTGCAACATTTTAGGTTTTGTTTTTATATTTTTATTGCATTTATAATATTGGTTTGACTCGATTCTATTTTTTGTGTCGGCTCTTCTAGTACTAGTGATGACTCACAGCCTGTAATGTCATGAATGATGTTCTTTCTACGCATCCAATAGCCATTGGTCATTTTGATACCCTAACAGAATTGAAGGTGGTATTACCAAAGTGGAGCCGGATGCTTCAATGCATGTGATATTAATCATATTCGATGTTGATGTTTAAATTGAATCCTTGGTCTTCTGTCAATGGTACAGAGTTTTACTCTGTATAGGGATGTATTGGAACATTTAGCTGTGGAATGCCAACCTGCCTGAATTGCACGACATGTGAAGTTCATATGATTTGCGTATTTTTCCAGAAAACCTTTTGGCCCAGAAACTAATAGTTAGTCAAGCGCACTGAATCCACCAGCCTCTGGATGGCCCTACCACTCCTCCCTGTCACAAAATAACCAGTCAGTTATTTAATTCGAAAAAGTCAAATGAAGCAAATGATGGGCTTGAAAGTGCCAGGATTCCAACCGCCGCCCGCTCCCCACAAAAATGATTAAAGAATGGATCTAGAAAAGATTCTCTTATAAGGACATGCTTGGTTGGCTCCTTCGGTTTTGGAGCCTCTCCACCGCTAAACATTAAAAAGGTATAATACCATCTTAGAGGAAAATTAGTATTTGATTTTGTTTTGTGCTAGGTTGTAGTGCACGAGCATGGCTATTATATAAACATATTGTGTGAAGGGCATTGTATGATGGTGACAGTGGTGGAATAATAAAGGATCTCTCCCTCCCTTTCAAATCACAATAGTCCAAGATACTGCATTCTTTTTCTTTGACTGGATTCTTAGTATGAATACTGTTGATCTAGGTTGGGTATGGCTAGTATGGCGGTATATTAACTGAACTGTTCAATGATAAATTCAAACCTTAAGTTAGACAAAAGTGCTTGAAAAGCACGGTAGTAAGTAGAGATTTGAATACAACTTTTTAAAACTAAGCAGATCATGCGCAATTGTTTGTTGATTTTGCTCATAAACTATTTCACAATCTGAATTTTTGAGTTATGACCTATTCTATAGAATTGGAAAAATCAGTTAAATGTATAAATCTAAAGGATTTCCCTGAGTTCTGTATTGCATCTCTTTCGTATCCTGCCAATTCTTGTCACGAGTCCCTTTACTTGAGGTTTTTAGTTTTTTTTTTCTTTTCTTTTTGGTGAACCTTACTTGAAGTTGATTGTGTAAAATCAATCTGTCAAAGGGGCTTCTTATGTCCCAAACAGATCCCTAATTTGGGTTCATTTGCTGGAAGTTTAGCTCATATACATGTATATGGTAAAATGGAAGAGAGGGGTTGATTGTAAAGGGGAGGCTCTATGATAACTAAATGCTCGGGGAATTCATGCAGTCAAAAAACTCATTGGCGTAGGATCACTCTTCGTTGTTCTGCTAATTTTAGATATCCTCATGAGTTGATGTTTAAGAAGTGCTTTTCTAAATTTGCATTTCTGAAACCCTATATTACTTTGGTTAGGCACCATGTAGAATGCTCAAATCTTAGCACTATACGAAACCTTTTTACTCCAAATGTTAGGTTTCTGTTTTGGTCCTTAATTGTTCAAATGATAGTTTTTCTAACTCGAAATCCCTCACTTTTCACCTTTTCATTTCTGTCTTTATTATTGTTTGGACAATGTTTTGTAACATTCAAGTGGCTAACTCAAGGATTGACATGTTGCAAGTGTCGGAATTTTTTTGCAAGTTTCAAAGGTAGTCTAGGCATTGAACAGAAGGAGACTCGTCACGAGGAGAGATCGCAGCTCAGTCATTTTTCAGTGCCCATGAAAAATAATTTTGTAGATCAATGAAGATAATTCTTCTCTTTAATTGTTTAAGATCAAAATTGAACTCATGCCCATGAGGCATCATGGGTGGCGTGTGCATTATGACCATGTGATGCCAGGCACTATATAATTTTATATGCAACTTTGCGACAACAAATAGGACATTGTAAAGAGTAGTGTCAGAAATTTCTTGTATCTTGGCCAGTTCAATTATTTTTGTGTCAATTTTCCCTTGTAAACTTTCTTTTGGGAGATCAATAGATTTTTGTTTGTCCTTGGATTGCTTGTTTAAGTCATGTTCAATTCAATTATGAAGAAGAGCAGCTCAACGGTTAGCCAACTTAACCTATCGAACTTAAGGTGGTTTACGGTCAAGGCTTGAGATTAGAAAATTTATGTTTTTTCAAAATTTCAAATTCAAAGTCTCTTATAAACTTTTGTGGAGTTAGCTTATATGAGATTTTGTTGTTTTTAATTGGATCCCTAAACTCTAAAATGAGTATTTGCTACAGTCAAATTTATAGTAAAAGTTAATTATTAAAACGGAAAAGTTAATAGGATCGACATAATTTTTTAAAAATTGTTTTTCATCTTAAAAATAAGTTTTAATGGAAAAAAGCATTAAAATAATTGTCAAAAAGCAATAGCAAACAACCTCATATAAAAACAATTACGATAATGTGATCTCATGTGAAAATTAAAAAGTATTTTTTGTCACATTTTTTCCATTATATATTATTTCCCCTATTCGATGGTAGCTGAAGAGAAGTGGTAGATTAACAAATATTGTTCTGCATAATGACTTTACTTTTTTTTCACTATCAGCCTTCTTTCGGTAACCTAACTTTAAATAGATAATTTTTATTTTTAACTTTAAGTCAAATAAATAAAAAAATTATTTGATTAAAAAGTAATTTTAAGCCACCATACAGGGTGAAAATATTGTAATTTGACAGTTAGCGATTTTATGACTAAAAAAAAGGCTAAAAATTTAACTTTAAACTAGAGCCAAACTTGGCCTAAATTCACAAACAAAATAGATTCTTGTCGCTGTAAACAGGAAAATTCAATTTGTTGACTGCCAAACAAACAAGAGTCTTGCTAAGGTCTTTAGTTCCTCTGACATTTGCTTCTGCCCATTGTAGTTGTGGTGGGTTCGAACTCCATCCTGCCTATTGTAGTGGTGGTGGGTTCGAGCTCCATAGTGTATGGCGGGGTGATCCATGTTTTTTGTTCCTTAAATTAGGCTAGTGGTTTCTTCAACTCTTAGCAAAGGGAAAAAAAACAAGGGTCTTTTCCCTATTCCGCATTTTTTCAAAGTGAGTGTGAAGATGATCCATTTTTTTTAAACCCTGGCTTTAGCCCACGACACACGGGTTACAGGCCTAGAGCCTGGGCCTCATCTCCAGCCCAGGGTCAACTCAAGCCAGGCTTTTTGTTGGGCTCTCAATAGTATTTTTTTTTCCATTTGTCAAGTTTTACCAAAAGGTGTATTCGCACCATGATTTGTGTAGAAAGCATGTGAAAAATGGTCCAAGATTCCTAACCTAGCAGTGAGCATATGATTAGCCCTACCCAAAGGAATGCATACATGATTTCGATACGCTAAATAAGAAAAGAGAGCAAATAGATAGGGCAAAACCAATTATATATAGTTGAACTGACCAGAGTTCACGTGATCTTCTGAAGCAAGAGTTTGTTGAAGAAGTTATCTACACCATCCCACAAGTTAGTGAAGAACTACATACAATGAGTAGTCAACGTGAAGGAAGCTCTCGTAAGCTGTGTCCCTTTGAGCGTCTTGTTGGCACCGTTCCAGTTTTTGATGAGTTCTGACAATGGCCCTTTGTGTATCTTAACCTGACGGCTTGTTAAGTTCATTAATGAGAGCTTCAAAAACTCTTGAACCTCCAACCGTTTCTGCAACAAAGAAAGATGATGACAAGTGAATACAGACATTACCGCATAAAAAATTGCTAATAAATGATGGGGTCAAAAATAAACTTGGTTCATAGAAATATATATTGTGGGCTTTTGTTTATTAGCCTCTTTCCAATCAGACAGGTGTTTCGAAGCAAATCTGACTACCTTGCCTCAAACTCTGGTATTAGATAATGGCATAATGCCCTCTCACATATGACCATACCATAAGAATTAGTATTTTTTATTACAATAACTCAAAATTATAGTTTAAATATAACTCTTCTTGCATTTTTTGTTGTAAAAATACTAATTAAACTTGTGTAATCTAACTATTTCACCATATTCTTCTCAATAGATAATATATCTAGTTCATTTAATCTTTCTTGGGACATAATTGATCGAAAATAAATTTTAATTAATTTCAATTTTAAAAAATTTCTTTCTCTAGGCAACTGTAATTGGTACAGTCAAAAGAATTCTATAAGCAATCCATGTATTTGAAAAAAAACCTTCCATTCCTTTCAAATAGTTGAATTCTTCAAGTAACTTTTTGTTTCTTTTAGTAAAAAAACATTTAACATTTTCAATTCCAAAAACAAATCTCTCCCATTAATATTGGAAGCACCCTCATGTTCCAAGAAAATTTCAAACTTATCACAATAGTTTTTCAAACATTAATCGCTCGCAGAATGTAATTTCTTCAAATCAAACAAAAAATCAAAAGTTGCCTCATAAAATGTAAATTGTTCAAACATGCTCTTAAACGAAGACAAAACTTGATCAATTATAAATAAAAAGTCTTCAGCTAATTGCATCACCTTATAAATAACAATCTCGTCAAATTGCTTTTTTTATACGAATAACACGCTTTTCAAGAAATACGAGTTCAACTTCCATTTCATTTCCAACTTCTTTAATTTCAATCATCGCATCCACAAAATCTTTCTCTATATACATTTCAAAATACGTAATCAACCCTTCTTATTGCTCTATAAAAACACCTATTTGCATGTCTTCACTTTGAAACAGCTTGCTAACATTGTTACCAGCGAACAACAAATGATACCAAATAACCATGGCAACCAAAAACTCAAAATTTCTAAGTTAATGTGTTGCTAGAGACTTGGCTTCACTTTTTATTTTCAGTTCTTTAGTGGTATTTGTCAATTGAAGTAAAGTATCTCTTATTAGTGAAGTTTGATATCTTATTACTTTAACACGACTTTTCCAACGTGTTTATGACAATAGCTTGGCCTTCCACATTATCTATAAGAACTGTCCACCGTTTATCAAAAGATGAAAACAATACATACAGCCGTTGTACCATTCCAAAAAATGATATTAATTTTGAACATGAGTTGGTCATATAACAAAGAACGAGGTTAAGACTATGACAACTACATGGAGTGTAAAAAGATCTAGAATTTATTTCGAGAATTTTTTTTGCAAGTCTTTGTGTTTTTGGTTCATGTTAGAGCTATTATCGTATCCATGTACTCTTATTTAAATAAATGATAATTATTTTAATCAAACAGTCACTGAATACTAGATCTAACATTAGAACCAAAACGGTCACTCAATATACTGACAGTAGATCCAAAACCAAATATCCAATATAAATTAAATATTTAAATGCATATATATAATTCAAAATATTCAATTGAACCCAATGCCCATGATTCCATGAATATGATCTTGTGTGAGCTATCAGCCTATCAGCTATGTAAACACTCAGTAAACTAATCGTCAACGACAACGGTAAACCATGCATTTTTTTGTTTTGAGGATTATCTAACATTCAAACAGAAACATTCGAATTTCGAAATCGAATTCACCTTGAAAGAGGAGACTGGAGAGCAGAGAGCTGAGAGCCTGAGGCCTAAGCGCTGCGTGCGGCGGCGGCCGCTCGGCGACTAGGTGCGGTGCGGCGAGCAAGACGACGCATCGGCGCTGCGACGGTGAGCAAGAGCGACGGTCGTCTTCCTCGGTTCGACAATCGACGGTTCCTCTTCCAGAGTTATAGTACCAAAGCTAGGGCTTTTTTTTTTTGAATTTTAATTTTGCACGCGCTGAATCCTGACAAATATATAAAGGGCTTAGAAAATTGGGGCCCAAATTTGCACTTGAGCTGGGTGGAACTTATTTTTTAATTGGGCCTCGTAAAAAGAATAATATTTTTTTGAATTTTTATATTTTCAAAATATTTTACAAATTTAAAAATAAATTAAAATAACTAATAATTTTTAATAATTAATTCAGTTATTAATAAATTTAAAAAATACAACCTCCACTATTCTGTTACTAATTAAATTATTAAAAAATACATTTTACACATGCATAACAAGTGCACAATCAGTTGTCAACTATATAAAAATGTTAATATTATTCAATCTAGAAGAAAACAAAAAAATTAACTTTTTACTCAGTCAACCAAATTAAGAAAAATAATTTAAAATCTAATTTACCAAACAACATATTTTCAATCAAAACAAACTTTAAAAAAATTTTTTTTTTTAAAACTAACTTTTAAGCTATTTTACCAACCGGGCTCTAAAACTTCCACTTCTGTTTGGTTGTAATGAGATTAGCGAATATATTGATCTTTTTTATGTTATTTTGTTTTTTTATCAAAATATTATTTTAATTTCTTAGTGAGATATGCTTAAAAAATATGAAATGATCAAAAAGGTAGATACGTTTGATGCATCTAAAAATAGATACCTTTGCATTAGTCATATATCTTATAAACACTTTTGTTTTGGATTAAAGTAGTTCGTTAATTTCTCAGAGTGAAATAAGAAAAAGAGACTGATACAATTCAAACTTAGCTATCTACTTTCTAAGGTAAATTGCACTTTGCTCACAAATATAATTTTCGAATTACATTATAATTCCTCATTTTTATTAAGTTTGTTGGACTTTTTTTTTTAAAATTCTTTATCCACCCTAATAATTCCCTCCTTGAATAAACCTAGCTAATTATGCAAAAAAAAAAAAAAAAAAACTCAACACTTATATATATATATATATATATATATAGAAGCTCCCTATTATAAAGATAAGTTTTACGTTAATTAACAAAAATATCCTCTCATTATACATCAAGGAAAGATGTTAAGAGGTATATATGATATTATATTAAATAAATAAGATGACTTTGCAAAAGCCACAACTCTCTTAATTATGCTCTCATTTGGCTGTCTAAAAAGTAAAAAAGTGAGTTAAAATGCATTTGTTAGAAATTTTTGCAAAATAACTTTTTATTTTTACTTTTTAAAAAATTATTGTCCCAAAACAATGAAAATGCATTTGTTATCAATTTTTACAAAAAAAATTCTAAAAAAGTGAGTTAACAAAGAGCTTTAAAACAAAAAAAAATAATTGAAAACTATTAAAATTTGTTTTCAAGCTTTTCAAGTCCACTTTTTGGGAGGAGTTAGGGTTCGGCGGCACAAAAAGGTGCTAGGGTTCGGTGGTGACGGTGGATCTCACGACAGTAGGTCGCGATGGTAGACTTGTTGGAAAATGGGTTTTGAATAAAAAATTAGAATATGATTTTTAGTTAATTTTGAAACTAATTATTTTTATGTTGGATTAATCTTTTTTTATAATTTCAAGTTTTAATTTGTTTATCTCTATTAGCAGAGTAATCATGAATTTTGTAGTATTCAAAATCATTAATTGGTGAATGAGAAATTGACTCCAAAAGTGTGCCATTAAAATTGACAAAATAATGGTAACTAGCATCCATCCGACATTGGTTGGGAAAAAAAATGGTGGGGGTCCAAGTAAGTATATAAAAGGATGTCTAATCCCACATTGGTTGAGAAAAACTTAGGGGAATGGCTTATATAAGTTAAGTTGAGCCTATGGGGCGTGCCCCTTGAGAGTACCTAGTTTTGTGGATGGAAGAGGACCTACCCAACCGTGGGTTGTGAGTCGACTCTTATCTTTTTACGAAAAAATTATTTAATTAAAATTTTAAATTTTAAATTTTAAATTTGATTTATTTAAATTTTAAATATGTCGTTATCGTTATTACCAAACCGTTTGCGGTTCAGGACCGTTGGGGGTTTAGAACCGTTGGGTCTATTTTGGTTCGCACATGTTGGAGCCAGGCTGAACCAGTGTCAAGTCGGTTCGGTTTAAACCGAACCATCACCAACAACACCTATTTAAAGACAGCTGCATATTCAGTTTTTTCACTGGAATTTCCATCCTCCTCCATACTGCATCTTTGCTGTTGCTTTTCTGCCTCCTTGCATTTCGAGTTTGTCAAGAAAGTTTAACCACAGAAGCGTTCGTTGGTGTATAGATCGCAATGCTTCCTTTATACACGGAGATTGTTTTATCTTGGAGGCAGACGGTCGGTTCAATCGCAAGCAACGCGGCGATGGCGTATTCTATCTTAAAAACACAACATTAAACGTTAGATTCAGTCTCAAATTGTTTCTCGTCTATTTTGCAAGCTTCCATAGTGTTTTGGTTTTATTCTGTTTTCATATATAGATTCAGTCTTTGTTTTTATTTTGTTTTATCTTTTGCATAAACAAAATAATATGTTCCTTATATTTTGTTTTAACCTTCTGTTACGAATATCAGTTTACATTTTACAAACTAATTTTTTATTTTTTATTTAAAACATATAGAATAGTATTTTATTTTGTAAATCTACTGTTTTATTCTATATAAGAAAAATAATTTATAATTATTCTATTATAATTATGTTCTGAAATTAATTTTAGTTTGCTGTTATTTGTTTTCGTCATATTTCTGCTGTTCCAATTTTCTAAACCAACAAATTGATATCATTTCCTGTTAATATATCCAACAGGGCTAGGGCTCGTGATTTGCGCAAACATTTTCTTTCGTTTTGGTGGACTTATTTGCTTGTTTACGTGGATTTAATATAATTGATCTGAATTTTTTTTTGATTTCTTTTCTAATTGGTTTGATCCTATTCTCTCACAACCAAACGCAATCTCTGTTTTCAAATTATTATGAAACTGTTTCTTAAATTCGTTTTTA
The DNA here is from genome assembly GCA_034768845.1 of Heliamphora exappendiculata. Lineage (NCBI taxonomy): Eukaryota > Viridiplantae > Streptophyta > Magnoliopsida > Ericales > Sarraceniaceae > Heliamphora > Heliamphora exappendiculata. The sequence continues at coordinate 3,866,218 of JAOTRH010000018.1, read as the reverse complement.
CAAAATAATTTTTAAATAATAATTTTAAAAAACACAACTAAATTAACTATTTCTTCTAGTTTCAAGATCAAAGAAGACAAGTAATAATAAACTTCTATAACCTCTCAATTATTTTATTATTTTTTTGCATATATTTTTTATATTTTTTAAAAATTTAATAACTTTTATTATACATATTTATTTTTTATAAAAATTATATTTTTAAAATCTATTTATCAAAATCTATATTGAATATAAAATTATCTAAAAATAAAATTTAAAAAATTATAACAAATTTAAGCAAAATTTTTTACTTTTTGGCTTAAAGCTACTTTAAGACTTTAGTTTAAAAATCACTCATATTCCAATCAAACAAATTTTTTAATTTTTTAATTTAAAATAACTTAAAAACAAAAAGACAATTTAAAATCGATTGCCATACCAACTCTATAAGTTAGGGTCATCTAACGAAGAGAAAATGAAGAAATTAAACTTGGGGAATTACATAAACCTAAAAAGTCTTTTGAACTCCAAGGGCGCAAACCAATCTTCAACTACCCCAACTCAACTGGCAGTCTGCATGTTTCAATACCATACTTTAATTTTTTAATGAATGCTAACTTTACATTTATATTCACACACAAAAATAATTGCTTCAATTTCAAGTTATTGCTTTTTTACCGCAACAACACCAATATAGATAGACATAAAGAAAAAGTCTTAAAATTAAAGTAAGCTAAATGACAAGTGAAAGGCTCAAGTCTCGTGTTTAAACATATAATTATAATATTATAAGAATGTTTGATAGAATACTATTAATAGTTTTTAACTTTTTACTACTAATTTTATATATAAGTTATAATTTTTTTAAACACTCATAATTATAAATTATAATAATTATTTTTTTCTTATTTCAGTTACAAGATACAATTTTTATCAAATACTTACAATTTTTACTATAAATTATAATATATAAATTATTAATTTTAATAATACCAAACACCCAATGATTGTAATTTCGGATTGGTTCGACCCACTACACCTTCAGTCTATCCTTGGCCAGTCCAAGCCGACCAGGTTCTTGCTAAGATTCGAGCTGAACTGATTTTTTGTTTTAGAAAGAAAGGCCCAAGCCCAGCCTAGGGGGTCTGTGGGCCTAGGGATTATAACACAGGCCTGGGTTGTAGACTTGTAGGCCTAAGCCATACGCCTGGGCTCGGGTTTTTTGAATTTTTTAATTAAAAAATATGTCATTAAAATTTAAAATAATCTTTTTTTAAAAAAAAATATGTTTTTCTTACCCTTGTTCTTATTTTTTTAATTACTTTTATATATAATAAAAAATCAGTATATACTATGCTTTTTTATATTTCTTTTAGCTTATAAATAAACTTATTTTTATAATAATCATCACTTTTTAATGTTACGTAATTTTATATATTTTTTTTTTCTTGTATATAATAAAATATAAAAAATATAATAAAGTTGAGGTTAGATAGATTCGATATAAATCAAGATTGATCAATAGTGATCGGGTTTAATCACAAGTGATCAAGAGTCATCGAGAGCAATTTGGTCCAATCAGAGATAAAAAATTAATCATCCATAAATGCAACTGAGATTCTAGTCACAAATGAAGTCAAATCAAAAGATATCTTAATTCAACGGATGATTGATATCCAATACAAACTTAATGTTATGATAAATGGGCTTCTATCAAACATAAGACAAGTATTATGAGTATATAAACGCATGATGAACATATGTGAGTAACAATTGCGAAGATGCACATGAAATATACGTAGAGGTAGTATGCAAAAGCAGTGTTAGTATGTGAGAGCATAGAATGCGACATGCAAGACTTTGGCCACATTCGACTAGCAATAGTTTTTAGATATTTACAGAGAAGCTTCGGGTAGAGAGGTTGAGACGATTAACGTAATGAGAAGGTATTCACGTCAAATGTTCTATTTTACTCTAAGTTTGATTCATGACGGTGATCAATATCTCTGGATATGTGCATGAGGAAGGAGGGGTGGAGTCACGTCGACGAATAAGCGTCAGACATCTCGATGTAGATATGTGGGTTATACTGGTTCGAATATAGTAGATCGACGATGACAACAGAATCGACATCAATACCAATTACTTTTAAGATGATTTGCAGAGTTCAACACATATAATTATAATTTTATTATATGTATTTGAGTTAGGTTGGGTTAAAGTCATAAATTCATAAATAAAAAAAATTCAATATATGTAGAGATTTATAATTTTATGAGGCTAATTTCTTTTTATTATAAATAGGAACTCTTATAATTCTATTAAGTTTGTAAAAAGTTAATTAAAATTGATAAAGATGTACGAATAGATAAAAAAAATACCAAGAGCAATAGGGTAATGCCTGAGCAAAAAAATAATACGAGTTTCAAGACTCAAATTTTAGATGTCGATTTTTTAATATTTTTAATCTCATAATTCAAATATAAATCATTCATCAATCTTAGTTTTTTTATCTCTAAAAATATCCATAGATTTTCTTTCTTTGACCAATCCATTTCCTTAGACTCAAGTACTTGCTGTGGCGTGCCTTCAATGTTTCCTTACGGCACGGCACGTCTATTACCAAACTGCATTTCACAAGTGACATTTCTGGTATTTCTCCATTCAGGTTAGTTTAATAATATTTTCTTCTAAGCTTCTCCTATACTATGTTTCATTATTAAAATATATGTTGAAACTTGTTAAATTTGGAGAAACCTAAACCTAAATTTTGGAGCAAGTGACGTGGCTCCTTGGTACGACTACTACAAAGTTAAATTAGTTTGGCAGTGTGTTTGTTGGGATATCATAATCATACGTGTAATAGCTGGACTGGGTAGGCCAAAAATTCTGTTGATGTGATTTGACATGTGTTAAATGCAGTTTAACACCACTCACGCTTATAAAATGATTACTCACCAAATTTGTTAGGGAAGAGACTTCTCCAAAATTTAGTACCTGTTTTGAATAATTTTTAAATTTGGCTATTAAGAAATTTAGTTATTTATTTTTAAAATAAATAATTAAAAAAAATTAGAGTGTTTAGAATATTTTTTTTATAGTAATTTTTTTTATTTTTTATTAAAATATCTAAAATATTTTTATTTTTTATTTTAATTAAATTGTTATATTTGAGATATTGGTATGATTTTTTTTTTATTTTTTTGAGTAAAATAAATTTTTTATGTATGAGTATTATAATAATTTTGTTTAAAAAAAATTGAACCGTTTGAGATAAGTATTGGTTTTTTTTATTGAATTAAGATATGTTAACTTGTATTTGGACTAATTTTTTTTTTTAAAATTTTTTAGTTTTTTTATTTTTTTTTATAAACATATAAATATAAAAAGATATAAAAAAAAACTAACTTAGGCTAAACTAGTGAACTTTTTAAAATGCTATTAAGCAAAAAAATTTAAAAAAAATTAGGCTACACGTAGACTTATAAAAGTTAGTTAACTTTTTTGAAAATCAAAAGTGAAATTTAAAAACTAATTATTTTGCAAAAAAATTAACTTAGAAACTTGCTCAAACATACCCTAAGCATGGTGATAGAAGTCAAACCCGGTTAGAGTTCTAAATCTTGTTGCATAAATGGGTTTTGAATAAAATTATAATAGAATTTTTAGCTAATTTTAAAATTAATTATTTTTGTATTGGATTACTTTTTTTTATGATTCTAAATTTTAATTTATTTATCTTAATGAGTCAAGTAATTATGGATTTTGTATTATTCAAAACCATTAATGGGTGAATAAAAAATTAATTTCAAAAGGGTGATATTGAAGTTAGCAAAATAATGGTAACTAGTTCTATCCCACATTGTTTGGAAAAAAAAAAGAATAAGTATCTAAGTAAGTATAAAAAATTTTTCAATCCTACATTAGTTGGGAAAAACTTAGGCGAATGGCTTAAAAAAATCAAGTTGAGTCTAAACCCAACAGTGGGTTCGACCCAAACTCCACACGAGTGCTGTTGCTCGGCCGGCTAAGCTGGGCTCACGCTGTGGGCTGTGGGTCGACCCTTATCTTTTTGCTGAAAATTTATTTAATTAAATTTTTGAATTTAAAATTTAAAATATTTAAATTTTAAATTTTTTCCGTTATTGTTATTATCGAACCGTTAGCGGTTTGGGACCGTTAGGTCAATTTTACGGTTTGCCAAATCGGTGCCGTGTTGATTCGATTTAAACTAAACCGTTACTTTCAAACGCCTATAATAGGCTATGCCAGCACCCGGTTTGAGAATCCAATTTTGTTCCTGCCATTGCCGAACTTCTATTCATCTGCACTACTTGCATTTTTTCAAAAAAGTTCATACACTGCAGCGTTCGCTGTGTGTACAGATTGTCATGCTTTCTCTGTACGTGGGGATTATTTTATCCTAGAGGCAGACATCCACTACATCGCAAGCACCGATGCGATGACGTATTCTGTCTTAAAGACACATCGTTCAACGCTGAACTCAATCCCAACGTTCTATTCTTCGAGTGTTCTGTACGCCATTACTTGTTTTATTTCGTTTAATTTATTCTTAGTTTATTTATGTTCCTGTTTATCAAAAAAGTTTACAAAAATAATGTTCTTTTATTATGCATATTAAATTTGTTTTTTAATAAATTCAGTCTATCACTATTATTTTTATATTGTTTTTACTTACAATTTTATTTTAAATCTGTTGTAATATGCTGTATATAAAAAATAACAAATTATATTTATTTTATTTTATTTTATTTTAAAATTAGTTTTAAATTATTATAATTTAATTACTACCGTTTCGGTGCTGTCCAGATTTTATCAAGCTGACAAATTGTTGTGTTTTCAAAAATTATAGACCAACATATCTAAAATAAAAAAAATTGTAAATAGGACAATTGTGCTCAAAGCAAATGTATGGTATCTCGTGCTTATCCAAACTCTGGCTCTTTGAATAATTGAGCTCTCACCAACCATCGGTAATTTACTTTACCATCAGCTACTTCGGCTCGGCAGTAGGATGTCAATTTTCTCCTTTTTCGTTCCTATTTTGCACATTTTTTTTCTGATTATGTATTGAGTTTTTTTTTTACCCCAATAAAAAAATAGGATGGAAACAATATTTGCTCTCATGTCCCGTTTCTCTCCGTTCCTATTTATATAATATAAATATTTTTTAAATATAAATACATGTATAAAATATATATATTATATCTTATTGCGCACTTAATTAAAAATACAATAAATAAATAAACCACTCTCTCTATCATTTATGCGGATCAAGATTCTCTCTATTTTTTTATAATAAAAAAAATAACGACATATCCATTCCTACTTTACAGTGTTTACGGTAAATTCATTCTATTGATTCGAACCGTTCATGTTGTAAAACTTACTAAAACTATCATTCTTACAAAAAAGAGATTAACAACTTTAATTTTAAAAAATGGTATAGTCTATCCTCAAAATCGCACTATCTAGTTTTTTTTTTTCAAGAACAAATGCGTTTCGAGGATGTAGTTATCAATACCAAATCAACTTAATTTTTGAACGTATGATCTTGTCAATAAACTATATAATATGAATAGTTTAAATCATCAAAATAGACACAATAAAATATAAATAGAAATCACTCGATTTCTTTTAAAAAATTGAGAGAAATGGAATTCCACGGATACTAGATGTGATATAAAACTTGTTTGTCACGGTGAAGCTTCAAGGTTGCTGGGGAAGAGAGACGTGACAAAACGTGCACAAAACGTGCTTAAGGATTTACATAATGGAATAATTGTAAGCCATGAAGACCGAGCATTTAAAATGATGAAAACTCAGATCACATCTTTCAGCGAATTGATTTACATAACATAGAATGGATCAATGTGGCTGATGTTATTAAATTTGTTTACTTTTTGTGCAATTAGGGCATATAAATAAAATAAAACATAAAATATATTTACAGACCATATGAATTTAATTTATTTAATAACGAAAGTAAATCAAAATTAGGCTTTCACACTGTCCCTAAGATAGATTAGTTCTCATTACAGTATTACAGACGTTTATCTCATAAGATACAAAGATTTGTATCTAACAAAAAAATACTGCAATTGCTTGGTCTGTTAAACCAAATAATATTTTGAACTCTCTCTTGACAATGACTCTCAATTTTAAATATGCAATGCAAACTTTTTATATATAAAAACTAACAGAGAAACTCGATAACTATAGACGAACTCGTGACTATTTAAATAGTCACGAAAAAAAACACAAGTGTTCATACTAATTAACAGGGGTTTATTTCCCCTTAAGACCCCCTCAAAACTCTATTTTATGAGTTTTTGGTGAGTTCACAACAATGATTCGAATCGTTCATCTTGTAGGGCCTGCGTAATAAATTATTTGTATAAAAAATTATTTTGATCGGATATTGATAGATTTATGAACAAATGACATTTTATTGCACAAAATAAACGGTGTAAACTTAGTAACCCATTGAAACAAAAATCGTCCATTTTGTACAATAAAATGTCATTTGTCCATATATCTATCAATATCCGATCAAATTGATTTTTATTGATAGATTTATGATCAAATGACATTTTATTACACAAAATAGACGGTGTAAACTTAGCAATCCATTGAAACAAAAATCGTTCATTTTGTACAATAAAATGTCATTTGTTCATATACTTATCAATATTCGATCAAACTAATTTTTTTGTACAAATAATCTATTACGTAGGTCTTATAAGATGAATGATTCGAATCATCATTGTGAACCCACTCAAGACTCATAAAATAGAGTCTTGAGGGGTCTCGAGGAAGAGGGGTCTTGAAGGAAAGTTAACCCATTAAACAGGTGTTACAAAAGGACGCAACCCTTTAATAAAAGGACGCATCTTAGCTATGTAACTAATTAATTATCATCTTTAATCAATTCTTCACTCACTCTAAAATAGTTTTCAAATCATTTTTTAACAGCAGAAACGAGACTATCATCAAAAGATTTAACTGAGATTGGGGTCCCTGCTGTGAGTGGGTCATAGTAGGGTGGGCTATCTGCCCAAAATTATTTTATTCGGGATCCTAAGATTTAATCGAAATTGTTTATTATGTTAAACTCATCAAGTAGGTAATTTTTGTAAAAAATCAAGTTAATCAAACATTGTTAGTCATATGATGCGGAGACATTTGTTTCGTAGTTTATTCTCAAAATATTATAAGCCGATTAATTTTTTCATAACAAATATACTTTGATCTGTTAGATAATGATTGCCAATTGACCTGAGTTTTACAGAGATTACTTACTCAATGAATTCAATATAATAAACGATCCCGATTAAATTTTGAAATCCCAAGTAAAACAATTTTAGACTCACAACTCATCCTACTGTGACCTACTAGCAAGAGAGACCCCAACCTCATGTTTAACTAAGTACTTTAAAAAAGGAAATATTCAAAATTTACCATAATTAAAATGGCATACACTGTATTGAGTTCTATCAGCATGACCTATTAAACTAGAAGCTATAGCATATATTTTATTTTTATAGTTAATTGTTGAGATGCGTGGAGCCTAATAAGCACTAAGCGCGAAATTTCAGAAGCTGGCGCTTGCAAAGCGCTTGAGCACCATGCAGTCCAGAAGCTGGCGCTCGTTGAGAGCTTGAGTGCCTGTCAGGCCAGTAGCTAGCGCTCGCTAGGCGTTTGCAAGGTGCTTAAGCGCCGCTGGTGCAGATCATTTTTTACCTAGGGTTTTTATATCGTTATGTTGCATTATTCAGTGTAAGAGTTGTGGAGAGACTTGTGAAAGACAGAAAAATAAGTCTAAGACTCTTGTAACTTGTATCTTTGCTCTGCATAGTAAAAATTTACAACATCCGTGGACGTAGGCACCATTGTCGAACTACGCACATCTTGTGTTTCTTGTTTGTGTGATTGTTTTTCATTCTAATTCCTTGTTCGTGTTTGTGATTGCTTATCTCGATATCCTGTCGAGGGTTTGTTGACCTGAAAAATCTCAACAATTGGTATCAGAGCTTGGTCTATTGAGTGAAAGCAATGGCAGCGAAAGATGGGAAGGTTAAGATCAAGAAGTTCACTGGTGCAAACTTCGAATTCTGGAAGATGCAAATTAAAGACTATATGTACTAGAAGAATCTGTACCTACCCCTTCAGGGTGAGAAACTATAAGGCGTGAAAGAGGAAGATTGGGCACTCCTTGACAGATAGGCCTTGGGGGTTATTAGATTAACCCTATCGCGGAACGTCGCCTTCAACATCGTGAAGGAGAAAACAATAGCAGGTTTGATGGAGACTTTGACCGATATGTACGAAAAGCTAACTGCAGTCAATAAGGTGTATCTCTTGCGAAGATTGTTCAACCTGAAGATGGCAAAAGGTGGGTGAGTTGCAAATCACTTAAATGACTTCAACACGATAACGACTTAGGTAAGATCTGTGTCTATTGAGTTTGACGATGAGGTACGAGCATTAATTCTTCTATCCTCTTTGCCCGAGAGTTGGAATAGCACTGTTACATCAGTGAGTAACTCATCAGGGAAGTCAAAACCAAAGTTTGATGATGTCCGGGACTTGATTCTCAGTGAAGAAATTCGAAGACAAGAAACAGGTGAATCATCGGGATCAGTTTTGTGTACAGAAATGAGGGGAAGAACAATAGACAGAAACTCTGATTGTAGAAGGTCAAAATCCGAGAAGAGAAGTAGGTCTACAGAGGGCGTTACTTGTTAGAACTATGGAAACAATGGGCATCTCAAAAAGAATTGTAAAGCACCGAAGAAAGCCAAGAATGGTCAGAATTCTTTGAATGCCACAGCAGCAGAAGAAATTCACGACGCCCTGATTTGCAGCGTTGACAGTCTTATGGAGTCACGAATTCTGGATTTTGGTGCGTCATTTCACTCTACGTCACATCGAGAAATCATGAAAAACTACGTCAGCGGGGATTTTGTAAGATTTTTTGGGCTGATAATGGACCTTTGAAGATAGTGGGTAAAGGGGATGTCCAGATCAATTTTTCAAATGGATCTGTGTGGAAGCTGCTAAATGTCAGGCATGTGTAGGGTTTGAAGAGGAATCTAATTTCTGTGGGGCAGCTGAACGACGAGGGTCACGTGGTCAGTTTTATTGGTGGACTGTGGAAGATCACGAAGGGATCACTTGTGGTTGCTCAGAGAAGGAAAGAAGGTACATTGTACATGACGACGAACAACAGAAGTCTCATATCTGTTGTTAATACTAAAATTGTTTCGAATCTCTGGTACCGAAGGCTAGGACACATGAGCGAGAAATGGATGAAGACACTCCTGTCAGATGGAAAGCTGCCGGGGCTGAAATCTATTGATTTGGATTTGTGTGAAGACTGCATCTTCAGGAAACAGAAGAGGGTAAGTTTTTCTAAAGCTGGCAGAACTTTAAAAATAGATAAGTTGGAGCTTGTTCATACAGACGTATGGGGACCGGCACCAGTCTCGTCACTTTGGAGTTCATCATATTTCGTTACTTTCATCGATGACTCGATGAGAAAGGTATGGATTTATTTTTTGAAAAATAAATCCAACGTGTTTGCTACTTTCAAGAAGTGAAAAGCATTGGTAAAGAATAGAATAAGTCTGAAAGTCAAGTGCTTGAGATCAGACAATGGTGGGGGGTACATTGATACTGGATTCAGAAAATTCTGTGCTCTAAATGGGATCAAAATGGAGAAGACTCTTCCAAGAACACCTCACCTCACATCAATGGGGTTGCTGAACGGATAAATAGAACATTGACTGAACGTGCCAAAAGCATGAGGATACACTCTGGTTTGCCACAAATGTTCTGGGCTGATGTAGTCAGCACTGCAGCTTATTTGGTGAACCGTGGTCCATCTGTCTCTTTGGAGGAAAAAATATCTGAAGAAGCTTTGAGTGGTAAGGAGGTAAACTTGTCATTTCTAAAAGTTTTTGCAGTGTTTCCTATGTTTATGTTGATGCTAGTGTTAGGAATAAATTAAAACCCAAGTCTGTCAAATGTGCTTTTATTGGATACGGCACATATGAGTTTGGTTATCAGTTCTGGGATGATCAGAATTGAAAAATCATTCGTAGTAGGGATGCTGTATTCAATAAAAAGATTATGTATACGGATAGGATGGTGGCTTCTGATGTTTGTCCTACAGATTCTAGACAAGTGGAGCTAGAGGAGATTACTAAAAAGGATGTGAATAACAGGATGCAAAATATCCCTAAAAATATAGTTCAACATGAAGAACCGCATTCTGTGATAGGGTTGAGACGGTCTACTATAGTCCCCAGACCTACACAAATGTATTCTTTATCATTGTACTATTTGTTGCTATCTGATGGGGGTGAACTGAAAAGTTATGACGAGGCATTGCAAGTTGATGATTCTGTCAATTGTGGGAGTTAGCTATGCAGGATAAGATGGATTCTCTTATGAAAAATCAGACTTGTGAATTAGCTGAACTACCACATGGAAAGAAGTTTTTGCATAACAAGTGGGTTTACCGAATTAAGAAAGAACATGATGGCAGCAAGCGGTACAAAGCTAGGTTAGTTTTGAAGGAATTTCAACAAAAATAGGGTATCGACTACAGAGAAATATTTTCTTCAATTGTGAAGTTGACGACAATCAAAATTGTGCTGGGAATTGTGGCAGATGGATGTGAAGACGGCATTCCTCCATAGTGATTTGGAGGAGAATATTTACATGAAATAGCCGCAAGAATTTACAGCACGTGAAAAATGGGGAGATGGTATGCAGGCTCAAGAAGAGCTTGCATGGTTTGAAACAGGCACCGAGACAGTGGTACAAGAAATTCAACGGGTTTATGAACCAGAACGATTTTTTCAGATGCCAGACAGATCATTGTTGCTATTTCAAAAGGTTTGATGACAGTTATATTATTTTACTTTTATATGTCTACGATATACTTATTACCGGGTCAAGCATGTAGAAGATAAATGAATTGAAAAGTCATTTGTCAAAACAATTTGAAATGAAAGATCTGGACATTGCAAAATAGATTCTTGGGATGAGAATTAGGAGGGACAAAGTTGTAGGAACTTTGATGCTGTCACAGGAAGAATATGTGAAGAAAGTTTTGAACACATTCGGCATGTAGAATACAAAATGTGAGTACATCCTTGATTAGTCATCTGCAAAAAAAGTGTTTAATTTTTGGAGACTCATATTATTCTAAAGCAACTAAATACACATGTAAAAAAAATAAAATTATTATTATTTTTTCTTCTTTTGTTTCCTGTTAAATGAACGAAACCTAAATATTCTGTCTCTTTGTTATTTTCTTCCAGACATGGCATGGTGATCCAATGATTCAAGCGGAGTTTTTTTTTATAAAAAAGGTCAATCTTTTACATAGATGATAGCTTACGTGAAAACATCTCAAATTTCCTCGCATTTATCTATAAATCTGACTTTATTAGTCTAATTAAGAATTTTCGTATATTAGTTATTTTTCAGGATCTTGTGTTTCTATTGAGGTCTATGAATAACGTTTAATTGTAATTCCTCTATCGATCTTTGTTCATAAACATAGACTTTTGTACGAACTACATAAATTTGTGTTCTTATGTGATTGTTCACGAGTTTATTTTCATTTGATTCATTTAGATATAATAATTGAGGTTCAAATAAAAATAAATAAGTAAATCAAACTAAAATCTTCAGCATGACTTTTTTTTTTTATATAAAAAGTAGATTAAAAAAAGCTAACCTAAACATAGGCTAGATTGGTCCTTGACAAAAATCGTTGATCGCCCTTGCGTTTCGAAAAGACTTTACATAGGGCTATTGAAAGCTGAAAGTGATTGATTGTTTGAAGCTTTAAAATAGTTGAAACCAAATCCCAAGTTTTACAAAAGAAGTTTAATTACATAAGATCTAACCAAAACTTGACAAATTGACTTTTTAGATTGGGTCCAATCTATACAATTGTACTAAAAAAGAACACCTTGGTGTTCTTTAAATTTGAAAGCTCTGTGAATTTTTCTTACGCAAAATGCTCATTAAAAGTTGTTTTACAACTCATTTTATTTTAAGATTTTTAGGGTACAATTTGAAAACTACACAATTTCACTACTTTTTTTTTCGCAACTAATTCGATTTCAACTTATACCGTAACCGTTTTAATTCTTTTTTTTAAATCTTTACATTCTCTCTTTTCTGTTTTCTTTAAAATTTTGTTAATTTGATATTTTACTGCAATTAATTAAAAATGCATAAGTGGTGTGCCCTGAAAACTAGTTTTGACTAATTAGCTAGCCTAATTAAGTATGAGGATATCACTAGGAAAGGCATGCACGCATGCAATTAATAACCAGGGATGGAACTATGCTATGATAGAGGCATGCATATAATTTTATGTGAAAAAAGGTTTATAGTAACGAAATTTTATGTGACAAGTATAAAGATGTCACTAAAAATAAGTATTTGTGACAAAAATAGGAGTTGGTACTAAAAAAATTTAAGTCATTATTTTTTTGCAATAATTTTTTATTTGTTACATAACTTTTGTCACTAAATGTGCAGTGGAAAAAATAATTTGGCTCCAAAAAAATTAGTGACAATAATTTAGTAATAACAAAGAAGTTATCACTACAAAGTGATTATTAGTGACAATATTTTTCACTTGTCACTTAATCTAATTACACCAACCTTTTGTGGCAATTCAAATTGTTGTCATAAAATATATCATTGTATTTTTGTGACAATTTTTTATTTTCCACATAAATTTTACTGCTCAATGTGTGGCAAAAAACAAATTTGTCACCAAAAAAAGTTTTGCCATAATAATTTTAGCAACAACGAGGAAATTGTGACTAAAAAATTGTTATTAGTAATGGTAATTTTAATTTGTCACTAAATTTAATTAAACCAAACTTTGGTGGTAATACAAATTGTCGCCAGAAAATATATAATTGTATTTAATAACAAATATTTAAATTTTTTACTAAAATCTTATTCAAGTTAATATTTTAGTTTACAACAATGTGAATTAATTTTACTTTTACGGCAAAATGTACACCACAATTTTAACTAGTTCCTATGTTAAAATATTTGTTTAATTAAAAAATATTTATAATTTGAAAAATAGATTGAAA
>JAOTRH010000018.1:3808714-3852973 GCA_034768845.1 Heliamphora exappendiculata | reverse complement strand
AAGAGAGAGAGAGAGTGTGTGTGTATTGGGGGGAGGGGATCCTTTGGCTCAAATATAAAACACTTCTAAAAGGTATCTTCCACACTAAACATCTCATTTCGCTTTGGCTTTTAAGCCAACATCTTTTAGAGAATCTTTGTCTTCCATAGAAAATTTTCAGCTTCCGATCAAAAAAATTTACAAGAAGTTCCTCTTGACAAGGAGAACCTCAATATACAAAAACAAAAATGGACCAATTTTTTAAAAAGATCAATAAAGAAAAAAAAAACTGACAACATACCAAGGAAATCTGGAATAATATGGCTTTTTTTGCCTGGACTTATTTTCAAATTTGATTCCAACTTTTTTTATAAAAAAAAATCTAGACTCCTTTTAACAAAAGTTCACTACTAGAAGATAAAAAAAAATACACTCAAAAAAATATGTATTTCTTGGTTAAAATAGCAATCGCAGAAAAAAAGTACATGAAAACAAGTTTTTAGCATTAGATAAGAATGTATACCGTGGGGAAAAAATAGATAATTCATGTGTACAAGTTATTCTAGCCTTAAACACCCTTAAAGGATAAATTATTTCATATTGATCAAAAAATTCTAAGGGTTCAGAACTTGGACACCAAATTATGCATATCTTGGTTATTTTCACATTAAACACTAAATAATCACAAAATTATTGAAATCCCATCCATTCTAGAACTATAATGGGGACTCATCTTCGCTAATCCCACAGCGGCTTTAAATAGAATACATTTGAACAGGAAAGGAACCCATTCCTACATGGCATTTCTAGTTATTACACTTCTCAATCACGAGATCTTATATAAACATTAGTACATTACATTCTTCTCAAATCACATTCACATCAGAAGTAACTTTAAAGATAACAAGATTTAACCTTAAAACTTAAAAGTCCCTGACAAAAAGAGACATACCAGACATGGTCTCAAAAAAATGAGGACAACATCATCTGCAACCACTTGCAAAGTATAACGTAGAAATCTATCATGGCCATACACCAAATTTTCATTCATTGCTCAATGAGATTATCTAGGTTTCTGCTAGCATTTCAGCTCTACAGAATGTGTTCTTTGTTGTATACTCCCCCGTTGACATTGTGAACATGTTACAAGCGGATTTGTAGCTTTTTCTATAACTGGGCTTTGGTGTTAGTTTAAATAAAGTCCCGTCCATTTTCTTAGAGAATCAAACCTGTTCGGTGAATATGACAAGGATTAAAGCCATCTCTTTATCAAGGGACTAGTGTCACTTTCTAAAGTAGACATATTGAATGCAGCTTTTGGATGAATAGCAAAAAGAATATAAAGGGACAGTAAACATGGTAATTACATAATTTACATTACGGAAAAGTAATATATTGTTATATCCCACATATCCTTGCGTAGCTTTGAATTCTGATTGTTATGCATCTACCAATAATTTGATAACCATTTTTACAAACGTGTCTAATCATGTGTCTCTGAATTCTATTTTTATTGAGTAGGCGATTCACAATGAAAGTAAGCCACTAGCTTATGATAGTAATCCAAATATGACATCGACAACCATGAATGCTAATTTGTGTACATTAGGGGATAAGCTTATTAAAGTAAAATTAGCATCAAAAGAGTGCAATATATGCTCATCTCTGAGATGACAAATACCAGGATGGTCTAAGAATTTGTGGATGACCCTAATGTTTTGCAAACCTAATCAGTATGGCTACGGAACCGAATATCAATATGGCACGATACGGCACACAAACATGACAACTTCCAAAAAATAACAAAATGGGCACATTAGGCACTCCCTGTCCTTGCTCGCTAGCGAGCAGTCTCTTTGAAGCTAAGTAAAAGCAAGAAAAGGCTTCCTCGAAGTTTCAATTCGATTTTGTTCATACAAATGCCCCATGAGCACCCCTCGCCCTCATCAAAATAGAGCTATGCCAAAATCAAAGACACCTTCCTATGGCAAGTTTTGACATTCAAAAGTTGAGTGCATAGATTTCAAAAACATCCAGTACATAACAACAACTGATATAATTCTATGTTTATATGGTGGAAGACAAATGGAATAGAAAGTTCTAATGTCTTAGTTTCTAAAGTCTCAAGTATTCACAAATATATTGGAAGCTGCATGGACTGAAGGTATAAACATTAAAAAACCTAAAGAATGAATTGACACGTTAAATCCATACTCTTGTTTTTTATTTAATCTTCTGCTCTCATTCTATTTTCTTCAAACTTGCGTCAAGACATCGGGATCAAGGCCCCAACACATGACACATGTTAGCGTGTGTCCGACGTGTTGTTGGGAAACACAAATAAAAAAACACACGCATAACATCATGAAGCATGATCAAGCAACCAAATGACACACAGATATGCGTGGTTCGACAAGAAGGCCAACCAGGGATTCACTATGTATAAATATGGCAGAAGGTTACAACACATCATATGGCGAATAAGAATAGCCAACTATATATATTCCTCAAGAACCAAACTGTAATGGTTTACAAAACGCGTGTCTTCAACTAATTCCATCTAGATGCCATACGGGCTTCATCCGAATAGAAAATAACTAAGGCTCACATAACTCAACAACGCCTTCACCATCCGGACGAAAGTCACGGCCATCAAACAAAATCCAACAGTGCTTCATAAAGATCTGCAATACACCACTGTCCAGAAGGGAGTCAAGACCATCCGAATGGATACTGATATTGAAGATCAAGTTTCACCAAACCCAACAATCTCTTACTTGAAGATTGATTCAATACTTCCAATCCAAACATGAGGAGTTAGTGTGAGACTTCCTCCCGTCTTATAAACTGGAAAACTAACAAAAGTTGAGCATGTCTTAGCTTTTCCACTATAACCACCTTAGTGAGCATATCTGCAAGGTTGTCTTTTGTGTGGATCTTCTCCAAAGTGAACCATCCATCCTTCAAAAGTGAGCTAATAAAGTGGTACTTGAATTCTTCATGCTTGGTTCTCGAATGAAAGGCTGAATTCTTTCTAAGATGGGTAGCACTCTAACTGTCGTTAAATAGCTTACAAGAATCTTACTCATTACCCAACTCTCTCATGAAGTTCTTTAGCCATACAATTTCCTTGCACAATTTCCTTGCACGCCTCTGTGGCTGCTATGTGCTTTACCAATATCGTGGAGATGGTTACTATTTTCTATAACTGAGAGACCCCACTGACCACTACGCTACTCAAAGTAAACACAACCTGTAGTGCTCTTTCTTTTATCAATCTCCCCTGCCAAGTCTAAATCCACGTAACATTGCAATCGAATATCTAAGCCATCACAACACAAGCCTTGTTTTTAGTAACTTTAAGATATCTCATAATCCATTTCACTGTTGAACAATGCTCCTTGCTTGGGTTTGCCATAAATTAACTCACAACTCACTACATGAGCAATATCTAGTCTTGTACGGGTAATAATGTACATCAAACTGCCCATGACTGACTGCGTAAGGTACTTTAGCCATGTATTTTTGCTCTTCTTTCGTCACTGCTCCTTGCTCCTTTGAAAGCTTGAATTGACTCGCTTAGGGTAGGCAAACCGGCTTTGCACCCTTCTATGTTGAACTTCTTCAAAACTTTTTCAACATATTCTACCTATGATAGCTGTAGCTTTCCATTCACCAAGTCCCTGCTAATTCACATACAAAGAATTCGTTAGGCAGCACCCTAATCCTTCATAACAAATTCCTTGAATAACTACATCTTGAGTTTAGAAATGTTATTCATGTTTGATCCTGCAACAAGTATATCATCTAGATACAATATAAGTATAAGATAAGATGTAGCAAGCTTCATAAAATAACAGCAATGGTCTACATGACATCTGCTGAAGTCTGCATTTGTCATAAAGTTATCAAATCTTTTATACCTTTGCTTAGGAGCATGTTTAAACCCATACAGACTCTTATTGAGCTTACACACCAAATTCTCTTTTCCTTTCGCAACATATCCCTATGGCTAACGAATTATAAATGTCCTTCAAATTACCATAAAAAAAAAGTTGTTTTGACGTCTACCTGTTCCAAGTGCAATTTCTCAACTACCACAATGCTAAGAACAAATTTGATGGTATAAATCTTCAAAACAAGATAAAGGATTTTAATGCAGCCAATACCTGACTTCTGCTAAAAACCTTAAACTACCAACCTTACCTTGTACTGTTTGCTTCCATTAGATTCTTGTTTTAGCTAGTAAACCTATTTGTTGTGCAAGCCTTTCTTTTCTTTGGGCAATTGAACTAAGACTTAAGTCTGGTTTGATATGAGAGAATCCATCTCATCATTCACCGCATACTCCCACTCCTCCTTGGCCTCAACTTGCAGTGCTTTCTCAAAGCATTCTAGTTAACCAACTATCAGTTAGCAATAGATAATTCAACAAATAATTCAAAGATGGTGAAAAAGGCAACGACTCTGGTACATCTCCTAAGAGGAAAAGTTTATAAATCCTCATGTGGAGTAGGTTGTATACTAACATCCCAAGGCATCAAAAACATCTTTATTAAAATTCCATCAAACTCAACACAATCTAAATTTTTATAGCCTCTCTTTTGTTGGCACTGTCTATTGTTGTGTAAAACAGATTCGCTGAACACCATATTCATACTTCTAAGTGTTTTTCGGTTTTTTCAAAATCCCACTACCTAAAACCAAAGCAATCCGTCTTGCAGCCAATTAAGACACTTTCAAGACTAAGGATCAAGTTTACCCTTATTCTCAAGTTCTAAGAAAATGCAACCAAAAACACGTATATGAGAAAGATTTACCTTCTTTTCAATCCAAGCTTCTTCTATAAGTCAACCATTCAAAGCAACATAAGGTCCCCTATTGATCAATCCTCTAATCCCATTTGTAGCACAATAGGTTCGAATAAACCACCACAGTATTCACCGCCATTGTCAAAATTCAGACACTTTGGCTTTTTCCCTCTCTCATTTTCAGCAAACGCCTTCTAGTTCTTAAAAATAGACCTTATTTGATGCAGAGCCCCAGAGGGCTTTTAGTACATCTTCTCAAGAGCCGCTAACAGTTCAATTGTGGGCTTTACCTTCGCGATGTTCGAAGCAAGGAAGGGTGCAAGACTGAAACCACACAGTTTCAAGGGCTTTACGATCTAGTAAAGGCGAGCCTTGACTTGGACACCAAACTACTATTATTGGCAAAGGCACTCGGCACGTGCAAGAGTCTAAGAGGTCGTTCAAGGTGCATGGCAAGTTCATAAAGGCAAAAGGGTTAGATTGAGCATTTCAAAAATGAATTTCATTGATCTGATCCACGTTGGCATAATATCGCTTAGGTGTGCTAAGTCGTATTGTTGTTAGGCGTCAAGCTAGTGCCCACCCAACGAGAACACTCATACGATCTCTCTCGAAAGCCTAAAGACTTCCTCTCTCTCTAGGCCAATTCAAATTTCTTCTTTGGCCACTTCCCCAGCTGGGTGTTCCAAGTAGAGCAGTTACGGGCTCAGCTAAATCAAAAGCAAGTACTACTCTTTATTTGGTAGGAAAGGCCTCACTTGAACTAGGATCAAAATATGTATCCTTAGTTCGAATATCTCTTTGGCTACCAACTCAAAGAGTAAAGCGATGGCAAGATATGAAGGGGTTTGGCTCCATCTTCGAGCTTTGAACACATCATTCAGGTTTCTTCCTAAGCAAAGGAAGATATAGATCCAATTGTTACAAAACATTTTCGATCTACATCTTTTAGAAAGTGAAGTTTGAACCATTAAACTTCTCGAACTTGACTTTTCCTTCTTCCATTGTACGATCTTTGATCTCCAACCTAGAGCTCTGATACCAGTTGTTAAAAAACACAAACTAAAAAAACTCACAACAAAACGAATAATGATCAAGCAAACACAAGACAAATATACATGATTTGACAAGAATGCCTACGTCCACTACTAGGGTTTCAACTATGTTACATAAATTCTTCTAAATGTATAAAGTACCTATGTCGAATACTCGACACTTAGATAAGGGTATGGAATATGTACCTGACAATTTTAATTGGGCATTCACCTAGAAAACATATTTAAGTAATTTGAATTTATTGCATAACAATGCATAGACTTCAAAAAAAAGAATATATATTGAGAAATATGGATATTGTGTTGTAAATAAGGATTGATTTTTTAGCAAGATACGAAATGCATAAATGAACATGGTTACAGATCAAGGAGCCCTTCCCAGATTTTCAAGGTCAAGACCTTCTTGATGAAGATTCCACTAGCCCCAAGCCTAACCAGGATGTTCATCTTCTTCCTCACTAGTATTTTCCTCCTAAGGCTCCAACAAACCTTGGAGAAATTACAGACTAGAAAACACTTGCATTTGTTTTTTTATTTGAGAAAGTGGAGTATTCCACTTATTTCACTATGCCTTAGTTAGAAATGATGTTCCCCTTTTTTGCTTTATTATTCCTTTTTTTTTGTTTTTGGCTTTTATCCCTATTCCATGTTACATAGGGTTTCACTATGTATAAATATGGGAGAAGGTTACAACATATCATATGGCGGCTAGGAATAGCCAACCATATATATCCCTTAATAAAACAAGCAGCTAGGGTTTACAAGGCACGCGCCTCCAACTAATTCCGTTTGAACGCCATATAGGGTCAACCGAGGCTCGCGAAACTTAACAACGCCTTCACCGTCCGGGCAAATGTCACCACCGTCCGGATGAAATCCAATAGTGTTTCACAGAGGCTTGCAATAGATCACCATCTTGATGGAAGTCAAGGCCGTCCGAACAGAAACCTACAATGAAGATCAAGCCTCACCAAACCCAACTCAAGTGTAAATGTCCAAAACATGGGCACAATAGTTAAGGAGGGGGAGGGGTAGTGTTGTGTCCGTGCTTCCCAACAATAACTATCAAGCACCATCTCGTGTTAACAATTGCCTTTGAAACTCAAGGAAAGGAATCCATGTATACAAAGGTTTCCTTACCATCTGGATGATTCCAACTGTGCATCTCAAATGCAATCAGTAAAGGAAAGATTTCAAAGCCAAGAAGTGATCCAACTTTAGAGAATGAAGAAAAACATATAAAGGATACAAATCAGAAGGATTTCATTGAAGTAGTAACCTGAAATGCTTGAAATAAATCCCCCCTAGCAAACCTCAGGCTATCAACAGCCCCTTGTCTTGTGAGATCTACAGCATGTGCAAGGGCTTGTATGTCCACCTGAAATCAAAAGGCACCCACAAATTAACAAAGGATACAATTCACAAAATTCAACTGAAGGAGCAACCCAAGAACCAATGGCTTAATATGTAAAGAAACAGACAATCACATCCATGTGCCCAAACAGATGCTAATACATATGGTGTTCTGCTCTCCCTCCAAGTGATAAAAAGCCTCCAAGTGATAACAAAGGACAAAGGGGATTCCATAAAACAACTGACCTCATCAAATGGAGGTGCCTCGTACAAACTCTCCTGAGGTGTTGGAGCAGAATCTCGTTCCTCCAGGAGCAACCTCTCACTAAGATCTGAAATGGGTGATGAAGTTCCTTGACGAAAGCAAAATCCTTTGTGTATGCTGAACATTATGGGGAGAACATCAAAGAATGATCACAAAAAATATGAGAGAGAGAAAGAGAGTCAGTATTCAATGAAAGTTGATGAATAAGAAGTTAATGACTCGCCTGATCAAGTATGTCAATGTCATCGAAAGGATTGGATCGTATGCTTGTAAATGAGCTCTCAAAACAGAGGATATCGACCCAGCAATGTCAACCCTCCTCCTTTCAGACCACTGAAATAATCACAGTAAAACATTATACATCCACCTAGTTCACTAAAGCAAGTCCAACAACAGAACATCCATGTGATAGAAAAGACATGGTCAGTGTCAAACTCAGTGCACAGATAAAAGAGATCACAGCTTTTTGTATAGATCGAGAAGAAAGGTGACATTTTATAAATTTGAGGCAAACCAGAAAAAAACAAACAGTAATAAAATTGGAAGAAATCAAGAACGAGATATTAGCCGACTTAAGGTTTTTTGGTGGGGACTTGGTGGAATGGTTATCAGATTGTCTGGAATCCTGGCTTTGTTATTGCTAGGAAGCTGAAATTTATCCAAAATACATTAAAAGATGGAACAAAGAGGAGTTTGGGAATTTTCCTGTGGTCATAAAGCGAAGGCACATGGTATTATTAAATAAGGAGTTGGCTAGGAAAGATAGTGAGGCAAACTTATTCAGAAGCAGTAGTTTGGCAAAGAGAGGAAGCTAAAGGGGAGTTGAGCCCGATAGTGCTGATGGAGGAAATTATGTGGAGGCAGAAGGTAAGGGATCTACAGTAAGAAAAGTGATTGGAACACTAAAAGTTCACACTATTTGTATTTTTCAGCTTGCTAACTTCAATAGGAGACATGATAATACCAGAAGTGTGGCAGATGATGGATTTGAAGAGTGGGAGGAGGAGGATGTAAGAGGAGAGGTGGTTCAGTTTTATTAAAGGTTGTACTCTGAGACATGAGAGGAGACATCATGGAAGATTAGATTTCTCATCCGTCTCACCAGATGACAAAAGGGGCTAGAGAGGCGGTGCACAAAAGATTGTAATAGTTTACAAACAAGGGGGATGTAAGGGGAGAGATGATCCAGTTTTAGCCACATGAAAAGATTGCAATGAGGATAAGGGGCCTGGTCTAGATGGAATACTACACCGATTCTTTTGATTTCACGAAACATGGTCAAACAGGAGATTATGTGATTGATGCATCCAATTTTATTAGCATGGTGTGTTATTTATAATTAAGTGACCACAACATTGAATCTATGGCAACGAATTGTGGTGGGTACCGTTGTTTTGGAATCTCAAAGTGCTTCTATAGGTACAAAACATATCCTTAACATTATTTCAATAGCCCAATGATAGTTTATTCAACAATACAGAAGGAATTGCGCCAGAGGGTATTTACAAACTGTACATTGAGAAAGGTTATGATCATGTTGAATGGAGCTTTCCATTTTATGCCCTGCACAGGATGAGCTTGGGTGGGGAACGGAGAAATTGGATTTGGTATGATAGTTCATTGTGGGATTGGGTGGGGAATGGATAAATTGGATTTGGTATGAGAGTTTATTGCGCCAGAGGTTATTTACAAACTGAACATTGAGAAAAATTATGATCATGTTGAATGAGCTTTGCACTGGATGGGCTTGGGTGGGAACGGAGAAATTGGATTTGGCTTTTGCAATTTTGCTATTAGCTTTTCAATTATAGTGAATAGCTCTCCTATATGATTTTTCATTGTTATAGGCGGCTAGAGACAAGGGAAACCCATGTCCCCCGCCCTCTTCATTACTGTTATGGAGGCATTGAATAGAATAATGAGTTGATGTTAAGTTAGGGTTATTATAATACTTTAGTCTTATTATATAAATAAGAGTGGTAGGAGAGCTAACCATATGTAGCTCTCTCATTCACCGCCAGAAAAATTCACTCTGTAACTTTCTCTTTTATTTCTCTATCTCTACAATAATCTTAACATGGTATCAGAACGTGATCTTGTGTAAAGAAGATTTAGCCTTTTTTTTCCTTTTTTTCTCTCTTTTTTGAATTCGTCACCATAAAAGAAAAACAAACAAACAAACTACTCCTAGATGATCGACTAGTCTTGAAGATGAGAGTAATGATTTTTCTCCCTTTTTTGGGATTGTTTAATTTTTTTTATTTTTTTTTTTCATTTTTGGCGCCTTTTGGGGTTTGTCTTCACAAGTTGCGATTGCGACTGCTAAAGCTTGGATCGATGATTCCTTTTGCTTTCATGGGTGTCGGCTAGGATTCCAAAGGGATCGCCTTAGCCTTATTGTTAATCCTTAGTTGATTTTGGTGCACGGCTAGGGTTTCTCCGAGTTTTTCATGCTCTCCAAGTCACGACTAGGGTTTGCCACCTACGTTTGGGTTTCAATCAGTGTCAAAGCAGGCTCTAGAGGACCTAACCACCCTCGTTTGTACCTTCTTGGTTGTTTGTGGACTTTCACAAGTTGTGGCTAGGGTTTGCTTTGTATTTTGTGGATTTGCTGGTGGCGGCTAGGGTTTGCTGCAGTCCCTTTAGGTCCTTTTTAGATTGTCGTGATCAAGTATGAGTTTACTTGTATGTTCTAAGTATTATTTTCTCTCATGGTTTAGTTCTACTTTGATTCGCGTTCGTTGCAAAGTTCATTGATTCCTTTAGTCTTTGTTACTTGTTCTTGGTTCTCCATAGCCATGTCTGAAACTGGAAAGCCTTTTGGTAGTCATGAGGACACAGAGTTGACTTGTTTCGGGACTCCTACTAACAGTTTATCTCTTCAGATTAGCCTTGTTAAGTTAGATGATAATAATTATTTGATTTAGTCACATACCTATAGTTTAGCTATTGCTGCCCACGGCGTATCTGAGTATATAACTGGTGAAACTAAATAGCCAACAGTTGTGGGACCTTTTCACACACGATAGATAAAGAAAAATACTCTTGTCATGTCATGATTACTACATTCTATGCAAGTTTTCATTAATCGAAGTTTCTTACTTTTGGATACTGCACATAAGATTTGGTCTGCTACCCACTTAGACTTACTCTCAGACTAGCAATAATGCTCAGCTTGGTGAATTGCAGAAGAAACTCCGTGGATTAGATCAAAAAGATCAGTCCCCGGCCAGTATTACACCGAGTTGACTAGTCTGTGGAATGAAATTGATTATTATCTAGACTTTTAGGCAATTTGTACTACTGATGTTGTTGCTTTCCAAAAAATGATGGAAAAGAAGCAGGTTTATGATTTTCTTACCTGCCTAGATGTTGAGTATGATCCAATCTACATTTAGATTTCGGGTGGAGATCCGTTTCCTACATTGAGGCAGGGGTATGCTCATGTTCAGCAGGAAAGCAGGCGTTATGCTATGGTGCTTTTTTCTAGTCGTGAGTGTTCTGTGTGAACTATCGCATCTCTCACACGGACAAGCCAACGTTTTGTGTTCATCTCCTCCTTTTTTTACTCTCTTTTTTGTATCATTTTTTTTAATCTCAAAATCTTACTCGTAGTAGTTTTTTAGGTTGTTCAAAGGTGGCTAGTGGCGAAGATGTCGTGTGGCAAGAGGCTATGTTGATGGAGTTTTATTGGTTTAACGGAAGTTAAAGGTGGAGTCATCTTGGAAAATGAGGAGATGAACGGAATAGATAGGGAAAAAATAGAGTACGGATTCTCTAAACGGGTTTTTTGGTGGGCTTTACCTTTTTTTTTTTATGGTTCAATTTGTTGTTGGGCTTATATGCAGTTTGTAAAAGAAGTGGGCTGGATTGGGCGGTTGTTTGGGCTAGGTTTAGGGCTGGCTGGTGTAGTTTTATTTTTGGGGAAGTGGCCTGGGCTGTTTTATTCTTTTTGTGGGTGGTTTTCTTCTAAATCGGGTTTACTTAGAAGGTCTTTTTTTGGGCAGGCTCGTTCCAAGGAGTGGATGTGAGCTAAATTGATTTTCAAATCAAAATGTGGATTTTTTAGGGTCAAGTCACAGTGGTCTTCTTCCCTGCAGCTGGCCGGAGGCGATGTGTAAGGACAAGGACTAGGGTTTGAGGAGAAGAGAGATGGCATGTGAACCTGGACGATAGTGGTGGCGACAGCGCAAGACAAAGGTGGAGGCGGCGTAAGGAGACGGTGGCGACGAACTCAGAATGGCGTGGTGGGCTTGGGCTGGTGCAGCGACTCAAGCTAGTGCGGCGGCATGATGGACTAATGTTCACAAGTAGCGGCGATGCCATGGAAACTGATCGAGAATGAAGGTCGAGGTCAATGGCTATTCGACTATGCCGAGACGGTTGACACAATTTCGTCTTGACGATTGATGATGAAGGTGACTTCAACAATGGTGCTCGACTTGTAACAATGAGTTTATTATCGGTAATGGTCCAATAATTGCTCTGGTACCAAAACAATGTAGAACCAAGAGAGAGAAACTAATAACATGGGGTTGGAAAAAGAAGAATAGACGGATGAGTGATAGACAGATAAGAGATGGAGGCAAGGGGAAGAAATCATACCATTCTTATTCCATTCTTACTCAATTCCTATTCATTTAAGTTAATCGATACATCAAGAAGACTTGCTATTTATAGGCCTAAAACACTAATTAAAAAGGAAACTTCAAAACCTTAACTAAAGGAAACAAAATAACATCTCTAATTAATATTTATTAAAATCTTAATAAATAAAGAAACCTATTTCAATAAGAAAATAGAATAAAATACAATAATTAATAGATCCCAAAATTGATACTTTATGTCATCTATTGTTCGCGTCACAAATAGGGATTTGTGGAGTAAGCTTTTCTCCTATTTGGAAGGCAGATGTCAATTGAAAATGGTGAAAAACACATGGAAGGTGGAACCGACATGTTTCATTTGTTTAGTGGGAGAGAAAACTTCAAAATGCAAGTTACAGCTGCTACACAATTCCACTTTTTGGCTTAATGGGATGTTATGAATTTTGTTTCTTTTTTTTGTAGATTTTATAGAAGTAGTTAGCTTTTTCATTGCTTTTTTTGGCTTTTTTTGCACATCCCTCGTGCAGATATTGCGCCTCCCATGCTTTAGTGTCTTTTTTAAAAGGACAAATTTCATAGAACATCAACCAAAAAAGTAATGAGAAGCTCCAGTTGAGGCAACATCTGAATAAAGAAACATTATCTAAAACCTTTAAAAGATTAGGAAAAAGAATGATTCTTGGTTTACATAGGAAATTAGGAATTTCTCTTCATTCTAGTCCATCTAATCTCAAAATAAAACAAATAAGTGAAAATTCAATTTGTTCACGTATTTCTTTTGGTTAATTTCTTTATGATCCTGAGATAGCTTGAAAATTCTATATGTAGATACATTTCAAATTGTAACAAGTTAGTCCGAAGTATAGAGTGACCAGGATGTCTATGACAATGTGAAGATAGTAGGCACTTGATGGCTGAAAACTGCCATTGGCGGAGATGAAAAGAGCAAGGGAAACATGAGATAGAGTATTAGACAATAGAAAGGAGCTCTAAATGGGAGAGAATGGTGGATGAAGAGTAGCCCTTGAAGGAAGGCATGGCTCTCTTATATAAGAAACAAAATAACCCAGAAGTCGTCATCATAATGGAACACGTGACGCTTTTCACTTATAGTAATAACCTAAGCATAACGGTCGAGCCAACGGTCGGAGGAGATCTCTATTATCTAACAAATCAAGGGGTCATGTGCTAACCCTAACCCCATTGTCAGGGTACATAGCATCATATTTCTTTGAGCAACCAATGTGCTTACTACAAACCAAAATGGAGCCAGCAAGTCCCATAACTCATAAATGAAAACTAGCAACATTCCACTAAAGCACAAATTAAAATTCAATGCGACTGTTCGTATAAATGGTGGGAAAGAATAAAGCTTACCATGGAAAACCGGCCAAATATTTCCAACCTAGATCCATAACCACTTCAATCAACTGGTCTTCCAATGACAGCTCCAACAGTGGCCCCAACTCAAATGTCAAAAGTATCTCTTGGCAAGAGAGGGACTAATTAATCGGAACAAAATGGACCCACCTACACCACATGCTCGAGTCCACGACCATTGATTCCCTAGTCACCTCTCTCTCCCTCTCTCCCTCTCTCTCATATACTAGATAGACCCACCATCAATGTCTATGCATCAGCACGGACGGGATCAAGAGCACTTCACAATACCATATAAATATTAAGGGCATTGTTGCCTATTCAAAAATCATAAAATTCAACAGTTTCTACTATTTGTAGTCTATGAGCACTTTTTCATTTCGACAGCATTGTTAATGCTGTCTACCCAACAAATTTGCCAGGGAAGGACAATGCAATTTCAGAAATCACAGTCTCTATAATTGCCAAAAACCTTAGGAAAGGCAGTGTAATTAGCCTTAAAAAATGCACAGCGATTTTACTTCAAATAGTATCATGAGTTGACATAAAGTGCGCTTGTAATCAATCCTAAGCAGTAAGTACATACACCATGCAACAAAAGCATTATAATCCAGAAGTACAAGATATCATAGCCATAGCTCAGAATTGGAACATAACTTAGAGCCTAGAGAATTGCAAGTGGATATGTCTGATCATCTTGTACAAATAAAAACAAATAGGAAGAACATGCTTAAAGTCCTAACATGCTTCCTTAAAAAGGGATACATATAAAATTGTAGCCTACCTCGTTTGCAACTGGAGAGGTTTGATCATCTTTGTCAAATACAAAGGCTAGAAGGACGTGCTTGAATTCTTCATATGCTTCCTTAAAACAAATGCAGAAATGTCAAAACCCAAATCTGAACAAGGAGAAAGATATGTAATTACTGGCTATTGAGTTGTTTACCGACACTTTGTGTGTGTGTGTGTGTGTGTGCGTGCGCATGCGCACACGCGCGTGGTGTTCCATAATAACAGGATCAAGCTAAGAAGTTTATTGAACTTCCACCATCAAAAAGATTAGTAGATACTACATATTTAACAAAATAGGAAGCAGTTCCAAAAAATAAAGATGTCATATCAAGACCTGATTGTTTATATTTATTTCTAAGTCTTTCAGTCACTCTAAAAAGTCTACTTTGACACTCAGTTTATGTGAGAGTCTGTGAGGGATAAATCGACCAAAACTTAAGGAGTTTAGGTTTTCTTGAACCGAACCTTAAAAAACGTTTGTAAATGAGAACTAAAAATAAGGTCTAGAATGGCATAGAATAGATCATGGCATAGGACTTATAATTAAAAAGGAGCTATTTTCTATTTTCTCGAATTTGTTCTTGGATAGGAGGTTTGGCTTTTTATTTATTTGGAATTTTTGAATTTTGACTCTTTCATTGGTTGGTCCCAAATGGGGAATATTTCCTTATTTACATATGAATATCTTAAGTAATTTCCATTTACTTAAATGAAATACAGAGTAAATAGGCCGCACAACCTAGAGTCCAAGACTTAGAGCACCAGAACCCAGGTATATCCCCTGCATGTATTTTCATTCGCTCAGGTACTAGAACAATGGTGTATGGCCGTGGGCCTTCCACTTCCGCACGCTTCAGACTCTGGCTGAATAAGCCCTCTCCGACCTCTATATATAACGAGAGCTTGCTCTTCACTTTATGTGTGTGCTCGCACTAAGTTAAAGAGGGATACTTGAGACCCGTGTGGGTGAGAAGAGAGAGAAGTTCGACAATGAGAAAGAGTGAGAGTTGAAGGTTGAACGGGTAGAAGCAGTTAGAGGCTTGTTGTGTACTTGAGCTAACAAAAGGCTCCACTCACACCTCTTTCTCTATCCCTATCAAGCCAGGTATGTATTTTGTAAAGCATCATATATAGAATTGCATGTTGGGTTTTGTGAATACCCTAGAGCACTGTTGCATAACTGTAGTTTTGTTTGAGGAACCTGACTTAACCACTGTTTCATCTCCTAAGCTTAGCGTTTAAATAGATGGACCTTGCGTGTAGAGTTTCTAATACTCGAAACCCAAGTGAGGTTTGATCGTATCACGGACCCAATACCTCATCCCTCATGATAAAGGCTCCAAACCTTGCAAAGCTTGGCTTCTAGAGTGTTGGCCAGGGTGATAACGCCAAGCCTTGTTTGTGTTTTGAACTCTCTTCACATACTGGCATCCTTCCCTTAGAGCCCTTAACCCCTGTAGAGTGCATCACCCATGGGTAGAGCATCACACTTTGCATGTGTTGGATAAACTCGTAAGAGTAAACATTCGAGACTCTTCAACATTGATCAAGTTGTTGATTGTTATAAAATCTACTTTTAGAGCTTGTCTTGCTCACCAGGAAGAGAGACAAGCCTTGCATGTTGGTTTAATAAGTTGTTTATGTAGTTCGAGTTACCCATTCTCTTATTAGTAGCTTTTACCTTAACAAAAGTGAAAGCTACTGCTCAAGCGATTGATTGAAAGGTCAACTAGACAGTCAACCTGTTAAGATCATGGAGCTTTTTGCTCTTCGACCCAAGAACCCTTGGCCCTGATCCGTCGTGCAATGTTCTGAATACATTGAATTTATGCTCTTGATATTATTTTTGTACCTAAGTTGTGCCGTTACGTGTTTCATAGCGTAGATTGATTGTTTATCGGGTTTTAGGTGACTAAGGTGAATGTATACTATGGTTAATAAATTTTCTCAAAATTTTATGGTCTAAGCATGTGATTTCTAATATAAGAAAATTATTGTTAAATTACATGCTTATGCTTAAAGTTATTATTTTAAAACTCTGTTATTTTATACAAGCATGATATTACGAACAAGTTTTCACTATTCAAGAAACCGGTTAACCATGAGAATAGTTTATTGTTACAAAGTACCTTAAAATCTTTAGAGTATATTATTGATTTAATGCGATGGGTTTATTTGGTGCGTCTCTCAACTGTCCTAAAAATCTAGGGAGACGTTAAACGGCCCAGCCGATTAAAGAATATATAAGGGTGCTTATGCATTAGACATAGATATCTCGTCACTTCATGGGGTCGCTCCCCTATCAACGGGCATGGGGCCGTTAAACAATACACCATAGATATGAAAAAATATTTCCTGGAATATACAATGCAATAGGCCGTCTGTTACATGATATACTAGATTGATCTTTCTGATATCTCATGTTTAGTTTAGTTTATTCAAGTTATCAACTATTACTCTATTTTACTATTTTGATCCCTTTTGTATATGAAATGTTCCATAAACCATGATTAACCTACTTGTAACCTTAGTATAGACCTTACACAAGCTTCAACTTACGGAATTACTTAACATGTTTTACGTGATGAGCAACTTTTGGGCAATAGTCTATCTCAAGATTAGTGAAGCTTGTGAAGTGATTGTTTTGTGACCAGACAGACTTATCTTTTTGGAGATTTGTAATATATGTATGGACACAATCCCTAGTAATCAGCTCTCGTGGGAAAAGATATTTTGCTAATGGTAACCTCTGATTATTAACTTTGTACCCACAAAATTAGCAAAGTTTCACAATGACAGACAGCGTGTGGAAGCTTTTTCAATCGCACTAGAGCCCAAAAGAAAACCCTCATTGCAAGACCAACTGCTTAAAAATCAGTAAACTCATGCTTGGGTTTTTCAAGTTTTAAATTGTGCATTAAGTAGCATTCTTAGAGCATAACTGCTTTTCAAAACCAAGCTTAGAATCATGACCTTATATAAGCAAAACATATAGCGGATGAACATAGTGCTAGGCTATAGTAACATGATAAAAAGAAGAAGGGGAACAAAAAAGGCAATGAAAGCAAATAATGAAATGTTGAAATGAAGATTTTTGAGCAAACCGGATAGGCATCAAGGGCACAAGGCGCAAGTGCAGTCCGCAAGCAATTGAGTGCAGAATCACGATCCTCCGTAGTTCCTCTCCTCAATAGCTCGATAAATTTCTTCGCAAGCAATTGACCGAAAACAGACCAAAGTCCGTTCAATTAACCCCCCAAAAAAAATAAAAAACACTTCTTGAAGAAATAGAATAAGAAATCGATATCAGTCAAGCTACCTTTGCTTGCTAAGGAACAGCAAGGCAAAAGCAAAACAAATCATGTCTTTGTTTACCACCCAACTGAGCCAATTCAGTGTTTAGGTTTCCTAGTTGAGCATCTGCATTCTTAGGGGATGGTTAAAAGGCATAACCCTCTGAATTTTTCTTTTCCTTCATGTATATTTTTTCCTGGCAAACAAACAATCAGAATCAGGATTACCTGCTTATGTAACCGGAAGAGGAGCCGGTGGTCGTCCAGAACGAAAGGAGCGTTGGTTCGCAGGAGATCCAAGGCGGCGTCAATGTCGCCGACCTCTAACGACCGTCTGATCTGACGAATAAGCAATCGCGAATGGTAAGACGAGGATGAAGGTGAAGACGACGGAGACATTGATGGTGAAGAAGAACAAGAAGAAACTGCTGAGTCTTCGATCAAGTTCTCAGATTTGGCGAAATCAATGACTAGAGCGTCCAGAGCTTCCCAATTCACAGGCATCAGTTCCATATTTTCCGAGAAAACTTCGTTTGAGAAAGAGAAAGGGGAGGAGGCGGCGGCGGAGGAGGGAGGGAGATTTATTGGGGGAGGGATTCGCCGGATGCAAGAAAGGCGGCGAACGGAGATGAAGATGGATTGGAGGGGAACATACGGTGCAAAAGCATTTCTTCGGGTTTGTGTTTGGCCGGGCTATGCTATTATTACGTATCGCTGGTATTAATTTCTCACCCACAGTAAACGTGGAAGTCTTATAGAGGCTCTGTGACGTGGGAGTCTTCTCACAGTTGAGCTGATAACAAGTTACGTACTTACGTGGGAATTAAGTTTTAGGTTTTTTTAATTTCTTTTAAAAAGAAATAAATTCTAGTTTTTAAAAATTCTTTTAAAAATAAATAACTCATCCATAAGAATTTATATAATGGTGCTAAGAGTCTTTTATATTATTTTTTTTTAACATACGTGCATGAGTTTGTTTCCTTAATCTTGATGTGAGAATCACAATTCATTAAATATAGAGTAAAAATAATGGTAAATATAGAGTAAAAATAATCTCTATATTTTTGTTTAAATTCCCTTTAAAATTCTTGTTTAAGGATAAGACCCAACTTAAAAATAATATTTTTTTAAGTTCTATTTCACATTATTATATCAACATTATTTCTAATACAATATTTATACTCCGCGAATCTAAGTTTTTCAATAAAAAAAATATTGTCATTTGAAAATCATCGATATCAATGAAGTCCCAAGAAATCGAACAAAAAAAATCTAAAATTTTTGTTGTAATATTCTCCCAAAAAGGGATCAAAAAATTAAACAATATTTTAATAGAAAAATAAAATATTGTAAAATATTTCATTTTTTGTAAAATAAGACATTTCATGCATTATACAAAAGAGAACTCTCATTTATCTTTTCAATAATATATATTGTCTCATTTTATTAAATATAATATTAAGTTATTTAATAAATAATAGCTCATTTATACATGAAATAAATTAATAGAATATATCATTTATTTTTAAAAATATCTCATCTAATAAAATATGAAAATTGTGAAATGTCTTATTTTTTTTATTAAAATATTATTTTATTTTTTGTAACAAATATACTGTCGGGTTGGGTTGAACAATTTGAGCAACTAAAGTTAATTCATGTACCCTATGTTGAATTACCATTTCTCCCACTATGGTAGCCGGAGATGATGATGCCAATGGATCCCTTGATGGTTTCAACGAGCCCATCAACGCAGTTGGACATCGAGACATAGTTGATCCAAAGGTTCACAGCACCGAATATCGAGATCTTGTCACCATCACTTCTCATTCTCAAGTCAACGTGGTGGACCAAATTCCTGATCATTCGTCGTCGCCAAGAACGATGTCGTGAATGTGGAACCCATTGATGATAATATTATGAACAAATTGAATTATGATTTTCGCATTGTGAGTGATGTTGACCTTGACGCTCCTCGCGTCAATTTTATAAGAGATGCAAATGAACTATTGTTGAAGGATATATTTGATAAGAACAATAATAAATTTTAAAAATAAGATATTATAAAATAATTAAATGTGGTTAGAACTTATACTTAAACCGTTGTGGGCAATGTGAACATTGACACCCTCACATCAATTTCATAAGAGATAAAAATAAACTAGTTGTTAAAAGGTATATTTTTCATGAACAATTATGAATTTAAAAAATGAGATATTATAAAATAATCAAAAAAGTGGTTAGAATATTCCTAAACGAGTCTTCTAAAATGAGACCCCAAATTAATTTTTCCTCAAAAGTAAATTAAAAAATGAGGTGTTTGTAACTTTATTCTAGTTATAAACTAGGAAAAAAATTAATACACTCTATTTTTTTAGTGTATGTTAGAATTTAGATATTAATCCCCAAATGCAACCAGAAATATAAGTATGCATATACCATAGAAAAAATAACACGTAAATTTATATAATTCGGCACAATCCACCTACGTTCACGAGTAAGAGAGATAATCCACTTCAACTGTAGATATTATAAATATGATACAAAAAACATCAAAAAACTTAAAAACTCATAAATCGAGTCTTGAAACAAACTCTATTTTTTTATTCAAGAGTTACCCTTATGCCTCCGGTAATGTTTCATCTCTGCATCTCTGCTTTGTTGATATACTCTCCATACTTAAATAAATTTATAAGATCCATATTTATCGACAAATTCTAATTTCTATATAATTATAAAATCTTATCTGTATTGAATTTTTATGGATTGTTGACTGCAACACAATCCAAATATATATACATAAATTTCTATTTATATAGGTCCGGTAGAATACAAGCACACATATAATAATCTTCATATGAGCTTGAATTTTACAAACCAGTATAAAGATACTAATATCGATTTTGCCGCTTAAACCAGCATGGCCACACCTTTATATTGAGATGCCTAATATCTATTCGCCGAAATATCGTCGTGACGCCACCTCTCTTTTTTGTGCACATATTATGAGAGATCATCACTACGAATCAAACTCGGAGTAAACGAGACCTTTATCCAAAATTTATACCTTATCGTTTTATCGATCAGCTCAATCTCTCTACTTGAGCAACTTTGTGAACATCTGGCAACCATTATATGTTGATTTTGGCCAAAATCTTGGACATCACGTTCGACGATCCCATAAGCTGCAGTTGCGTTTGCATACTATTGTGCCTATCCCTTGTGCATCCCGGCAACCATTGCTCACTTTATTTGCTTGAACGCTTCACCTGATTATTTTATCCACCAATACTACTTGCTTAATGTTTCGTAGTAGCTCCAACTTTCACAACGCTCTTCACAAGTCTGTATAAGTTAACAGTCATCTACCGAATCAGAAGATTGTCGTCTATTTTTTACTTCACTTACAACTAAAATTCTTATTGTACTCACTAATGACTAATCTTTCGCCATTGATTGAATCAAATTGCACCCGATTATTCTTGATCACCCACAATCAAACTCGATCAATCTCGATTTGTGTTGAATCTGT
The DNA here is from genome assembly GCA_034768845.1 of Heliamphora exappendiculata. Taxonomy (NCBI): domain Eukaryota; kingdom Viridiplantae; phylum Streptophyta; class Magnoliopsida; order Ericales; family Sarraceniaceae; genus Heliamphora; species Heliamphora exappendiculata. Next base: position 3,831,906 of record JAOTRH010000018.1, on the reverse strand, counting down.
CTAATCTCATTGAATGATTCATTATCTAAAAATTCTAACTATACCAATGAGTCCATAATGCCTAAAAACTTTATAAGATACTTTTTCTTTGAATTTTATCGTTACAATAAGCTAATCTAGCAAAAAAATTTAAATCGTTGATTTATTGACGAACATGATCACGCCATTTTGCCCAAAGTTTAAGCCACCAACTTTTGGCAACTTCATGCAAGGACGAAGTAACTCTTGTTTCACTGCCTAATCTTTATCTATGTTTTCGTGAAAGAATACATTTAGCATCTTTGCTATGTTCCCTTCGTCAAATAGTATTATTAACACCACAACATTTCTTTTTTCTCTCTCTTTTTGTACAAAATAAAATATTTTGATTTATGCAAAACGAGATAAAAAATTATACATTGCTCCGATTATCTACCACGGTTTCGAATTGTCAATTGTCGGTTATAATATCACATGTTAGGATTTAAATATTAATTTCTGAACGCAACTAGAACCAAACCATGCATACACCAAAGAGAAAAGCAAATAAAGATTTACGTTGTTCAGCACAATCTGTTTACGTCCACGGGTGAAAAAGATAATCCACTATAATCGTAGATATTACAAATTAAATACACCAAAAAAATCACCCCCTAAATTAAGCCCTAAAACAAACCCTCTTTCCCAATTCAAATGTCACCTGATGTCCTTAGTATTTTTTCGTCTCACCATACATTTATACATTTTTTATTTATTTATTACTCTTTATTGGACTTTATTTATAGGCAAACTCTAAAATCTTTAGCCCTCATACAATGGTTTAACCCTATATATACTAAATTTCTTATAGATTAATAACTCTAACCTAATTAAAATTTATGTAAATAAAATTTTAATTATATAAATTTAGCAAAATACACACCCAACAGTGTATAGCATGACTTATAAAATTTTGTGGTTAAACTAAAAAATATTCGTAGTTAAATTTATAAAATATTTGAAATATCAAATTAAAAGTTGTGGATTATAAATTATGTGAATTCTTATATAAATTCTTATGGTTAGATTTATAAAATTTTGTGGTTGTTGATTTATGAATTTGTGTGGCCATTTAATTAATAATTTGTATGATTTACTTATAAATCTATGTGATAAATTTATAAAGTATAGAATCTACACCCCAAAAATAGGGATACAAAAACATTTCTCCATAAAATAAGCTTCGTTATTGCCTTTTTAGAAAATTATTTATTTTGTCTCTAATATTTTTTTAATGTAATTTTTTTTTTACCTTTTTTATTAAGACGAACTAAAAAATAAAAATTTGATAAAAATATAAAATAAAACCCTAAAAATAATAATAAACTATTTTATCAAAAACAAATACTAATTTATACAATAAAATGGAGGATTATAAAACCAATTATATTTTATAGTTCATTTTTTTAAGAATAAGAGCTATTAAATTCTTGAAAAGTTATATTATTATATTAAAATTAAAATTTTAATAGTCATAAATTACTAAAATTATAAAAGAATGGCATTTTCTATTGAAATGAGGCCAAAAAGCACACATTTAAGGTTTTTGTCATATTGGGACGGGTTACCTCAAGAAAGGACCAGGAGGAATACTGGGCCGACAGAAACAATCCCTACTAAGTTGAAAGTTGAAAATCCTTCGAAAAACCCTCTCTCAAATGTACATTATTTCCTATTGCTTGACAGAACCATTATTTCCTTTGTCAACTTTTTCTTTGTTCTTTTTTTTTTATGAAGGGTGATGGCAGTTAAATAATTTTATGTCTTCTTATAAGGCTACTCACTCAGGTGGTTCGTAATTCGAGTTCCTCTCTTCTCTCCACTGTCTCCTCACCCAGGTAGTTCGTGGTTCGAGTCCCTTTCTTCTCCCCACTAACATTGTACTCTCAATTAAAAAACAAAACTTTTTTTTTATAGGAAGTTGGTTGTGTTCGATAGGCTGTTGCTTGACAGTTTTTTTTTGTTTTGGCACTCTCTATCGATTGGCCTATTAAAAGCCTAATAAAAAGTTTTCTGGAGAATTGGTTTGGTGAAAAACTTCTGTCGACTGGCCTACTAAAAAGTCTTCAATCGAAAAAAATTTCTCAATTTTTTTTAAAATTCTGTCACCATTTTTTATATTTTGGCAAAATAATATTTAATTAAATTATTAGTGGCTTACGAGATTGCCCTCAATTATGTTGAAAGTGTATTTTTAACCATTATTTTAGTTTATACTATGTTAAAAATATATTTTTAACCATTGTTTTTGGTTGAAATTTTGCATCACATTCTCATGGTATTAATCAAATAAAGCATACATTTTTTAAAAAATTTTATTAAAACATGTTTGCAGCCATTGTTTTGGCTTTGTGCCATTTCATTTATACGGCTTAATTTTGATAGAAACATATTTGTAGCCATTATTTTGGTTTTATATTTTGTCTTCTCCCTCGTCGCGCCAAATTTTGTTAACCAACATAATCTTTTCTTGCAAGATCGACAAGTTATTACATCGTACGATTGTGTTGTGGTTCTATATCTTATTTTAGGACTTTATTAGATGTGAAAATGACTAAACAAATTAAGATATTGTGACAAGAAAACAAAGATGAAAACTAATAAAAAAGAAATTTTTATTTAATTTTTGTGAAATAAGAACAAAGATACAAGAAAGAAAATATAGACATTCACTTAAAGTTGCACGAAGAATGTTAATAATTCTCTTTTTAAGATCTTTGAAGAATATGAACCCCATCTATAGTACATTACTTCTAAAATTTATTGATGAATTGCAAGATAAAAATAATGATAAAGATAAAGATAAAGGTAAAATCGTCTAAGACAAAATAAATATAAAATCTATTTGTGGATTAATAGAGTTGGAGTCTTTTTACAATGAGAACAATACACATATTGATAGAATTTTATAAATAACTATCAATAACTGCATATATCTTCTCATAACTATTTTAAATAAGTCTCACTCTTCCAATATCAAGTGTCATTGATGTAACTTTTTCCAAAGCTACCTGATGCATATTCATCTGTTCATTGCTCCCTCTCCAAAGAATCTTATAGTGTACAAAAGATTATGGGAGCAGACTAGTCTGCATAGTGTACAAAAGAATAGAAGTAGTCACCGCTTGGATCAACGCGGCAGGCCGAGCTAGGGACCGCTGCTGCGCGTTCCATCCCGAAAGCTTAGATTGAACTCTCTCCAAAATGTAGAGATATATCGCTTTATTAGATCTGGTATGCAGTAAAGGAGCTCCCAAGTATTTTCCCAAATCTGACATTAGTGAAATATTAGTAAGCGAGCTAATAATACCAGCTCTGTCTGAGAAGATTCGGGACAACAATATCCTTGATTTTACCAAATTCACCTTCTGCCCAATGACTTTACAAAACTTCTCCAAGAAGAGATGTGATATGGATGGCTCATACACTGAAGCTCTAATACCCTTCCATCTCCGCTCTTGCACCTCATCATTAATAAGAAGCCCCAGTTTCCCCATGCGTAAAATAAAAAGGTAATAAGAAAACGGAACACCTTGTCTTAAACCACTTTTCAAATAGATGAAATCTATTTACTTACCATTCCATATGATTGAGAAGACAACACACGACAAGGCGAATGCAAATACGACTAGGAAACCCAAAGTCCTTAAGGGCCTCTTCCAGGAAGAACTACTAATTTGATCATAAACAAATGTTTTTTTAAAAGTAATTTGCTCGAGCTCGGTTCAATTAAACTTGTTTAATTTTGGTTCGAGTGATAACAAATGCTTGATCATGTTTGTGAACCCAGCTAAGTTAAATTAAAATTGAATTATACACTATTCGACTCAATTATACTCGTTTACAACCTTACTTGGGCATTTGCCAGTGCCCCTAGCATCTCACTAAAAATCTAAAGTTATGTTCCTTTGTGTTATTAAAAAAAAAAGTGAGCAAAATTTTGAAAAGAAATTCTAAAAATATGCACGATTTATGTTTTCTCGAAACTATTGGTCTTAATTTTTTTAAAGATATAAATAAATAATTATTATTAAGGTGTTTGGTATGACAAAAACAAAAAATTAAAGAAAAATATTTTCCTAGTTAACGAAAATAAATTAATTTTGGTTGAAAATGCTTCCTCATTTTAAAAAACGAAAAGTATTTTATGGACCTATTAAAATTTAGTTACTATATTACTACAACTACCCTAGCACCACTCTTATCATCTCACTACCACTATCTACCACTTCCCACTCCACCACTACTACTATCTCACCATCGCCGCCGCCACGGCGCCACCACAATCACCACCATCCCCCCCACCACACCCGCCACCCCGACCACCAACCCCTCACTGCCACCACCTCTGCAACCACCACCACCACCTCTGCCGCTACCATTGAAAATTGAAAACAAAGGCAAAAACGGAAAGAAGTAAATTTGTTGATTGTCAATTAAAGTAATTAAGATGAAATGTAATTTTGTTATCATTAAAACTACAAAAACAAACAAATGGTAAACATTCATGAAACTTAATTGAGTTGAATTGAAGCGACCGAATCACTTTGCAGTCCACCATTTTGACCCTCCCCCACCCCCCAAAGGGAAAAAATATATATGAACTTTTATTGTCTCTTTCACTGTTCAGTTGACACACACACACACACACACACACACACACACACACATATATATATATATATATATATATATCTAAAACTTGTTAATGGTGAGAGTAGTAATTGTTTTCTTTTTACTTGACAAACATAAATTTTACATGCTTTTACGCACATAATGTGGAGATTTTTTAACTTAAAAGGAGAGAGAACATAGAGAAGTCAATAATGTAGGAGGAAAACGTGGGTGCGAACATATTATTTATTCAATTTTTTTAATGAAAAAAAATTGTGCTAACAGTTTAGAAAATGAGAAGTTGTATAATAAATAAAAATGTGTTTAGTATTGGACAATCTTGGAACTCATCAATTATGACAAGGCATGAACATATATTGAGATGTTTACTTGATTATAGTATAGAATTGTCAAAACAAACAAGGGGAACACTATCCTTTCTCTCTTGGTTAGCCAAACAAAAGAATAGATACCTCCCTTTTCTTTCTTCTCCGTTCCCTTCTTATAACGAATTATCAATTCCCTTCACTCCTCTATCGAAATGGTTTTAGTGTTCATGCATGAGAGAGACGGAGAGAAAGAGTTTTTACCTTAAAGATGCTTCTTAAATTTGTTTGCAATCTCTTTCTGCTAAAAGGGTGCACTTCATCCCCCGCCCCCCAATAGGGGTAGTTGAAGGTTCTTCTAAATCAGCACCTTTCCGTGTAATCACTCGTTTGCAAAACAAGGGTTTGTAGTCTTGTTCCAAAATTCTTGTTTCTTATTGTTTACAGAATGGTTAAAAAAAATTGAAAGACGAGATTATCGAGACATGGTTCAAAAGCTAAGAGTACATTACACAGAAGGTCTGTTGAATTTAGAGACCATTAGAGACAGAGAATCTCCACCCAAAACAATAATGTTTTATATTCATATAAGATACTTCAGCTATTAACATTTCATTGTACATTTGACCTTATTGTGGGTGTAAAATGAACAGGAGTTTGGACTTTACATAACCACGCATACCACAGTCATCAATATATCTTGTGTTTTTCTTGCATAAGTCACTAGTAAAATTTGGTTAGCCAGGCTGTTTGAAGCTTTCTGGAGTGACACTATTGAAAATTTTCAGTTTGTCAATATCTTGCTCCTTTTGAAAATAGTTTGTTCTATTTGCTATAATATTCACAAGAAAATCAGATTCTCAGAATCACATTACTCACCTCTTTAGCCATGAAGAAGCTTCCAAAGCTCATTTCATCTTCATTTGTTCATTTTCCATTTCCAATCCAACTAGTTCCTGAAGGTTTGACCAGCCCTCTGCTCTCCATTAGCCTCCTCACTTTTATAGAGTCATCCCATCTTCCTGCTCTAGCATATATATTTGCTAATGTCACATAATGTCCAGCATATTCAGGTTCGAGATGCACTAAATGTTCTGAAGCTAGAATTGCAACAGTAATGTTTTGGTGGGCTTGGGAAGCAGCAAGCAGAGTCCCCCAAATACTTTTATCAGGCTCTAGAGGTATCCTCCTAATAAAATTGACAGCGTCCTCAAGCCGCCCAGCACGTGCCAGTAAATCAACGACGCAAGAAAAATGTTCCATTTCTGGGTTGAAGCCAGCGTCTTTTGTCATTCTGTGGAAGACTTCAAGCCCCTCATCCAGAAGACCTGAGTGACTACAAGCCGATAGCGCTGAAGAAAAAGTCACAGAGTTTGGGCAAATGCCAGAGTGGTTCATCTCCTGCAGAAGGAGAAGAGCAGCTCGGCCAAACCCATGCATTCCAAACCCCGCAATCATTGTGTTCCATGATACTATGTCCCTACTTACCATTCTAGAAAACACAGAATATGCTGTTTCGATGCATCCGCATCTGGAGTACATATGGATCAACGCGTTCCAAACCGGAACGACCAAATTGAAACTGTTTTTACTAATGTAGGCATGTAATTGTTTCCCGGATTCCAGTTCACACGTTGGCAAAACTGTGGAAATTGTGGTGTGGTCATTTTGTATTCCCATGCTTAGCATTTTCCTGAAGCACTCGAGTGCAGAATTTTCCATACCTAGATTGGCAAAACTAAGAATCGTGGCGTTCCAAGTGACAACATCAGATTTGTCCATCAAATTGAACACATTTTCTGCATTTTGCATTCTTCTCCACCTAGCGTACATCGTCAATAATGCAGGTCCAGCTGACTTGTAGAATGCAACCCCAGGTTGAATTTTAATCCCATGCGCATGAATTTCTCGTCCACATACTAAAGCACCTAAATGCCTGCAAGAAACAACAACACAGGAAAGACAATCCAAATCAGGGAAAACTTCACCTTTATTAACCATATCCCTAAAGACTGCTAATGTTACTTCGTGCTTCCCAGTCCTTGAATAGCCCGATATCAAAGTGGTCCACGAGATGATATTAGGCTCTTCAATCTGTTCAAAAATCTTCCAAGCCTCGTCACATTGCCCCATTCTGCAATAAGCATCCATTGCAGTGTTCCAAGTGATTAGATCAGGCTCAAAACCTTCCAACCTCATAGAACCCAACAAATCCACAGCGGATTTATGAAATCCATTACAGACATACCCTGAAATAATTGAATTCCACAACAACAAATCTCTTTTTACCATAAGATCGAAAACCCGTCTAGCACTCTCAATGTCCCCACATTTCGAATACATATCAATCAAAGAATTACAAACTTGTACATTCAGTTCAGCACCAGAAGTAACTACATCTTTGTGGATTTGAATCCCTACTTTGAAATGCCCAGATTGTGCACATGCCCGTAAGACCTTAGGAAAAACATAATTGTCAGGAACAACGCCCCTCCGTTTCATCTCACCGTAATTATCCACGCATTCATCTGACATTCCATTCCGCGAGTAGAACGACAGCATTGCAGTCCATGCAAACACGTTTGGCTGCGACAATCTGTCGAACAAGACGTGGGCTGATTTTGAATCCTCGCAATCCACATACATTTGAACCAATTTGGTGGTCATGAAAGGGTCGTGGTCTTGCCCATGTAGAATGATCTGTTGATGAACTTGTTGTCCCGGGAATAGTGCTTTTGAATTGCTGCAAAGTTGAAGTAAATGGTTGAGTTCAAGCGTAGACAGGAAATTGAAAGCGGTTTTGGACAGAGAAGAGATTGGTCTGTGAGAGTGCCATATTCTCATTTCATTTGAAATATTCCGGGAAAATCTTCCACAATATGCAGGCGGAAATTTGAATGGAGAACTGGCCTTCCCGACGAGTCTGATCTGTCTGTCGCGGGGTGGTTTGAAAAGTAAATAACGGTTTTGAACCGGGCAATGTATCGTCATAGACGGATCAAACGGCGATTGGAGCGGCCGCTGGCGTTGGGATTTAGGAATCAAAAATAAATAATTTAAAAAATATTTTAACACCTTAAAAATTAAATTTAAAATTTTTTTTTTTTATTAAAAATAGAGTAACCACTTAATTTCTGAAAAAAATTAAGAAAAACGAAAATGGCACACTAATTTTGCAAACGTTAACCAAAGAAATAAGGTTCGAGGGCTAAAGTACGAATCAGGGAAGGTGTTAGGCACCCCGTTCGCTCAACTGTAAGGTTGGCCTCTACTAATTATCATTGATTTTTTAATAGAATTTCTCAAATTCATGCAAATAAAAAATATATAAATAAAGAGAGAACATTAAAAATTAAGTATAGAAAATACATAAAATATGTACATAATACTCTAACATAAATAAATAAGTGTTAAAAGCAAAATTCTAAATCCTATGGCATGTAATTTCTATCTAAAAGATACATAAAACACTCCCACATGCCATATTCACACACACAAAAATGACCTAAACTAGCATGGTTCAAATGTTAGACTAAAATGTCAAAATTATCTAAACATGATTTGTGACAAAAGATAAGCCAAATTATTCTAAACATGCTTTCAATCAAACATGCATTAACATGATGATTTAATAAAAGAAATACAAAATAAAATGTGCATGAAAAAGATTTTTAAAAGAAAGTCTATAAAAGAAACTTATGCAAAGAGTTAAAAAAAAATAAATGCTATATTATGGAAGAAAATCCTAACTATTAAAGATGGAAGAACATTAAAAGATATTTTAATGATTTCGTTCTTTTGTAGTTAATAGAAGAAAATAAAAGAAAAATATTATAGAAGAAAAGTTAGGCTAACAAAGGAAGATTTTAAAATAAAAAGAAGATTTAGTTGTTAATATTTTATATTTTTAAAAGAGAATAATTGAATTTTAACTATTATGAGAAAAAAAAATTATAGTGCTATTTAAAAATAAAAATTAACTTAATTTTTTTTTTGAGATTTTTGGGTTTAACAAAAGAATAAAAGAAATATTATAGAGAGAAAACTAGACTTACTTCAAAAGAAAAGAAAAGAGAAAATATAACTCTTAAAATGAATATAGATTAATAAAATGCTTTAATAAAAAAAATTAAAAAAGTGGAGCATTAGCATTAATAAGATGAATTAAAGAATATGAAATGCTATAAGAAAAAAAAAAGAAGAGAAAATAAAAAATGAAAAACTATAACATTAAAATAAGATTATAAAGAATAAATGAAAAAGAAATGACTAATGCATTACAAAAAAGAAATAAAACATGAAAAAGAAAATAAAACTATATTATAAGAAAAAGAAAAAAAAAAGTAAATACTAAGAAAATTGCATTATTATTAAAGCTAAGAATAAAAATGGAGCATCCAATTAATGGTACAAGAGAAGAAAATAAAATACTAATAAACGAAAATTTGACTAATTAAAAGAAAAGGAATGTAATTAATACTAGAACATTAAATTAAAAGAAAAATAAAAGTACTAATAAAGAAAGTACTAAATTAACATTAAGAGAAAATTAACAATTAAATGGGTGCAATATTGACAATTGCAACCATTTTCATGTAAGTGCTTTGATTACAACAATTAACAACATTGTTGAGTTGTAATTGTTAGAGATATATTAGCACTATTTTAATGAATTAGTTGAATGTATCAAGGAATTCAGACGAAATAAAAATAAAATAACCTAAAAATGAAATTAACAACAAATTACAAACTACATTGCATTGAATATAAATGAAATTGCAGAATTTAAAGATGAATATTAACCCGACCACCCCAAGAGAGAGGAATGGAGTTTAGAAAGGTCGAGGATCCAAATGAGGTACCTAGGTTGCCGGGGAATCCTCAAGTCGGTAGAATGAGCTCCAATTGTCTAATTCTCGGATAATGATCAAAGCATGACTTCAATGTCGGTCGGAGGCTCGGCAGGATTTCGGCGTCGGGGTTCGGGATCACTTGATATATTGGCAAAGTCTCTCTCACTCAAAATTCGTACTGAAAACGTACGCTGGGGTACGGTATTTATAGAATTCCTCAACCAATGAGGTGCTGTCACGTTTTGGGACACGTCAGGCCATTTAGAGTTGGCGGTCGCCATAATGCAAGTTGGCGGTCGCCATGTTTTTTGAATGTTCCACAAAGTTCTATGACAGTCGCCACAATGGGAGTTGGCGGTCGCCACTTTTGGCTAGGGTTTCCACAAAGTTCTATGGCGGTCGCCACAATGAGAATTGGCGGTCGCCTTATTTGGGTAGCAAGTTTCGATGGTTCGACAAAATTTCATTAGTTCGAAAGTTTCGGGTTCAAATACCGAGCTTGGATCACTTTTCAAGGATCGTACGGAAGCACTAATTCACCTATTTTCATCATCGAATTCGCCTAAGATTAGGCGAGGTCAAATTGGGGTGTCTACAGTCGCCTCCCCTAAATTTTGAAAAAATTCACTATTATAGTAGTATTAGTTCATAATATTTTAAGATTATACAAGTTCGCCCCCTAATTTTTTTTAAATAATTTAATATATGCCCTCCTAAAAACTTATAATAACAATTCGCCCCTCCTAAATTAAAATTCTGTGTCCGCCCCTGTGTATTGTGCTCAAGAACGCCCGATTTCATGCGGTTAGCGGGCTTGTGAGCGCGGTGGGAACTGGCTTCTCATAAAGCCAGTTCGGGCCTGGATCAACATAGAAGGAAGGAGACGGTCCCAAATCATGCCCTTGGGCATGGTTTGGGCTACTTAGGGCCATGTTGGGGCATTTCTTAGCATGGCTTGGGACGATGATGCCACTTCACTTGGGTAATGTCGTGGGCCTTCTCTGACACTCCGATAGCCTTCATCACATGACGTCACGACTATTGGATTGTCTCACATTGCCTAGTTTGAGCCCACTCTGTACGGTTTATAAAGCTCAGTTTCTCTTTTTTTAATACCTGGGTTTTAAGTAGTTGTGTGGGCCAGACTTTTCAACTTGGTATCAGAGCTGAGTTGCTTGCTTTACAGTGTGCCGAGTATCTGGTTGTTGTGGTCCAAGGGGGGTGTTGGATTGTCCTACATCGCCCAGTTTAAGCCCCCTCTGTGCGGTTTATAAGGCTTAATTTATCTTTTTCTTAACACCTGCGTTTTAAGGAGTTGTGTGGGCTAAACTTTTCAACTATGACGTTGGTGTATCAAGGGGCAACGCGTAGGGGGGATAAGCTTGTGAAGAAGCAAGCTTATCTCCGCCCCGATTTGTAGCTATTAGATCTCTTCATCTCTCCTAAACTTTCTCACGTTTTCTGTTTGAGTTGTATGAAGCAAAAACTCATGTAACGTACAGTTCAGAAGCCAAGCCCCATCGCACTAGTTAGAGAATAACTTAGGTTAACTAACACAAAGAAGATGTATTTCACTCAATGGTTGCCTTCGGGTTCTGATTGATACATAAAAGTGTCGACCTAGTCCTGCAAATTATACTATGCTAAGCCTCAATCTTGTGTTTAGTAAATTGTTTAGTTCTTCTTCTCGTTCACATGTTTATTATTTGAAGAGACAACTTTTCAACATTAGGAAAATTTCTAGTATGGAAATCTTTCTTGATCAGGTCAAAGAATGTTCATGCAAGTTAGTGATAGCATGATATCTTGTTGATGAAGAATATTAGGTTTTTCATGCCCCAAATGGACTTTCAGTAGAGTTCAACACTCTTAAAACTACAATTAGGGCAAGGCCTGAACCTATTAAATTTGATGAGCTTGTTTCACTGGTTAAGGCAAAGGATATGTATATTTCTAGGGACCAGGCTTCTCTTTCTATCTCTAATGTTACCTCTGATTCCTCCTCTGCTTTACTTACCAGACCAAACGTCTATAGTTTAGAATTTACTTCGGGTTTTTCTCATGTTGGGGAAAGAGATGCTGGTTGAGGCAGAAAACTTTAGATACTAATATTGGATCCGGTCTTTGTTTTCAGAAGGCAGCATGTCAAATCTATGGTAAAACTAACCATAATGCGTTGAATTGCTTTTATCAGCTTAATCTCAACTATCAACAAAGTGGTATTAATTTTAGTTCTCAAATGAAATCTGGTTTTCAGAATTCATCACATATTTTTTCTCACGTCTATGGTCTTGGGACGTAGTTACCACAATCACAGAGAGTTCCTCACAATTAGTTTTCTTCACAAGCACATGTTACTACAGTTGATAATTCTGGAGCTGCAATAAGTCCTTTAACCTGGTATTTTGACGGTGGAGCTACAAGCCATGTTACGAATGACGTTTCTAATTTGTCTTTCTCATAGCAATATACAGCTTCTGAAGTAGTAGTTATTGGTAATGGCTCGTCCATGCAATTTGATCATTCTGGTAAAGGACTGTTGTCCACTCCTACTAATTTCTTTCTCTTTCATATTCTTTATGTTCCTCATATCACACATAACCTTCTTTCTGTTTAATAGTTTGCTCATGATAATAATTGTAGACTCATTGTTTATTTTGATGCCTTTTTTCATTCAGGACACGCACACCAATTAGCTTCTCTATCAAGGACAATGCTGCAAGGGCTTGTATCCAATTCCTCCATGCTCTAACTATCACAAGCCTTTTTCAGAACATCTAGGTCTGATACAATTGCTCCGTTTGAACTTCTTCATATGGATGTATGGGGGCCTGCACCCATTTCTTCTTTTCAAGGATATAGATATTAGTTGCTTGTAGTTAGTGATATTACACGATTTTCTTGGATTTTTCCCATGCATTATAAGTCTCATGTAAAAGTTACTACTGCAAATTTTAAAGCCTTTATTCTTAATTAGTCCAATACTTCTAGTAAAATCATTAGAACTGATAATGGTGGTGAATTTATAAATCAATATATTCAAAATCTTCTTTCATCTAATGGTGTCGTACATCAAACAATTTGTCCTCATACTCTTGAACAAAATGGCTTAGCTGAATGACAACAAAGACAGCTTATTGAAACAGCTAACACTTTGTTGTTGCAAACAGCTAACAGGGACTGCCTCATCCCTCTCTTAATTATCATCTATTCCTATCTATTTTTGTCTTAAACCATTTGGCTATGTTGTTTTCCCTAATTGCAACCATACTCCTCTAGTAAGCTTTCTCCCAAATCTGCTACATGCATATTTGTAGGCTATTATAGTGCTACCGAAGGATATTAATGTTTTGATCCTCTTACTCAAAGAGTTCACGTTTCTCGGCATGTCAAATTTGTTGTGATTGATTTTCCTTACCAATCTATTGTTTCTTCTTCTAGTGCTCCTTCACGTAGCACTTCTTCTTCTCAATTTAAGGTTCCCTTAATTTTGTTTAATTCTAATTCTTCTTCTATGGCCACTATTCCTCATTCTGCTGTCTCTACATATACTATTCCCATGTTTTCATCCCATTCTATGGCTCCAGTGGCTACTGATTCTCTATTGTTACCTGTCTCATCCTCTAATATTCTACATCATTTTACTTTATCTACTTCCATTCATGTCTCTTCTCATCGTATAATTACTCGTTCTAAGCATGGCATAATCCAACCCAAAATTCCATTCACCATGAGTATTGTCACTCCCTCTTCAGTTGGTTCTTCAAGTACTTTCAATTTTGCTGAGCCTCAAAATTTTACCAATGCCTCCAAATTAGCTATTTGGCAATCTTCCATGGATGGAGAATATCAGGCTTTGACACGCCAAGGTACCTAGACTCTTATACCTCCCCATGTTCAGGCTAATATCATTGATTTTCAATTGATATATAAGACCAAACAACATTCTGATGGAACCCTTGCTCGCTATAAGGCAAAGTTAGTTGCCAATGGTAATCAACAAGACGTGTGAGTTGATTTTGCAGAGACCTTTAGTCATGTCTAAGCATCCTAACATCAGAGTTGTTCTTTGTCTAACTCTTCATTATAATTGGAGTCTCAGGCAATTGGACGTTTTCAAATACATTTTTGCATGTATAATTTCAGAGAAGGTTTTCACGAGGCAACCACCTGGTTATAAAGATCCTAATAATCATGGCTTCGTCTACAAACTCAACAAAGCTTTACATGGTTTAAGGCAGGCTCTCAGTGCATGATATGCCATGTTTTCTAGTTTTCTTCAGCAGCAAGTGTTTCTTAATAGCAAAGTTGATTCTTCTTTGTTCACTCTTTGCAAGCATCATCATGTGATGTTTATTCGGGTGTATGTTGATGATATTATCATCACTGGATCAAATTCAGATTTTATTTCTAGTTTCATTCAAATTTTTAGTTCCAAGTTTGCAATGAAAAATCTTGGGTTGCTTCATTATTTCTTAGGTATTGAGGTGTTGAAAACTTTCTCTGGCTTGGTTTTATCACAAACAAAATATGGAATTGATTTATTGAATAAGGCAGGTACGCTTGATTGCAAGCCTGGTTATTCTCTTGCTACTGTCAAAACAAGCTCGACTGCTGCCATAGATGGATACATTGTTTTCTAATATTTAGTTTTACAGAATCTTAGTTGGGTCATTACAATATCTCACACTAACTAGGCCATAGATTTCTTATTCTGTTAATTTTTTGTGTCAACACATGCACTCACCCTCTAATTTGCATTTTGCTGCAGTTAAGCTTATGCTATGCTATATTAAAGGAATCATATCCCATGGTTTGCATTTTTGGGTTCTAATCTAGTTATACGATCTGCCAAAAAGCAATACACTGTTGCTAGATCTTCAACGGAGGCTGAGTATAGGGCATTGACCCAAACAACAGCTGATATTTCGTGGTTGCATCAACTGTTACTTAATTTGTTAGTTACTCCTGCTACTTCTCATCTCATCTGGTTTGATAATTAGTCTGCCATTGCTCTTGCCTCCAATCCTATTTTTCATGCTCGTACGAAACACGTTGAAGTTGATGTTCATTTTATTCGGGAGAAGGTTTTGAGTGGTCAAGTTCAAGTGCGCTTTGCTGACTCTTCAGCTCAGATTGCAGACTTCTTTATCAAAGCTTTGTCGATCTCTCAATTTCAGTATCTCCCGTCCAAACTAATGGTAGCTACTTCCCCTAGTACCATCCGCTGAAGGGGATGTCAAGGAGTTAGTTAAAAAGTTAGTTAAGTTGGTTTTCAGTAGCTGGTGTTTGGCTGAGCTGTACAAGTTAGTTTGCCCTAGTTTGTTAGTCGGTTAAGAGAAGTGGTTCTGATATATAGAGAACCATTCAACCATTTTTTTTCTGACATATGATTTTAGATATGTTTCAGACCAAACTGACATTAGCTACTGCATTTTGTTACGCTCGGTGACTATCAATTTTTAAAAAATATCAACTTTATAAAGTAGAGGTAGCTACTGCATTTTATTACGCTCGGTGACCATCTCTTTTTAAAAAATATCAACATTATAAAGTAGAGGTGAAAGTTATAATTCTTTTGAG
Organism: Heliamphora exappendiculata; assembly: GCA_034768845.1. Taxonomy (NCBI): domain Eukaryota; kingdom Viridiplantae; phylum Streptophyta; class Magnoliopsida; order Ericales; family Sarraceniaceae; genus Heliamphora; species Heliamphora exappendiculata. The sequence continues at coordinate 3,816,512 of JAOTRH010000018.1, read as the reverse complement.
AAAAATTACAAAATAATAGCATATGAGATTTTTTATTTTATTTTATTTTTTTTGTTTTATGTATTGTTGAGTTCTCATTCTGTAATAGTTTATGTTCATTTGCGCGGAAGTTTGATGTTCATCATTTGTAAAAGGAGTTATTTTATTTATATTGATTTACTTTTTTATTTAATTTATTGTCGATTCAAAAAATATATTTAGATCTAATGCCTTTGTCTCGATCAAAAAGAAAAAAAAAATATATGTTTTAAAATACCCCCCCCCCCCCGTCTCATAAGAGAAGTTAATTTCTTCCGCCTTTTACAGAATTTTTACCGTAATAAAAAATAAAGGAGATAGAATTTACTTTTTTCAGTCCGTTATGTCCGGTCCCTTTCCCATTATAATTATCAAACATAATTTTATATAAATACACATGACAATTTTGTTTCTTAAGGACACGAGAAAATTATAATACAAAAAATATTATCTTTAATTTTTTTTTATTTTCCACCTTTTTTGATCATAATTATTTATTAAATATTTTTCTTTTATACCATATGTGCTTTTTCACTCTCACTTATATCATCTTTTTTTAAAGTTAAACAAAAATTTCTATTATATTTTTGTTCTTATCAATTTCTCAAGTTACCTCATTCTAATTGTTTTATCCCAATAAATTACAAAAAGATAACGAGTCACTCTGGGCACAATTAGAACAGAGCACGGGATTTTAATTTGGTAGTATTAATAGAAAAAGAAAGGACAAGTGGCAATTCACTGACTTTTTTCTATTTAGAAGAAAGAATATTCGTACAGGCAACAAGCTAGGGAACACCGAATACGAATTTCGCAACGATTAAATCCACTATACCCTCTCAGGTGGGGCATGTTTGGACAAGAACCGGATGAACAAAACTAGGGGGGGTTTTGAAGAGACTCTCGTACTTAAAAATCATAAAATAATTAGTTTTTTTTTAAATTTAATTTTAAAATTTTGGATATTATTACATTTTAATTTATTTAGTATACCCTTAGTTTCATTAAGATGACTAATATTAATTGTTTAGCTTTCAAGCATGCTCGGTTATTTTTCAAATAAACGAATATAATTGTTGCTCATTTATAAATGAAAATAACCGTAGTAATTGAGAAATTTCTCAATTTAAAATTAAGAATTTTTTGCAATTTAAAATTGAGAAATTTAATTTCAAAACCGAGAAATTTAAAAAATGAGAAACTTGTTAGTTTTGAAATTTAGAAATTAATTTTAAACCTGAGAAATTTAGATTGATTTTTTTTTCAATTTTGAATAGTTTTAAAGTTGAGAAAAATAAAGAAAATTTGAGATTTTTTTTACGCTTCTTTCTAAACTAAAAATTTCTCTGTTTTGAAATAAATAAGAACTAGAATTTCAACCTGGGCTATGCACAAAAAAAAGTAAATATATTTTAATAATATATTAAAATACTTACAAATTAATTGAATTAATAAAAACTAAGACAATATAAATTATACCTGTGGACAAATAATTGAGCTAAAGTTATTTCATAATTATTTGGATAAAAATTTATTAAATTTGCATATAATGATATTGATTAAGAAATTACAAAATTATTTTAGTTTTGTATTAATTTCACGTTTTTTCTTTTAGATGAACATACAAGTATACAATTTAAGTTGTTCATTCTAAATTTTATTTATAAATTTCAGTATATGTAAATTAATAACATGATCATTATGTTAGAAAAATAATAAAAAAATAAGTTTAAATTTTACATATCTTAATAATTTTTTTATTTTTATAATTAATATTCAACTAAACTTCAAAAGAATCGTTTTATTGTTTTTAACTATTTGTATGATTATTCTATTTTACTTAACTTGATTTTATGTTTAATTTTTTAGATTGTTAAATTAATTCATGTGATGGTTAATACATAAAAGATTTATACACCTTAATTCTAAATAAATTATTCTCACTATCTAATTCTAATAATACATAAAAAATTTACATAATTTCAATATTAAATCGATTAATATCATTAACAAAATTTAGTATTATAAGTTGCACATTTAAAACTGGACGAATATTGTGATAAAAATTAGAAAATAAAAAAATTCTCACTAATCCTTAAGTTCTATGATAAAAAAATTAAAAAAAATTAAAAAATTTGTAATTGAATATATTATTTTATCTAAATAAAAATTAAATAGATGAATGAAGTCGCAAATAAAAAAATATAAATGTAAGAAGATCAACAAATTTTATTATAAATATATTTAATTTTTTTTATAACATCTTTTTTTTTTATTAATGAGAGATGAGTACAATAGTTGAATCACAAATGGCCGGAGAAAAGATAAATCGGCACAATGACCTTTTACAAGTTTTTAATGGGTCATAAAGACCTTTAAAATCAGTTGAAACCCAAAATGTTGCATTTGTCGACGACGTGCACAAGAGGAGAAGCGGCAATCGCATCTTCACCATACTTTCTCTACGAATCTGATCGAAGAACACCCCGAACTCCCATTGTGAGGAGAGAAAAAGTCCGCACAATCGACAGGAAGACAACCCCCATACAAGGGGAATGTGTAAAGAACACCAAACAGACATAAAAAATAAAGAAAAAACAAAACAAAACAAGAGAGACAAATCTCGACATAACAAAAATACAAAAGAAAAATGAGTAAGACACCCGCCTAAACGAGAGGACGAACCACCACGGAGCAGATCTAGCCAACCTACGGAACAGATCTGGTCGGCGCACCGCTCTCGGAGTAGATCTGACCAGAAAACCACGCGCATAACAGATTTAGCCGTCGTAGCATTCCGTCGAAACAGATCTGCCCAACATACGCACAAAAAGTGCAATTTATTCATATACAGAGAAAATCACGAGAGATGAGGGTTGGGATGGCAGAAGGAGGGCTGGCTCCTTCTCCTCCCGCCGGCCAAACCCTCACTGTCCCCGTCGTCCCCGTCCCTCCCCACACCCCTCGCCGCCCAAACCCCCACCCGCCGTCGCCCAAACCCCCACCGTGGTTTTGGAGACGGTGGTTTTGGGGGGAAACAGTGATTTTGGTGGCAGTTTTTGGATGAAACAATGGTTTCCGTTAAATTAAACGAAAATTTTAACGATTGGAATTTCTTTGATGTTAAAATCAAATATGAGGAGGTGTTACTGCAATTTTTGAAACTACATGAAGAATTTTTATTTTTGTCAAAAACCTCAAGAGGAGTCAGTGTAATTTACCCTAATTCTTATTAGTACCAACGCTTTAAAATTTATAAACTATTCTCAATATATTCTCTCCCTTATCTCGCTCTTGTTATTTTCTAATTGTTTTCTTCTTGTGTCTACTTGATCAAATACAGAACCAAAATAAAACACGTCTATTGATATCGCAAAGTATTTTTTGTAAATAAAAATATTTTATGTATGTTAAATACATCACATATATCTCTCATATAACCAATAAAAATAAGTAAATATTATTTCATTCAAAATATTTTTCACTATATTATTGGGTTTAGGTGGGAGCATCACATAGACAGTATAATTATTCAATAGTCCCGTAGCATTATGAGTCATTGTTTATTGCTTACGTGGTATTATCATCAAATGGTGTTACTAAAATCACTCTGAATAAAACAATATTAGTCTAGTTTTGTGAAGTAAGTAAAAAATAAGAATAATTTATTTAGTATGCATTGCATATTATTATTTGTTAAAAATATCACATAAACTTACATACATAGTATTTAAAAATTACCGAATAATTTGTCACGTAGACAGTGCAATATCGTGCGACATAGGGTGGTATATTTTGTCTAGCACTTGATCAAGACTTTTAGAACACCTCAATTCTCAACTATGCTGTTTAAATTTTAGCTAATTAATTATTTTAAAATCGTTAAAAGTTATTTTGAAGAATTATTTTTGTTTACTTAATTCCCCAACCATACTACTTAAATTATCTATTCATGATTTCTTTTTTACTTTTTTAATCATTCTACAAATATATTATATTAATATATAATTGGTGTCAATAAATGACCATCAACATAATTAAATTAACATAAGCCAAAAAAATATTGAAAAAATATTCATTAAGTACTAAGTCTAAATAAAAAATACTACAATTTAACAACTTATTATATGTATATATATATATATATAATTTATAATATAAATAACAGAGAGGGAGCTATTTTTCTTCTTTTTTTATATCTCATACTATTCGGATCAGGTCACGTGCACCTTAATTAATTTTTGAAAAATCAATTTAATCTTCTATTAGTAAGGGGTCTAATTAAACTAAAGACAAAATTATGTATAAAATAATCTCACAAAAGTTAATTGAATTTTAAAATTTTTGAATATAAGACTTGAGAGAAAATAAATTTTCAAATCCACTTTGACTATTATAAAATAATTTCGAAAAGAAGCTAAAATAACGAGCTTGATAAAGAGCTCGTTAAAGCTACTCCCCTGACGTTAACTACGGAGCCAAGTATAAAAAGACCATTGATGATGTTGTGCCATTTGGTTCGTTACCACGTTGAAAGTATCGAAATTCTATAATATTTAAATTATTAGTATTAAAACTATTATATATTAGATTAATAATGAAATTTGTTATATATTGAATGGTGTTTGATTGGATGAAAGATCACCTATGATTAAATAATTTGTTACTTGAATAGACATAATAAATTTGAAATTAAATATGGTAATATACACATATACCCTTGAACAAAAGCATAAAGAGGTGATTGATGGGCAAGTAAAGAGGGACAAAATGGTAATTTAATACTTTATCGCATTCTCTTCTAATTAGGTGACTAAGTAACCCACCAAAGGGGATGGGATAATTTTAATCCCACATTAAGTGGCGTAAAATAGTTAAATGTGATTGGCTTTTCTCTCCAAATATTGAACTAAACAGTGGAGTGGACTATACGTTACTATCCCTATATTGCACCTCAATCATCCTACAACCAAACAAACCCTATATTGGTTGCCAAGTCGTGAAGATGGTGTGGTCTATTTTCAATAAATGGGTTCAATTAGGTTAATTTTATGCATTGCCTTTCCGGCGTGATTCTCTATTTACTCTATTTATCTAATTTTTTTCTTAGGTCCGGATTGACAATTAATTTAAAATTTAATTTTTTTAATCTTTTTATATTTTTAACTAACAAAAGTAAATTAAGTTCAAAGTAAGATATCTGATATCTTATTTTTTAAGCAAACTTTTTTTAAGTTTATTGTTTGGATAAAAAAATAATTTTTTTATTTTTTGCTTAAAGTAGACAATTTTATATTTCTATATATTTGATATTAACAATTATATGTAATTAGCAGTGATAGTAAATAAGTTATAAATAATGGGTATTATTATATTTTAAAAATGGTAAGAATTTAAATAAAATATTATGAGAATTTATATTTTGATATAATTTTTTAATTTTTTAATTTTTTAATTTGGTTTTTTGTCGAACGAATAACTTTAGTATTTTTTGTCAAAAAATAAAAATTACTAATCAGGGCCTAAACTAAACCTCTCATTTCAAATGGGCAATAAATTTATTTATTTCTTTTCCTTTGAGCAGATGTCTAATTGCATTGGAAATACTTATTTGACAAATTTTATATTAATTTTGCAATACATTTAGATCTTTTGAATTTTGTTTTTATATTAAAAAAAGGGGCAGTAAAGTTCTCAACAAAATAACGGCTTTTAATAGTTTACCCTAAAAGATATTTCAACGTGCAGTTAATCTTTTAAAAGATTAATTTGTATCAATTGTCCACTAAACTAATTTAAGTATAGCAATAAACCCCCCCAATTTAATTTTTGTTAATGTTTTCATTAAATTTTTCTACATGTACTAAAAATGTAATCTGTTTTAGGAGAACTTTTGATATTTTATCCCTATAAGAATCAAAAAGTGTAATTAGTCTCTTAAAAAATTAATTGAAGTACTATATTGTCACTTGACTTTTATTCAATTGTAGTAATATCCCCCATAGACTAATTTCTATCCATATTTTCTTTAAATTTTCTCACATATGCTAATCATATAATATTTTTAAATAAAAATAATAAAATTAGCATCATAACTTCATCTTTATTTTTTTGTAGCCAAAATTCAAATATATATAAATTACTCCAACAATATTCACGATTCGAAAAGCATGTATAGTACAATAATATTATATTCAGAATTTAACAAAATTATCCATATAAGTTTAAAAGTATAAACATTTGTAATCATATTATTGTTTGTAGTTCAGTACAAAAACTATATTACGTAAAAAAAAAAAATATTAATAATTCTTGACGCCTTTGTATATTAAGAACCCCTAATATTTAGATTCAAAACTAATTTGTCTTTTCTTGCATAGTTAATTTTTTGTTGCACAAGGAGAGACAAATTAACTTTGAATTCAAATATTAGTGGTTCTTAACATACATGAGTGTCAAGAATTATTAATGTTATTTTTTTTATGTAATATATTTTTTGTACTAAACTACAAACAACAATATGGTTTGTAACAATATAGTTGCAAATGTTTATGCTTTTAAACTTATAGGAGCAATCTATTTTTTTTTCCCTACAAGATTTTGTTAAATTCTGAATATAATATTATTCTACTATATATGTTTTTGAAACATGTGAATATTGTTGGAGTGATTTATATATATTTGAATTTTGATAGCAAAAAATAAAGATAAAGTTATGATGCTAATTTTACTATTTTTATTTAAAAATATTACGTGATTGGTATGTTTGAGAAATTTAACGAAAATGTAAAGAAAATTTAGTTTAAATGGAACATTGCTACAATTAAATAAAAGCCAAGTGGCAATGTAGTACTTTAATTAATTTTTTATGTGATTAATTACACTTTTTGAATCTCATAGGATTAAAATATAATTTTTTTTCTAAAATAGATCATATTTGTAGCATATGTAAAAAAAACTTGATGAAAACATTACCAGAAGTTAATGAGGGGATTTATTGCTACACTTAAATTAATTTAAAAAATAATATGTACAAATTAGTCTTTGAAAAAATTAACTTAATATTTAAATATTTTTTTAGGAGATAAACGGTTAAAAGCCCACAAAATAATGATTTAATCATTCTAAAAAGTCCAAATCCGAACATAAAATGGGGAAACCCACAACATCGCCCTTCCCGGTGAGTGGCCTAGTTTGAGAAAGGAGCAAGTCATCCATTACTCTTACAGGGAAATAGAAGTAAAGCAAACAGGGTAGAGTAGGACTTGCCCTTTCCGATTGGAATTCTCCTTGCACAATTGACAAATCGCACCCACTTTATCTTACAACTTTATAAGCTTATCTAACCTCATTCATTGCCACATAATTATTTTGACAAATAAAAATATGTAATGCATGTTAAGTGAATCATTTTTGTTTTTTACCGATTTATTCAATAAAAGTAAAATAATATTGTGCCACACAAAGTATTTTTTAATACATAATTTAGTAAAAATACTATTTAAATAATATCACATAATATTCAATAATTACTCTCTCTAAGTAGATAGCAGTTTTTATATGAAACCCAGATTGTGGTTCAAAAATGTTTTTGTGTTCAATTTCCCACAGAAGTGTGTGCTTTTTAAGAGGGCCATGAGTCGCGCGCAAAGGGCCAAAGGAGCCGACGAGACGACGACGTACGTTGGGAAAAAAAAAGGAATGCTTTTGGAATGGAGAGGGACCAGTTCCGTTTGTGAGGTAATTATCACAGAAAAGTAAAAAACGGGTACTGGACATG
>JAOTRH010000018.1:3756621-3808614 GCA_034768845.1 Heliamphora exappendiculata | reverse complement strand
ATTTTTGGTACCCAAATTTTCTTGGGTCCTTTGATGTTAGTTTCTTGAGGGTGTGTTCCTTTAGAAACCCAAGCCTTTTTGACAGAACCATCATGAGATTTTTTGTATGGGCAGTGTGTGACAACGTGTTCATGCTCATAACAGTGAAAATATGTAGCATTTGAATGATTTGATGATGCCTTAACAAATATATTACTCAAGAATTTTTGTTTCTTCTTGGATTTGTAACCAATTCCAGTTTTATTAAAAACACATTTTTCCATCCCAATAACTTTATCCAAAATTTTCTTTTCTTGAGTGAACTTATAAACGATTTTTTTGAGATCCTCAATTTTTTCATTTAAAACTTTATTTTCATCTTTTAAAATAGAAACTTGTTTTAGGAAGACAGATTTTTTATTTTTTAAAATTTCAATTTCAGTTGAGGAGGAAAGAACTAACTTTTTCAAAATAGAATTCATTGCCCCTAATTTTCTCAAATCATCATGCAAATCATCAAAAGTATTCTGCAATTTCTCTAACGAAAAAGAATCAGGAGTTACCTCATCATCTTCTATGTCCATAAGACATAGATTGGCAACTTTATTTTCTTTCTTCTTATCCTCAGAGTTGCTATCATCTCTTTCACCCCAAGCTGCAATCATGGATTTCTTGAAACCTTTATTGAATTGCTTCTTGAGCTGAGGACATTCAGCTTTGATGTGTCCAAGTTTTTTATATTCATAGCAAATGATTTCTTCTTTCTTGGAGTCATTCTTAAATTTGCTAGAGTCACTTTTGAACTTGGTGGACTCACCTTAGTGTCCTTCCTTTTTGAAGAACTTCCTTACTCCTTGTTTCTTATTTCGAAGAAACTTTTTGAATTTTCTTGTGATTAAGCCATGTCTTCATTTTTATCACATGAGGAGTCTTCCTCAGATTCTTCTTCAGGAGCTGAGGACTTGAAAGCAATGCCTTTCTTCCTTTTGTTGTCTTCCTTATCATCCATCTTGATGTTCATCTCATGGGTCATGAGAGACCCAAGAAGTTCTTCCAAACTTAGTCTGTTGAGGTCTTTGGCTTCTTGAATGGCTGTGACCTTAGCTTCCCAACTTTTTGGCGTACACCTCAGAATTTTTCTAACCATTTCTGCATTAATGTAAATCTTACCAAGAAATTTTAGTCCATTAATAATATTAGTGAAGCGAGTAAACATATCAGATATAGTTTCATCATACTTTATTTTAAATAGTTCATAGTTATGCACAAGCAGATTAATTTTTGACTCTTTCACTTGATTGGTACCCACATGGGTAATTTCGAGTCTATTCCATATTTCTTTTGCGGTGTCACATGTAAAGATCCTGTTGAACTCATTTGGATCAAGTGAGCAATATAGGAGATTCATGGCTTTAGTATTTTTCTATATCTCCCTTATGGCGGTCTCAGTCCATTCGACATCTGGTTTTGGGATAGCAGCCCCTTCAATAGCTTTGGTGGGTCTTTTGGGGTTCATTTATGATAACTCACCAAAGGTCATAGTCTACGGTTTGAATGTAAATTCTCATTCTAGCCTTCCAATAGTTATAGTTTATTCCATTGAACAGAGGGGGTCTGTTGGTCGATTGATCTTTAGATTGGACAGGTCCAATACTAGTGGTTGTCATATAAAACTCTTACACTGTTAAGTCAAAAGCAAGAACCCAAGCTCTAATACCAATTGTTAGATCTAAGCAACCCAAGAGGGAGGGTGAATTGGGTCTTTAAAAAATAAATAACAATTTAAAAACTTTTTTTAAAAACTTTTTAGTATAGTAATAAAGCAAGATATGTAATTATATAAGTAATACAAATATTAACAGATGAGGGATAGAGAAAAAGAATCAGACATTAGGGATTTATAGTGGTTCGACTTTATCCTAACCTACATCCATTCCTCAAGATCTCCATTGAGTATTTCCACTATTCAGAATACTTCACAGGCGTATTCCAAGTATTTACAAGCTTCAAGTCTTCACTTGAGCTATCTGAATATTTACGAGCACGTTCACAAGCCTTATACAGCTTCAAGAAGATCCTATGAAAACAAGTTCCTATTTTCTTCTAATCTCTCTTGAACTCTTCTTTAATGAATTTTACTAACTCACTCAAAGGATAAATAGTGACTCATCATTGATTATAATAAATGAGATGTAATAAATAAAGAACACTCACTCTCTTTATAATATTAATTTATAATAAATGAGAGGGTAAAGAGAAATGAGGAACAAGTACAGGAGTTACAGCAATAAATGTGAGCTTGATGATTTTTGAGATTGGTTTGAGTAATAGAACAGCAAATGCAACTCTCCAACCTTCTTAAATGCTAAGAAGTAACTCCTTATATAAGTTCTTGTGAGTTCTTGACCATTGAAGGTAGGTGGGAGCAATAAATGCCAAAAATCTAACCGTTGAGATCTGCTGTATTTTGAATTTTCGTCTTTAGGGTTGACACAAATAGCTTTGGTGTCGACACAAAGTGTCTAGGGCAGGATTTTTTAAGTGGTTGAGTCGACACAAATCTTTTGAGGGGTCGACACAAATTCTGCACTTTACCTTCCAACGTTCTGGGGTCGACACAAATGAATTTGGTGTCGACTAGTTTGAAACTTCAACGTCCGAAGGAACAACTTTGTGTCGACTCAACTTGTTTCTGGTGTCGACACTAAATCTTTGCAAGGAGTCTCGGTACTTTTGTGTCGACACAAATGTGCATTAGGATCGACACCAAAATTCTGCAGTCAGTCTCAGTTATTTTGTGTCGACACAAATCTTCTTGGGCTCGACACCAAAATTCCCAGGCAGGCTCGAGACTTTTGGATCGACACGATTTGTCTTGGGGTCGACACCAAAAATCTACATGAGGTCTCGGTTGTTTTGTGTCAACACAATTTCTATTTGTGTCGACCCAAACTTTTGGAAACCAAAAGAGAGGATCACTTTTGTGTCAACACAAATTACGTTTATATCGACTCAAAATGAGTTCTGGGCACTTCGGCACTTTTATGTTGACACAAAACTAGTTTGTGTCGACACAAATATTTTGGTACCAGAAGATCAACTTGAAAAACAGTGAGGGTGTCAAACCATTTGATCAATGGGTGTTGACACATTTGATAAATTTAAAGTATACTTTGTCTTAAAAGTGTTTGACTTAATTTTTAATTAAGATCAACACAAAAATATTCTAATTAAAGAATACTTATGTGTTTGAACCTTTTGAGATAAAAGTCATTTCTTTTTTTGGCTAAGGTGTTAACTTTGATTGTTCAAAATGTGTTAACACTTTTATTTTAGAAATATAAAATATTATCTATTTAAAACTATTTATTCTTAGAAAATAAATTATGAAAATCATTAAAATCAAATTAAAAAGCCCTTGAACTAACAGTAAAAAATAACAAAATGGTTGAATACGAGAAAACAATTGAGGAGATTAGCAAGGGTTTTGAGAAGTTTGCAATCACCCGAATACCAATGGAAGAAAACCAACATGCGAATATGTTGGCACGACTGGCCTCAGCCCTGTATGATGAACTTGGAAAAGACATTCCCATTAAATACCTAGTAGAGAAAAGAACGGAGTGGATAAATGAGGACACAACTGATGTAGGTGAAATATAGATGCAAGTGCCATGGATTGAGCCTATAATTGCATAACTTAAAGATGAGACACTCCTGACTGACTCAACCGAGGCAAGGAAACTAAGATACCGAGCAAGTAAGTGTTGAGATTGGTGAAGAAAAACCAGTTTTAATGGTTAACCGATCGATCGATGGATCGATCGATGGTGAGACTGATCGATCGGTTGTATTTGAAGGTGAAATACAGATAATAGTGTAAGATCGCTTGATAGATCGATCGATCCGTCTTTGGACCGATCGATCCGTCTATGAGACTGATCGATCGGTCTGCGCGGGAAAGTATATATATGCTACTAGGGTTGCAGCAGCCGCATTGTGTTGTGTTTTATATTTTAGCTTGTTCTTCTGTAATTCTCTCCCAGAACTCTCTTCCCTCTTGTAACCTTCAATCAGTAGTGAAGTGTGTGATCCCGTGGACGTAGGCACAATTTGTCGAACCACATAAAACTTGTGTTTTGTGCTGTGATTGTCTATCTTTTCTCTTCGTCGCGTTTATTCTGTGTTAGTGTGTTTGTGGGTGATCTTAGACGGGATTAGTAATCGTGTTCTAATCCCCAATAACTGGTATCAGAGCTCTGGATTCAGAGATTGACGAACACACATGGCAGAAGAATTGAAAAGTTCGATGGTACGGACTTCAGTTATTAGAGGATACAGATAGAAGACTATCTATATGGGAAGAAGCTACACTTAACGCTCTTGGGATCCAAACCAAAGGGCATGAAGGATGAGGATTGGGCCTTACTTGACAGATATGTGCTAGGAGTCATCAGATTAATGCTATCCCGGTCGGTGGCGCATCATGTAATCAAGGAGAAGACTATGACAGATATGATGGCGGCACTGTCAAGTATGTATGAGACGCCGTCAGCAAATTATAACGTGCACCTCATGAAGAAACTCTTTAACCTAAATATGGCGGAGGGTACATCCGTTGCTCAACACCTAAACGAATTTAATACCATCACGAATCAACTATCTTTAGTGGATATCAGCTTTGATAATGAAGTCAGGGCTTTGATTGTGTTGGCCTCACTGCCAAACAGTTGGGAGGCTATGAGAACGATAGTGAGTAATTCTGCCGGTAAGAACAAACTGAAGTTCGATGATGTCAAGGATATGATATTGAGCAAGGAGGTTCGCAGAAGGGATTCGGGTGAGGTATCAAATTCGGGATCAAATGCCGGTACGACATTAAATGTTGAAGCACGGGGTAAAAGTAATGACATAAATCAGAACATGGGCAGGTCTAAATCCAGAAGAGGCAGAAGCAAGTCCAGGTCGGGACGATAGACTGAATGCTGGGGTTGTGGTAAGACTGGCCATATCAAGAAGAATTGTAGGGAGCAAAAGAAGAAGGCTGACGGTGAGTCAGCCAATGCTGTGACAGAGAACGTCCAGGATGCCTTGCTCTTATCGGTTGATAGCCCTATTGATTCTTGGGTGTTAGATTCAAGAGCATCATTTCACACAAGGGCACACTGGGAGATTATGGACAATTATGTTGCCAATGACTTTGGCAAGGTATATTTAGCAAACGGAGAAGCTTTAGACATCGTAGGTACAAGCGACGTCAGAATCAGAGTGCCGAATGGGTCAGTGTGAAAGATATAAAAGGTACGACACGTACCTAAACTAATGAGAAATTTAATTTTAGTTGGACAGTTGGATGCTGAAAGTCATTCAGTGACCTTTGTTGGTGGCACGTGGAAAGTCACTTAAGGAGCTATGGTAGTGGCTCGAGGAACGAAGACAGGTACCATGTACATGACTACTAGTACAAGGGATACAATGGCTTTGACAGCTAGCGGTTTAGACACGAGTTTATGGCATCAGAGGCTGGGGCATATGAGCGAGAAATTGATAAAAATTCTACAGTCAAAGGTCAAGTTGTCGGGTTTGAAGTCTGTAGAATTTGATTTGTGTGAGGGTTGCATCTTCGGGAAGCAAAGGAAGGTCAATTTTTTGAAAGGCAACTGGACACCAAAGCCAGACAGGCTAGAGTTGGTACACACAGATTTATGAGGTTCTTCCCCAGTTGCATCTCTTGGAGGCTCGCGATATTACATGTCATTCATCGACGACTCTAGCAGGAAGGTATGGGTCTATTTTTTGAAACGCAAGTCTGATGTGTTTGATACCTTTAAGAAGTGGAAGGCTCTAGTTGAGACTAAGACCGGATTGAAGCTGAAGTGTCTGAGATCAGACAATAGAGGTGAATATACAGACGAGAGATTTAGGAATTTATGCGTAGCTAGTGGGATCAGGTGGGAGAAAATCATTCCAGAAACGCCACAGCAAAATAGCGTGGCTGAGCGGATGAACCAGACACTGAATGAGAGAGCCAGAAGCATGAGACTGCATTCTGGGCTACCGATTTCTTTTGGGTTGATGCAGTAAATACAGTAGCCTACCTTCTAAATCGAGGACCATCAGTACCGTTGGAATTCAGAATTCCATAGGAGGTTTAGAGCAGAAAGGAGGCAAACTTATCATTTCTGAAAGTCTTTGGTTGCACGTCCTATGTTCATGTTAATACTGATGCTAGAAGAAAATTGCAACCAAAATCTAAAATCTGTTATTTTATTAGATATGGTGATGACGAGTTTGGCTATCGATTTTTGGATGGCAAAAATCGAAAGCTCATCAGAAGCAGAAACGTAGTGTTCAATGAGCAGGTGCTGTACAAGAATAAGTCAAAGGCTGAGACAGACAATGTGTTGACAGAGATGAAGAAATTCGAGTTCATTAACTTGGATGACATTTTTGAGGGAGCCAAACAAAATGGGGATGAGGAAGACAAGGAGAACGTGAACCCATAGGTGGAACATAGTACACCAGTGACTGTAGTCAGGAGGTCTTCCAGGAGCATCAAACCGCCACAGCGATTTTCACCGTCCCTGTTTTACATTCTGCTCACTGACAGTGGTGAGCTAGAAAATTATGCAGAAGCCGTACAGACCGAGAGTTCGATGAAGTGGGAGTCAACAATGAAAGATGAGATATATTCTTTACTAACAAACTAGACATGGGAGCTGACTAGATTGCCAGTTGGAAAGAAGGCTATGCATAACAAGTGGGTATACGAGTGAAGGAAGAACATGACGGTAGTATGCGCTACAAGGCAAGACTAGTTGTCAAGGGATTTCAACATAAGGAAAGAGTTGACTTCACTGAAATCTTCTCTCCGGTTGTGAAGTTGACTACGATCAGAACAATGCTGGGAATTGTAGCTGCAAATGATCTGTTTCTGGAACAGTTGGATGTTAAAACTGTATTTTTTCATGGTGAGTTGGAAGAAGGCATATACATGCGCCAGCCTGCGGGATTTGCAGTAAAAGGTAAGGAAGACTTGGTCTGCAAATTGAAGAAGAGCTTGCATGGTCTGAAACAAGCTCCAAGGTAGTGGTACAAGAAGTTCGATAGCTTTATGCAGAGTACCGGGTTTATTAGGCTAGATGTAGATCATTGCTATTATGTCAAGGATTTTGATAGCTCATATATCATTCTACTGTTGTACGTAGATGATATACTCGTTGTTGGGCCGTGTATCGAGAAGATCAACAAGCTGAAGAAGCAGCTGTCAAAATAATTTGCCATGAAGGATTTGGGAGCTGCCAAGCAAATCCTTTAGATGAGGATAGTTAGAGACAGAGCCGCAGAAACCATAAGACTATCTCAGGCAGAATATGTGAAGAAGGTACTGAGCAGGTTCAACATGGATGGTGCTAAACCTCTCAGTACACCCTTAGCCAAACATTTTAGGCTAACTAAGAATCAGTCTCCAAGGACAGAGCAAGAGCAGAAGCACATGAGCAAGGTTCCTTATGCATCGGCTATTGGTAGCCTATGTATGCTATGGTCTGTACCAGATCAGATATCGCACATGCAGTAGGAGTAGTCAGTAGATACATGAGCAATCCAAGAAAGTAGTATTGAGATGCTGTCAAATGAATTCTGACATATTTGAAGGGGACTACAGAGATATCTTTGTGTTTCACGAGGACATGACCAAAACTGCAAGGCTATGTGGATGCCGACTTAGTTGGTGACATTGACAGTAGGAAGAGCACCACTGGATTTATCTACACTTTGGGGGGCACAGCAGTGAGCTGAGCTTCAAAGCTGCAGAAGATTATGACACTCTCTACTATAGAGGCAGAGTATGTCGCAGTGACAGAGGCTAGAAAGGAGATGGTTTGGTTGTAGGGTCTCTTGAATGAGTTGGGTAAGAAGGTTGACAAAGGGACGCTCTACAGTGATAGCCAGAGTGCTATCTTTCTTGCCAAAAACCCAGCATTTCACTCTAGGACGAAGCACATACAACTGCGGTATCATTTCATTCGTTCATTGCTGGACAACAGTCAGTTGAATCTTGAGAAGATTAGCGGGGCGAAGAATCCAGCTGATATGTTGACAAAAGGCGCCAACATTGACAAACTGAAGCTGTGCTCGGCTTTAGTTGGTCTTCAGGGATAGAAGACAAGAGGTTGGGTCACACAAGTTTGAGTTTTTTGTTTCGGTGGTTTTAAGGTGTTGGTGTTGATGGGATTTCTTAAGACTTGGAGTGATTTTACTTCAAGTGGGAGAATTGTCGAGATTGGTAAAAAAAAACCAATTTTAATGGTTAACTGATCGATCGGTGGTGGGACTGATCGATCGGTTGTGTCTGTAGGTGAAATACAGTGAGCAATGTAAGACCGCTTGATAGACCAATTGATCCGTCTTTAGGCCAATCAATCTGTCTATGAGACCGATCGATCGGTCGGTGCGGGAAAGTATATATATGCTGCTAGGGTTGCAGCAGCCGCAATGTGTTGTGTTTTATGTTTTAGCTTGTTCTTCCGTAATTCTCTGCCAGAACTCTCTTCCCTCTTGTAACCTCCAATCAATAGTGAAGTGTGTGATCCCGGGAACGTAGGCACAACTTATCGAATCACGTAAAACTTGTGTTTTGTGCTGTGATTATATCTCTTTTCTCTTCTTCACGTTTATTCTTTGTTAGTGTGTTTGTGGGTGATCTTGGGCAGAATTAGTAATCGTGTTCTAATTCCCAACAGTAAGTGAGGCTTTCCATTACCCTACCTTTGATGCTTATCAAACAGAGAGATCGAGTATATCATGAGAGAGATTCACGAAGGCATATATTGGCAGCCACTCGGGGGGCAAGCCATAGCAAACAAGGCACTCAGAGCGAACTATTACCAGCCCATGATGCAACAGAACGCCTAGAACTTAGTAAAAAGGTGTGACAAATGCTAAAGATTTTCACCTATACTAAGACACTACCAACAGAAATGACGGTTATCGCTTCTCTGTGACTCTTTGCTCAGTAGATAATTGATTTGGAGGTTCCGTTATCGCTTCTCCATGACTCTTTGCTCAGTAGATAATTGATTTGGAGGTTCCCTTCCCTATTGGCCAAGGTCAAACTACATTAGCTTTTATTTGGTAGTCAATCATTTGTGAGTTTAGAGTGTCAAGGGTTTTAATAATTGATAATGGTAAACAATTTGATAGCAAAAAGTTCAGAAAATTTTGTGGGCGATTGGAAATTTGAAACCATTAGATAACCCCAGTCTATCCTTAGGTTAATGGGCAGGTCGAGGTAACAAACCACACGAAATTAAAGATGATCAAGTCAAGATTTGAAAATGCCAAGGGGTTGTAGGTGGAAGAATTACCAAGTATCCTTTGGGCCTACGGGATGACCACACGAACTACTACCGGAGAAACACCATTCATGTTGGCATTTGAAAGTGAAACCGTCATACTAGTTGAATTTGGATTACCAAGTCCAAGGGTGGGATGATTTGATGAAGAGGACAATGAAAGAAATTTGAGGGCTTCGCCTGTTCTTCGTTCATCAAATTGATGGTAGAAACATCAGCCCAGATTCATAGCTCGCAGTGATGGCAATGTTGGAAAAGGCGAACAAAGCACACAAAGATCTTAAAAAAACAATATATGAAAAAAAAGAGTAAGCAAAATAATATGCAAGAAAAAGAAAAGTAAATAGGGGAGGCAACCCTAGTCAAATCAAGGAGCAGGTTGAGAGAACAAATTGCTGCTAAGTAAAACATAAAAAGAAGATAGTGGACCCTAGGCGTGGCTCGGCAAAGATACCACTAGTTTGGGGGTCCCTTAATACTCTCTAAATTCAGGGAATGTTGTGGCCAGACTCCTCCAAAGGCAGAAGTTCCTACCTGTCTTCAAAAGGAAAAAATAATTTATGCATCCAATGTTCATTAGAAGAAGGACAACCTAGAATGAGGGTTCGATCCTCTGATCGAGACTTAAAAAAATACTACCCATATTGTTTTTCCTTTTGGTTTGTCACAATAAAAAAATTCCTCCATTGTCAGATGATCTTGCCCTTCACTCGCCTCTTCCAATAAAATGATACAATTGATAATGATAGGCCATGCATTTGAGAGAAACTGACTGGGGGACAAATAGAGAGGAAGCTTAGTAACTCCCTCACTATGCGAGGGAACGAGAGCCTTTAGCCAGTCAAGAAAGCGTGCTCGTACAAGCACACCTCATCGGCTGAAAAAGAGCAAGCTTTCTCTTGAGATGAGGGAATCCTTAAGGGAACTAAAGATGGAATAAGACAGTTCTCTCGGAGATGTTTTAAGTTGAAGTCCTAAGCAGTGGATGCCTCTAGCACACTGGCAAAACCCCTAATCGACTCTATCTGTTGTCTAAGCTTACAGGTAGAAGTTTCAACCCCACCTTCTAGGGTGAAGGTTGAGAGGGAAATTGTCCTCCTTAAGTCAAACTCAATGGTTTAAGGATATTCTTCAATTCCCATTCTCATAATTGGTAATAAAAATTTGGCAAATTAAAATGTTTTTGAACAAACTTTTTTGAAGTAGGGGATACCCATGGCGAACAAATCTACAAGTGGAGGATTGTTAAAACGACAAAGGAAAAAGACCCCAATTAGCAAAATACAATGGGGAAGGATCCGAGAAAGGCAAATCAACATAAAAGCTAGCATTGTAGAAAAACGAAGAGAGCAAGAAGAACTTACGAGAGGATGGGAGAAGCTCCAAAGACCTGTGGGGAGTAAGTCTGCAATGGAGCAACAACAAATCCTCACCCCAAAAAAATGCCAAAATGTTGATTTTCAAAGTTCTCCCCCCATATTTGTAAGTTAAGGTATGAACAGTGGGGATAAATCCATGTAGATAAATCTAACGGTCTCGGATGAAGAAAATAAGAGTTGTTGAACGTGTCCAGGACGTGACGCTGAGATTAATCCACATGTAGCCGAAGGGACCGTTGCAACTAGATGAAAAGACAAGAATTTAAAATCACTATGCCTCGTTTCGCGTAACGCCACCAAAAAAATAAATACTGCTGGCATTTGCATTAACTAAGATTCCCAAAGTGGCCTACCGAGCAACCTCGGGAATGGGAGCAAGTGATGAGTACATAACTATGATCAGCTAGAAGTAGATAGACTAACTCGATCAACTCTGTATTTTATGTGAGCCATCACTTGGTTGCCTTTTACTTTACGTGAGCAACTAGTATTGACCAATGAGCAAGCTGATTAACTAATTCATTTGAGAATTGGGTCGAGAATTGCGGCCCAAATCGGCATTTTGAATTAATTTCGACCATAAATTTGGGATTCTCCCTAGTCTTTCCAAAATTCAGGAATAAAAGAACTCCATATAAAGAGGCCAAGACACCATATGCAAGATACGAATACATTTTTTATATAATTACATGTTTTTGTCCCTATAATCACTTATAGTAATTGTTAGGTTTGAAACTAACTTAAGTATCATAGAGTAACTAGTAGGCATCTCATCGGTGTCAAATTTTTGTTTTAATCTCTTTCAAATCTCATACGGGGAGATTCATATTTATCATCACTCAGATTAACACATAAGTGAGCCATCACCCTACAATTAGAGTCCAATTCATATTTTAGTGGCATTGCATTCTATTCAATAATTTTTATTAGATAAATTAATATGCAAATTATAAAATCGAATGTGAATAATCCAACGTTGACATCAAATGAATTTGTATCACATTGTTTTCTTTATATTTTAAATAGTTAGAAACATATAGAATATTTTGTGTTTATTTTTTGAAAAGAAGTAAAACAATGTAATTTACAAGGTAATTTTAAGCCGTGCTTATATCCTTCTTTCCAAAAATTTTGAGAGTTATTTGTACACTTTATATTTTTAATTGTTTTATAGTTATTAGGTAAAGGTATAAAAAATATAGAATAATATACTTATTACACAAAAATTAATTGAAAATATTTTTTATAATTTTATTTAATAAAGACAAAAAGAATAAAAGAAGTTTTAAACAAATGAGAAGTCACTTACCATGTAGGCGACGTAGAATTGGATCACTATATAATAATTTCCTCTCTCTCTCTCTCTCTCTCTCTCTCTGGGGCTTTAGAGAGTACCAGGGTTCGCTGATGTCCTTGTATTCCCTCTCTCCATACGCGGCGCACGTTGGACACCGCCGTCCCTATCTCACGCAATCGGAGGTAAGCACCTTATCCTACACCCCATCCTATTTCACTCGATCGTGTCTAATCTCTTACGGGAAAACTAGATCAACACCACCTGGAATCTGCCCTCAAGCTAAATGGCACTCATTAATATATATCATTGTTCAATTTATCCGTTGGTTTGATCGAACTTCGTGACCCATTTTAGTATTTTTCTTTTTGTTGATTAGGTCTTGGAGTGAATCTTCTTTCGTGTTTTGATCAATTTTCCGCGAGATCTGTCGGGGGAGTTTCGCAATCAACGATTGGCGGCGGAGTTTAGAAAGGGGGAAGGGGAAAAAATCTAGGGTTAGAGTTTTGATGCTTTGGCGGCGTTTTGATTCTTCCACTCCGATAAGGGTTCGGTTCGGGCTCTGTGATGGCCAATCCCGGTGGCGTCGGGACGAAGTTTTTGTCTGTGAATCTGAACAAGTCCTATGGATCGGTTCCCCTTCATCATCATCATCATCATCACAATCATCACCATCCACCTCATGGTAGTAGCTCTTATGGGCAGGCGGTGGGTAACCGTGTCCGGCCAATCGGTAGTCACAGCAGTGGTGGTGGTGGAGGTGGCGGAGGTGGAATGGTGGTTCTATCGCGCCCTCGGAGTTCGCAGAAAGTTGGGCAGAAGCTATCTGTTCCACCCCCCTTGAATTTGCCTTCCTTGAGGAAAGAACATGAGAGGTTTGATTTGTCTGGATCAGGTGGTGCTTCAACCGGGGGCGGTGGTTCGGGGACTGGATCGAGGCCAACTTCGTCCGGTCTGGGTTGGACGAAGCCGGGGACCGTTGCTTTGCAAGAGAAGGATGGAGATGTTAGTGTATTTGGCAGGTCAGCTAGCGACACTAAGGCAGTTGATGGTAGTAATCAAAGTTTTGATGTTGTGAGTAAAGTCAGTACTGCTTATATGCCACCTTCGGCTCGGTTAGGTGGGGCTGGAATCCCAAGTTCTGTATCAGTTCTGTCGGCAGAGAAAACGTCCGTATTGAGGGGTGAGGATTTTCCATCTTTGCAGGCTGCTTTACCAGGTAATCCATCTGGCTTGGTGCAGAAACAGAAGGACGGTTCCCATCAAAAGCAGAAGCATGTAGTGGGTGAGGAATCATCCAAGGAACAGATTGATAGTTCTCCTTTCAGTTCTCTAGTACACATGCGACCCCAGGGACACTCTTCTCATCATGCATTTGTGAATGGCTCGAACGAGAATGGCGGGGAAAGTCATGGATCCGGCAGTATGCAAATGCCGGAGCAAGCTCGAAAGCAGGAGTACTTTCCTGGTCCGCTTCCATTGGTTATACTGAATCCAAGATCTGATTGGGCTGACGATGAGCGTGATACAGGTCGTGGGTTTGCAGACCGAGGCAGAGATCATGGGCTTCCAAAAAACGAAGCTTATTGGGATAGAGAGTTTGACAAGCCCAGGAGCAGCATTTTACCACACAAACCGGCGCACAATCTATTTGAAAGGAAGGGTAAGATTGAGGATGAAACTGGGAAGGTTTCTTCAAGTGAAGTCCCTAATGTAGACCCTTATCGCAGGGATGTAAGAACACCTAGTAGGGAAGGTAACTCATGGAGAACTTCCCCTCTTCCAAAAGACGGATTGAATACTCAAGAAATTGCAATTGGTCAAAATGGTATTGGTGCGAGGGAAATGGTTCTTGATAGAGAAATAGGAAAGGACAATAAGTACGTCCCTCCACATTATGGAGTTAATTCTCGTGATGGTGTCACAGGAGACCGGGAATCTGCATTTGGAAGGAGGGATATGGGGCATAGACAAGATGGAAGACATCACTGGAATCATATGGTGGAATCATCTATCAGCCGAGGGATCGAGCGCAATACACGAGACCGATATGTCAATGATCAGTCCAATAGATTTAGAGGTGATGCTCACCAGGATAGTTCAGCTTCAAAATCTTCATTTTCTCCGGGTGGTAAAGGGCGTCCAGTGAATGATCCAATATTGAACTTTAGCCGGGAAAAACGTGTATTTTCTAAGAGTGAAAGAACTTATCAGGATGATACTTTTC
The DNA here is from genome assembly GCA_034768845.1 of Heliamphora exappendiculata. Lineage (NCBI taxonomy): Eukaryota > Viridiplantae > Streptophyta > Magnoliopsida > Ericales > Sarraceniaceae > Heliamphora > Heliamphora exappendiculata. The sequence goes on along the minus strand of JAOTRH010000018.1, from coordinate 3,794,379 downwards.
TAAAAGACTTTGGCAGTTCAAGCTTTGATGAGCATGATCCCTTTTCTGGAGGTCTTGTTGGGGTACTTAAGAGGAAAAAGGATGTGGTTAAACAAGCGGATTTCCATGACCCTGTTAGGGAATCTTTTGAGGCTGAACTTGAGAGAGTTCAGAAAATGCAAGAGCAGGAGCGGCAGCGGATCATTGAAGAGCAGGAAAGAGCTTTGGAGCACGCTCGGAGAGAAGAGGAGGAGAGGCAGCGACTGATTAGGGAAGAGGAAGAACGACGGAGAAGACTTGAAGAAGAAGCCCGAGAAGCTGCTTGGAGGGCGGAACAGGAGCGCCTGGAAGCCATTCGAAGAGCTGAAGAGCAGAAGATAGCCAGAGAAGAGGAGAAACATAGGGTTCTTATGGAGGAAGAGAGGAGGAAACAGGCTGCTAGGCAAAAGCTTTTAGAATTGGAAGCCAAGATTGCCAAGAGGCAGACCGAAGCACTGAAGGGTGATAGTTCTGTTGGGGTTGGGGGTGAGAAAGTGTCAGCCTTGGTGACGGAAAAGGATGTCTCCAAGGCGGTGGATCTAGATGACTGGGAAGATAGTGAGAGAATGGTGGAAAGGATAACTACCTCAGGATCATTTGATTCCAGTCTGAACAGACTCTTTGATTTGGGTCCTAGATCCGGGCCTGCTAGAGAAGGTTCTTCTGGCTTTTTGGACAGAGGGAAACCTGCTAATTCATGGAGAAGGGATGTCTTTGAGGATGGGAACAGCTCGCCTTTCCTTGTGCCAAACCATGATAATGGTCACCACAGTCCCGGGCGAGATCTGTCCGTTGGTGGAAGAGGAGTCACCAAGAAAGAATTCTATGGAGGAGCTGGCTATATGTCATCTAGGACTTACTTTAGAGGAGGTATGCAAGAACTTCAAATAGAAGATTTCACTCCTCTAAAAGGGAACAGGTGGAGTGCTTCTGGGGTTGGAGATCCTTTCATCAGAAACACAGAGATAGAACCCAAATTTCATGAGAACCTTGCTGAAAAGTATGGTGATGTTAGATGGGGACAGGGCCATTCTCGTGGCAATCCTCGTTCTCCTTACCCAGACCAAATTTATCCCGAGGCAGATGATCTTTATTCCTACGGGCGGTCGAGGTATTCCACGCGACAACCTCGTGTCCTCCCCCCTCCATCACTAGCATCATCTGTGCCTAAGACTTATTTCAGAGGAGATAATGAACATCCTGGGCCCTCAATTTCACTAGATAATAACATGCATTACAATCATGCTTCAAGAAGTGATTCTACCATGCAGAAGGGCTATTATAGTGGTCAGCACAAAAAGTCAGAAACATCTGAAATAGTTGATGTCCAGCCTGAGACTACGATGACTCAGGAGCAGAAACTGGAGGACAAGACCACTCCGAGATGTGACTCACAGTCTTCACTCTCTGTTTCTAGTCCTCCTAATTCTCCAACTCATCTCTCCCATGATGATTTGGATGAATCTGAGGATTCTCCAGTGGCATCTGCCGCCACAGAAGGAAAAGAAATTCCTTTATCCAGGGATGGATCTGTTGTCTTAAATGCCAACTCTGGAATAGAGACTGCGGTGGCAGCATCAAGTTCTATCTCTGCTGCTGCTGATGATGATGATTGGCCCCTCGAGAACAATGAAGGGTTGCAGGAGCAAGAAGAATATGATGAGGATGAAGATGGTTATGAAGAAGAAGATGAAGTGCATGAAGGAGATGATGAGCATATTGATCTGACTCAGGAATTTGATGATATGCATCTAGAGGAGAAGGGCCCATCTTGTATGATGGAAAACTTCGTCTTGGGCTTTGATGAGGGTGTTGAGGTCGGAATACCAAGTGATGAGTTTGAGAAAAGCCCTCGGAATGAAGCAAGTACATTTGGGATACCAGAGATTTCTATTGGCATTATAGAAGAACAGGGACCTGTTGATGGGATACAAGGGGATGGGCATCGCCTTCAACCTTTGGATAGTTCTCCTCGAATGTGTATCGACAGTACTTCCAGAAGGACTCATGAAACTGAGCAAGCAATCCAAGATTCCATTACTCAGCCTATAAATACTGCTGTTCATACCTCACCGGGATCTGATCTTTTGGATAGCCAGGCTGTCATGTATACTCTACCCGTTTGCTCTAGTCAACTTGATTTACCTGTTAAACTTCCGTTTGGGCTCTTTTCTGGCCCTTCTCTGATACCATCTTCTGTTCCGGCTATTCAGATTGGTTCCATACAGATGCCTCTCCACCTACATCCCCCAGTTGGTCCCCCCGTTACTCATATACACCCATCACAGCCTCCACTCTTCCAGTTTGGTCAGCTCAGGTATTCATCTCCTACCTCCCAGGGAATCTTGCCAGTGACTCCTCAATCAGTGTCTGTTATTCAATCCAATGTTCAGGCCCATTATAATTTGAATCAGCGCTCAGGAGGTCCTCTGCCTATTCAACTCAGCCAACACAGTTCTACTCATTGTCTGATCAAAGATGATGTGCCGTCATCTGTTTCAAAGGGCCGAGAATGTATAGAAAGCAATACTCTGATACATACAAATCGAGCTGAGATTTCCCACGCTGGTGAGAACAAGGTTATGTCAGAAAGAGGTCCCCGTGCTGAAGATTCAGGACACCAAGATACGGTGACGAAAAATTGCACGGGTTCATCAAATGGGACAGTATCAGAAGGCTACTTGCAAACTGCATCTGTATCTTCCCTGCCTGTCCTTCGTGAAAAAGATATTAGAGGGTCAAAGGCCGAAGGCCCACAGTCTGGTAACAAGGGTAAAAAAATTTCTTATACGGCTAGAAATTCTGGAATGAGATCATCTTTTCTGGCTTCTGAGGCTTCTCATTCTGATTCTCATGGATTTCAAAGGAGACCTCGACGGACCATCCAACGAACTGAGTTTCGAGTTCGGGAGAATGCTGATAGGAGGCAATCACCAGTCTTAGTTTCTTCTGACAACCTGGGGCAGGATGACAAGTCAAATTTAACTGGGAGGGATGTGGGAATGTTTGTAAAACCTGGGTCTAAGAAAGGGTTGCTTGTTAGTAAACCATCGAAGCAGATAGTTGAACCTGAACGATCAGGCTCAGATCCAGTTAGTTCTGAGGGGACATATTCTGAGACCAGGTTTGATGTGAAAGAAGCATCAACAAAGCCTCAGAGCACCGCCCGCTCTGGAGAAGGAAACCTGAAAAGGAGTATATGTGCAGAAGAGGATGTTGATGCTCCCTTGCAGAGTGGCATTGTGCGTGTTTTTAAACAACCTGGCATAGAAGCTCCAAGTGATGGGGATGGCTTTATTGAGGTGAGGTCAAAGAGGCAAATGCTGAATGATCGACGTGAACAAAGAGAAAAAGAAATTAAGGCAAAATCTCGTGTCACAAAGGTTTCAATGGACTTACAATTTGCATTTTTATGTCATTTTGTTCCCCTTTTTTTGTTGCAATTAATTGCATGGTGCTTTACTATACTCCTTTTCTTTTTATGTCAGGCACCTCGCAAATCTCAATCTCTAGCACAAAATGCTGCGGCTTCAACAAGCTCAAATAAAGTTTCGGCATCTCTGGGTGGAGAAGCAGCAAATAACTTCTGCTCAAATTTTGTTGCATCTGAGGGGCATGGCTTAGTGAACATGGAAGTATCGAAAGGATTTCCCACTATGGTGTCCCAGCCATTGGCTCCAATTGGTACTCCTGTTGCTGTGAATTCTGATGCACAGGCTGATAAAAGGCCTCATAATCTCAAGTATGTACTATTCAGTAGGTACTAATTATTGTCGTATATAGTTGGATTTCTCAAGCTGATATGTTCTTCTTACAGGTCTCTCCAAACAGGCTCTAATGGTGGAAAAAACCTTGGGCCAGGCATAATGTTTGAGACCAAGAGCGAAATTCTTGATGATGTTCGAAAATCTTTGGGTTCTTGGGATAATGCACAGATAAATCAACAGGTACGTGAAACCATTACTCTTTTCTCCGTGGTGAACATCTGTTCCTTCTACTATTAGTGAGTTGTTATGGCACTACTGCCGTAACAACTCACTAATAGTAGATCGAGATCCCTAGGTGTTTCCTTCTTTCTTTTAGTATCTTCATTAAACGTTCTAGTATGTTTTTGTGAAAATTGCGATATTATTTCTGTTAATTACTTGGAATTGTTTTAGTTTCATTTAAGAGGGCTTCCATTTTTATTTCTTTTATTTGCCTAGTTTGGAGAATGCCCATGTGGAACTTTCCATGTTGTACCTTTTCTTATTTTGTTCTGCATCAATGAGCACATTACACTTTGGTCTCTGTAAGCTGTATACATGTTCGTGTTGAGGATGGGATAATTTGTTTTATCTGAGTTCGTGAGGTCTGGCTGATTTAAAGTGTGTTTGTTTGTACCCTTCTGCACCTGCTTTTGTTGTGCTTTCTTTTTCCATTTCCTCTTCATGTTTTAAGAGTATGGTGAAGAATTGCTGTTTCCTTCTACCAGGTAGTTTGTCCTGATTTCAGGCAATGTATTAGGGTGAAAACCTACAGGGTACTGCTTTATTAGGAGAACTCAGCAATTGTCTTTTTTACAATGTGTAATTTTCTTTTTCTTTTGGAAATTATATCTTTGCACCAAAAACATGTTCTCAAACCTGCTATGAACTTCAACTTCTAGCAATGTATGTTTTGTTGTTGTTGTGGCTTCTAGAATCTGACCAGCTTTGGATGGTTGGTTTCAGCCACTATTGTACTTTAGGGTCATTGCGGCTTTCCCCCAATGAAATGAAAAATAAAGAAACAGACACACATGCCTTGGCAGAGCCAATGTTACGCCTTTTTATTGTACTTTTCCAATAATATTTCTAAGAGTTAAGGAAAAGAAGATGCAATAGAATATATAGTTAATTAATTCAACATGTTTCTAATTTGAATCATATCCCAAGACTACTGGAGCTTTGACCTAGTTTTGTGTTGTTCTTGCTGTTTGCCACCAGAGGTTGAAATGTATTAATTTCTTTGATATACTTGTTATTGGCTAAGTGAATATGCTGAGATTCCTGAACTAATTTACTTACATGATTTAGGTTTTGGCCTTGACCCAGACCCAACTTGACGAGGCTATGAAACCCGGAAGATTTGATGCATATGTAGCGATTATCAGTGATCATACCTCCTCAGTGACTGAACCCACCATGCCATTGGCATCCATCTTGACAAAGGACAAGTCATTTTCTTCTGCAGCAAGCCCTATCAACTCCTTGCTAGCTGGAGAGAAGATTCAATTTGGTAAAGCATTATTTACATCCAAGCATGATCAACTGTTTTACCTAATTGCATTTTTCTACCTCTAATGGAATTCGCCCCTTCCTATTCAGGTGCAGTTACATCCCCAACAGTCCTCCCCCCTGGTAGCTGTACTGTTTCACGTGGGATTGGGGCTCCCGGTTCCAGTCGGTCTGACATCGAAATTTCACATAGTCTTTCTGCGAATGAGAGTGAATGTACTCTATTTTATGAAAAGGATAAGCATCAGAATGAATCTTGTGTTCATTTAGAAGATTGTGAGGCTGAAGCTGAAGCTGAAGCGGCTGCTTCAGCTGTTGCTGTTGCAGCCATCAGTAGTGATGAGATTGTTGGGAATGGGCTCGGTACTTGTTCTATTTCTGTTTCAGATTCCAAGGGCTTTGCCAGTGCAGATATTGATGGGATTAACGAAGGTGCATTTTCTTTTGTCTTTTTTATATGTATTTTTTTTTCTTTGGGCAATTGGAACTTTGTTGACTTGTTTTTTTTGGGGTGGCCCTGTTTTGAAATCTCTTGCAGGTGTGGAAGGTGATCAGCATTTAGCAACTCAATCTAGAGCTGAAGAGTGTCTGAGTGTAGCTCTTCCAGCAGATCTCTCTGTTGATACTCCTTCAATCTCGTTGTGGCCTCCTTTACCAAGTCCCCAGAATTCTTCAAACCAGATGCTTTCTCATTTCCCTGGAGGCCCACCATCCCATTTTCCATTCTATGAGATGAACCCCCTGTTGGGGGGTCCCATCTTTGCTTTTGGCCCACATGATGAATCTGCTGGCACCCAGTCTCAGTCCCAAAAGACTACTGCATCAGCTCCAGGGCCTCTTGCCACCTGGCAACAATGCCATTCTGGTGTTGAGTCATTCTATGGCCCGCCGGCAGGATTCACCGGTCCTTACATTAGTCCACCTGGAGGTATTCCAGGGGTCCAAGGTCCCCCCCACATGGTGGTATATAATCATTTTCCAGTTGGACAATTTGGCCAGGTCGGTTTAAGTTTCATGGGCACCACCTATATCCCATCCGGAAAGCAACCCGATTGGAAGCACAATCCAACATCATCTGCAATGGGTACTGGTGAGGGGGATATGAATAATATAAACATGGTTTCTGCTGAGCGAAATTCTCTCAACATGGCTTCTCCTGTGCAGCATCTTGCTCCTGGGTCACCGTTTCTGCCCATGGCATCTCCTTTTGCCATGTTAGATGTTTCTCCATTTCAGGTAAAAGATTTGATAGAGAAGCTTCATAAATAAAGTTGATTCTGCTGTTAAAATGATAATTATGTACTTTTTCAAGTGTTTGTAGTTTGGATGCTCAAAAGTCCAGAATTTAGATGTAGTTCATTTTATTGAAGAACCAATCCAAGGGAATTTTTTCCTTCACTAGAACATGCTATACAGAGAGACATGTAGTTGTGCGTGGAAAGTTGATTTCATTTATACTTTGGTTCACCGATGATGGTTCTTCTTCAAAATCAGTTATCAGCATATAAATGCGAAAAGAACTGCAGAAAAGGCCAAAGATTTTATTGTTTGTCTTAGCAGTTATTATGAGATACTCCGAGTTCTTATCTGATGTAACTAAGACTTTTGTTTAACTTTTGTTCAGTCTGGCTCTGACATGTCAGTCCAAGGACGATGGTCTCATGTTCCTGCTTCACCCCTCCACTCTGGTGCTTTGTCACTGCCATTGCGGCAACCAGAAGCAGGTGTGCTGCCTTCCCAGTTCAGCCATGGACACATCGTTGACCAATCATTAACTGCCAACCGGTTCTCTGCATCTCGAACTTCAACACCATCTGACAGCAGCCGGAGTTTCCCTGTGGCAACTGATTCGACTACCACCCAATTTCCCAATGAACTAGGGTTAGTAGACGCATCAAGCTCGACAGGTACTGGGGCATCAACACAGGGTGCTGTCAAGAAGAGCTCCTCCGGAGGCACTTTTGTGGATATTGGCAAGACTGATGCTGTCCAGAATGTTGGCAGTAACAACAGTAATGGCCACAGCGCGAATGTTTTCAAGAATCAGTCAGCTCACAAGATTCAGTCTGCTCAGCAGAGGAATTTCTCTGTCCAGCAGTATAATCATTCTGCAGGTTATAATTATCAGAGAGGCGGGCTGTCTCAAAAGAATACCTCAGGGAGTGATTGGTCGCACCGCAGAATGGGGTTCCATGGACGGAATCAGTCTCTGGGTACAGAAAAGAGTTTCCCTTCAAAAATGAAGCAAATTTATGTGGCTAAACAGACTAGCAGTGGGACTTCTTCAGTGGGATGAGCAAGGAAAACATGGTTTCTCATATCTCAGTAAGCAAAAGAGGATCGTGATTAAAACGTTTCATCGCAATTGAACACTTCGGTTAGTTTTGGCCTCATATTTTGCTCTTGTATTTGTTTTTGTTCGACCAATATTTATAGGTGGCCCGTCATCAAAAAATTATTATGGATGGCTATACTGGTTTATGATCAAAAAATTGTGGTACTGATCAGTGATGGCAGTTTTGAATTGGCTCAAGTGTTTTAGCAAGGAAGCTACTGTGTGACATGCTATAGGATGGTTCCAACTTTAGTGAAGTCTAAGTGGTGTGTGAGGGTGGCCTTGTCCACTGTCTTCTTTTTGTGTTTTGCTCAGCAGCAAATTATTCTCTTAACCTGGCTGGGGCCTGGGGGTGTTGAAACTATTATAGAACCTTGCATATAATTTAAATTTTCAAGTTAGTAATGGTAAATGTGGGGAATGCTTGTCTGTCTCCTTTGAGGTGTTTTCCTTCTTTTTTCCTCTCTCTCTCTCTCTCTCTCTCTCTCTCTCTATATATATATATATATATATATATATATATATATTCTTTTTTGTTTATTTTTAGCTGTTTTGGTGTATTAAGAGTAGTAGTGTTAGCTTCATTTTTTTTTCTTTTGTTTTTGTATTTTTAGAGTTGCAGTGCTGGCGAACATTATTGGAGGAATTACAATTCAAGAAAAAAAAAAAGGCATTATGGGAGACCCATTCCATTGGAGTTGGCAAATGATAAGGGTGGTGTTTGTAATTATTAAAATTAGTAGTTTATAGATTGTAACTTGTAGCAGAAATTATGAATGTTTGGTAAAAATTATAACTTGTAATTGATATAGAAGAAAAAATAGTTATAATTTGTACTAAAAATTGTAAATATTTAAAATATATTATAATTTATAGTTAAAATTAGTAGTATAAAATTTAAAACTGTAGTAAAATTTTTTCCAAACACTTCTAATGTATTTTTGAAGTATAATGTTATATGGTATTTTTGATAAATAAAAATATTTAGAGTAAATTATACTGATTTTTTTTGAAATTTCTGATAAAAACATTGACATTCCTTGTGGTTTTAAAAATAGCACAAATTTCTTATCAGGTTTAATTTTAACATTAAATTAATTTAACTATTTAAATTTTTAACGGAAACTACCGTTTTTATCCCAAAATTACTATCGCCTCCAAAATTCCAAAACCATCATTCCAAACTCACATCGCTGCTGACTGTCGATCCTCACACCGCTGCCGATTGTCGACCCATACAGTATCAATCGTCGACCTCTACACCGTCGAGAGAGGAGAGAGGAGAGAGGAGAGAGAGTGAGAGAGCAGAGGGAGGAGAGAGGATAGAGAGGAGAGAGGGAAAGAGAGAGAGATAGAAAGGAGAGAGAAAGAGGGAGAGAGAGAGAGAGGACACGGAATGGTCATCTTCTTCACTTTCCTTAAATTTTGTCCACAATCTTTCTTTTCAAATGGCTTTTCACAACCCCACCACCTCCCAAAAACCACCTGCCGTCTCCCCCAACCCTCCCAATAATCGTAAACCTCCACCAACTCGGCCCCTTCCCCCACGGCTCCCTCCACTCTCTCCCAAACCCACAACCCCCTCATGCTCCTCCACTTTGCCCGCGTTCCCGTCCTCATCGTCTCCTTTGCCGCCGCCCCTCGCGACATCATGAAAACCCACGATCTCGTCTTCTCCGACCGATCCAAATCCACCATCCCTTCCGAACTCCTCTACGGCTCCAAGGACGCGGCGTTCAGCCCCTATGGCAAGTATTGAAGGCAGATGAGAAGCATATCCGTGCTCCACCTTCTAAGCACCAAGTGAGTCTCGTCATTTCGCTCCATTAGAAAAGAAGAAACGGCTCTTCTCTGCTCTCTCTCTCTGTCTACTCTCTGTCCTTTTTCTCTCTCTTTGCTCTCTCGCTCTCTCTCTTTTCTCGGTGGTGGGGGGTTGGCGGTCAGGCAGTATGGGTTTGGAGCGGTGGTGTTGGGGTGAGAACGGTGATTTTTGTTAAAAATTTTAACAGTTAAATTAGTTTGATGTTAAAATTAAAATTGATAGGAGGTTAATGTTATTTTTGAAATCACGTGAGAGGTCAGTATTTTTATTAGAAATCTCAAAAAAGATCAATTTAATTTACCTAAATATTTAATATACATCCAGCAAAAATGTAACGAATGGAATGTATTGTGTTGATTTGGGACTAAATAATTATTCATTGGAGTGGCCCGATCATATGTTATAACCCTTATTTATAGACGGAGCTATTAAGGGATGAGTGGGGCATAAATTTTTAAAAATTTTATTTTTATGTTTATATATTTTAATGACTTAAAATTTTGGTTCATTTGAATTATTTTTTTGTTTATTTTAAAATTTCTTTTTACTCATTTTTCTCTTACATATAAAAAAAATCTTTGTTTTTACATTATATATCATTTTTAGTGCTCAGTATTCTTTGAAATTTTGAAAGAATTAATAAGGGTAAAGAAATCTACGTTGCCAAATTTTAGTCAAACTTTTTTACCGTTAATAATTTTTGATCAATTTGAAAAATTTATCTTGAATTTTCACTATAGTTGAGCTTTTAGATTTGAAAAAAATTTAACAAACTTGTTCAAATGATGTTTAAGACCACAAAACACTATCCAAGTGATTTACAAACTTTTAAGTTATGCATTTGTTTAATAAAAAAAAAACATAAGCATTGATTTTACTAGTTGCAATAATTATAATAAAGAAATTATTTTCGGCCATAAAGATGATAAAGACTTTGTAATAAAATAAATTATCAATTAATACATGAAAAGTTATGATCAATTGTAAAATCAAATTTTATAAATATTTTAATTTACATTCTAATTTAGTTATATTTTTACGATTATCAAATACAAAAAATATACGTATATAATTCAAAAATTGTGGCTCCACTCAAGTATAATTTTGGCTCCACCACTGCCCTTATTCATATGTTACTTCAATAATACTGTAGTATATATGCTTTTATTTATTATCTCATAATACTAACAAAAATATAAAATCCACGTATTTCTTTTATTCTCCCTAATTTAATCCGATATTGCCGATTTTCTTCAAAATTTTCTTATTATTGTATTCATGACTTATGGGTAGTCAGTGAAATTTTTTTTCCTGAAAATAATAGATATTTTAATAGAATAGCTTCTCGGGATTGTAGAGTAACCTTCATATTAACCAATCAGAATTCTGTAATTATTAATCCGTCCTATAATCTTTTCTTTTTATAAGTAATGGATTAATATTATACTCAAAAAAATTTTTATAATGAGAATAAAAAACATACTCTAATCAACTAATAAAAATAAAATACTCTCACAACTCAAGAGGTTAAAAAAAATAAAAAATACAAAAATTAACCCGACTCAAGGGTTAATAAAATACAAGATTAATAGGTGTTAACAGCTTAAAATTCATTCAAAATTATAAATTTTTTTTTGAGTAATGGAGAGATTTTTAATATCTCATGAAGCATCCTAGAATCTTGAATCTAGCAACGTCGGTGAAAATATTTTTTTGTAATTTTTTTCTAAAAAACTAAATTTTTTTTCTATTCTAAAAAAAAAATATGGTCAACTTTATAAATATACTAGTCTTTATTCCATAATTTTTCTTTAATAAGCTGTTTAGACTTTGGGATAAATCTTCTACGTATTACCTTTTTTTTTTTCAGTCTTTTTTATCAATTGACTAAAACTTTTAACTATTTCGGATTGTATTGATAAGAGAACTAAAAAAATAAAAATATTTGATTAAAAGACAAAAAAATTTATTAAAAATAAAAATAAAAAATATAAAAATTAACTTCTTATTTTTTTAGCTTATTTTTGTTATTCTTGTTTTTTATATTGTGGTCATTTGTTCTGACTTGTCCTGAAAAAATATAATAGTTGAATTAAATAATTTTTTTTACAAAATAATATAAATAAATAAAGTAAAATAAATAAATAAATTATTATTTCAAACGAGTACCACGTTTCAACCTGCCAAGTCTCATCCCTCAAGGTTTCGTACGAATTCCAATATTCATTTGAGGCAGCAACCCTAAAATGTCCAAACTTTGTTTAAAATTAGAATTTTTAGGCATGAGTCAGCATACATATAGTCAATATAGTATAAATTAAATTAAATGTTATAATTAATAAATAGAATATTTTTTGAATATAATTGCACTGTTATTTTGACAAAAAGATTATACATAAATTTGTATTCGACGAGATTTTATATCAAATAAAATTTATATTAAATATAGAATTACGTAAAAATAAATTTTAAAATTATATATATTTTTCCTTAAAAATATTTTGATTTAAAGTTATTTTAAGCCAAATTTTTTGCCTATCAATTTTTGGCTTAAAGTCATAAATTTGATTTACCAAATAAATTTTTGTTTATTTAGCTTAAATTAATTTTAAGCAAAAATTCAGACTTAAATCCAGATTGCCAAATAAAACATAAATTTATAATTTATGAAACTTTCTGATTTAACCTTTTAAGAACTAAAAATATATCATGTGTGTTTGAAATATAAATACTTAAAGAAATAATATGGTGCGATGTATTTGAGATAATTAGTCATATTTTTATATTATTATGAGATTAATTATATTTTTTTAATAAAATCAATTATATCTCAATTAAAAAAAACTACTATAATAAGAATAATAATAATTTTTTGATAGGGTTAATTGACCTCATATTCACTAAGATAGAATCACCCCATACATAGGTCTCATTTAGCAATTGGTTTTAAGCTAATTTAAAGTAATTTTTTTTGTCTTTTTACTTAAAGTTTAAAAAGTTAAAATTTTTTTAGCATTTTTATTTTTTACATAAATTTTTCTTATATTTTTAAAAAAATCATAACTTTTATTATACAAATTTATTTTTTTATAAAAAATATAATTTAAAAATATACTCGTCAAAATCTATTAATATATGATCCATAATGAATATAAAGTTATCTAAATATAAATTAAAAAAATTATTACAACTTTAAATAATATTTTTTTATTTTTTAATTTAAAATCACTTTAAATTTTTGGCTTAAAGTCACCTCATACATAATCTAAACAAATTTTTTGATTTTTTAAACTTAAAGTGACTTAAAAAAAAACTCTAAATTAAAACCAAATTTGCAAAGGAGACCATAATTTAATTATTATGAGTAAATTTGTTTTTAAAAGGTAGAAAAAAATATAGAAACATAAGATCTCGCGCTAACGATTTGGAAAGTATAAAGAACACTTCTCACACAATGGTTCTTATGCATATTGAGGTCCGTTTAGGATAAATTTTAAATTTTTGTTCAATTTTGTTTTTTGGAGATTTTTTTATTGAGACAATATGAAAAAATAAAAAACTCTAATCAAAAATAAAAAAATCTGTTAGAGACAAAACATAAATAACATAAAATTTAACTAATTAACTTAATTTATTAATTTATTTTGATTTATTTTTATCCTTTCTAAATTTCTAAACGACCTAAATGCATTGCATCCCATCGATTCATCTCCTCATGCAGCATTGCATTGGGTTCTCGTTCAGGATTCTCTTTCAGTTCCGTCGCCGTCGGCCGAGCTTTTATTCAATTGGTAATCCGACAATGGGAAGGTCTTCGCATGGGCTCCGCGGAACTGGACGGCAGCTCTGTCGTACGCCCTGGCGGCTGCCTCCGCCGTTTCGAATGTTCCCAGCCACACTCCGGCCGCTCGCCGTGGATCTCGAATATCCGCCACCCACTTCCCCCACGGCCTCTCTCTCACTTCCCTGTACTTCACTCTCTTCTTCTCCCTTCTAGCAGTAGCAGCACTGGTGTTGCAAGTTGCAGGTGGAGCGAAAAAGTCGCATCCCAAACAGCCGCCGATCTGGCAGAACTGACACGTGTTAGCATCGGGGAGCCACAGCACGAGGCAGTTTGTTTCGATCTTGGTCCCACTTGAAGAATCCGTTGAAGATGACGTCGCATCTTGGACGGCTCCGTTACTGGTAGAAGTGGGCACGCCGTCATCGCCGCCGGAGATGACGTGATTCAGAGCCGAGACCATGATGGAGAACTCCCGCTCTCGATTCAAATACAGGGGAGAACGGGAGGACGATTCTGCTTCCGCATCCTCTTTTTGGGGGTTCCCCAATAATTCCTGCAATGTCATGGGGTCCGTGCGTGAGAACCAAAAATTATTCGGACGGTAGAGAGAATTTTGGAATGCGTATACAGCGAGAATTTTCTGTAAAAGAAAAGTGAAAAAAGTGTGTTCTAGTTCTAAGCAACGCAGAATAACCTTACGAATTTATATATATCTATATATATATATATATATATATAGACGTAATTTACGTCTTCTAGTTACAGTATAGAGAGCCACGTGGCCGCCAAATGTGTGCAGTTCACACGTGGTCGTGCCAAACGAGTGAAAAAATGTACGGCGTTTTGGCCACGTGTGATTGAAATTTCGGAAGCGCGATGTGTGGGTTATGGGGTCTACGACTGATGATAAGGATGGTCGGAAACGTACGACTTGGGCACACTAATGGCCTGTGCACACTAATGCCATGTTTGTTTTTTTAGGATACAAACATAAAATTGAATTAATAATTTTTTATTTTTTATTTAGTTACAATAAATTAGAATGAATACATTATTCAAGGTGGATTATGAATTTCATAAATATGGAATAATTCTACCTTAAGGAGAGAGATGGAATTAACAATTCAATCCATATTCAACTGTTAAAAAAAATTTATTATTATTAGTTTTAGAAAAATAATTTATTTTTTATTTATAAAAAACTGTTTGTTGTTTTTTTTAAAGAAATCTGTTTATTATTATTTTTTTAAAAATATTTTTTTATTATTTCTTATTTTAAAGTGTGTTTTTTTTAATTATTTTAAAAACTTTTATAAAATTATTTTTAAAGCTTTTTTTTATATATGTTTTATTTTAAAATTTGTTTTTTTAAGAAACTTTCTTTCTTCGTATTTTTCTTTTATTGAAAAAAACCTGTTTTATTTTTTTATTATTTTTAAACTGTTTTGTTTTTATATTTATTTTTCTAAACCGTTTATTTATTTTTTAAATTATTTTTTGTTTTTTTTTAATTTTAAAAACTATTTATTTTTCTTGTTTATTTAAAAACTATTTTTTTATGTTTTTTTATTTTAAAAATTATTTACTTTTTACTTTGGTTCATATTAATTTGATTACAATTATATAGCGTATTATTGTCACTTATGCATAACTTTAAGATTTATTTTCTAGTTTGCAAATAAAAAATTAAATATTATAATTTTTAGTGTTCCATGAAATAATTAAACATGAGAATAGATAAAAAAAAAAGAATTAACAATGTATTGAATACATTATTCTAGAATTATTAGTGAAAAAATACTAAATATCTCATAATTTTTTCTTTCAAAACAAACATGGCCTAAGTTTGTTTTTGTAGCTTACGTCATAACGGGAACGGTGACACGTGGCTCATGAAGAACGCCTGGAAAATTAAAATGGACGGTGCCTCGTGGCGGCCGGCGGAAACCACCAGCTCAATTCTTTGCCGACAGCTGTGGGTCAGAATGAAGACGGGAGTGGAAAAATTATCACTACAAAAAAAAATATATCATTAGTAATAATTCAAATTATCATAAAATATTTATTATTTGTCGCCAATAAAAACTTTTAGTGATAATAAGATTTTAATTGATAATTTTGACTTTTTAGTTAAAAGCGTTAAAAAATTAAAATTGTCTATTCGACAAAAAATAAAAAAATAAAAAATAAAAAAATTAAATCAAAATATAAATTTTCAAAATATTCTATTTAAATCTCTATCACTTTTAAAGTATAATAATATTTTTCATTAATAATTTATTTACTAGCACTACTAATTAAATATAATTGTTAATATTAAATATATAGAAGGCTAAAATTATTTATTTTAAATAAAAAAAAAAATTAATTTTTTTATTCAAATAATCAACTTGAAAAAAGTTAATTTAAAAACTAAATTATCAAAGAACTTATTTTGAACTTAATTTAACTGTTTAGCTAAAACTAAAAAATAAATTTAAAAAATAAAATTTTAAGTTAATGGCCAGTCTAAGAAAATTGTCAGAGCGTTATTATTAAAAACTGAGTGCCAAATATTTACAGTGACAATTTATTAATTTTATTAAAAAATAAAATTTTAGTAACAAAAAAAATATTATTATTAAATAATCACTACCAGCTCAGTCTTTACCGGCAGCTGTGGGTTGCAATGAAGGACTGGACTGGACTGGACTGTAAAATAAAAGAAATTCAATCAATTTTTTAGTTCTATAAATTCAATTAATTTTTTTTATATATATAATACACTGCAATATATCATTTCAATAACATTGATAAAATTAATTCAAACTTGGCAAACTATATGTAAAACAAAGAACAGGCCGGGCTTGAATTTTTAGGGGGGGGTTTAGACGGATTTTTAAAAAAGGATCCTCATAAATTTTTATTGATGAAAATTCAAAAAAAATAAAATCAACTTCAAGATTATTATTTTTACAAGAATTCAATAAGATTTTTGTTAAGATGTTATTCTTGTGTCTTTTAAATTTTTAATCAATTTTTTTTGTGAAAAAGGTAAAATTTTGAACATATTTAATAATCTGTATTTTTTGGTACTTATTAACCTACGTATATAAGGCCTGTTTTATTTTTATTTTTCAGAATTATTCTTTGGTCAAGAAAGGGAGAGAATATTTTTGACCTTTTTTTATAATTAAAAAACTATTTTATATTTATAGAGTAGAAAAAATCACAAGTTATAGAATTTTTAAAAAACTAAATAATTTATAGTTATAAATATAAAAAATAAAATAACTTTATCAAATATCACTTAAAATTTATTCCTCTTAGATTTTATTCAATAATATTTCTACAAATAATTCATAAATTTGAAAAAGAAAAATCTAATAATTTTAATTAATTTAACACTTTTACAAACTTTTTCATTTCCTTAACTAATTTTTTTATGAAGGACTAGATCTAATTTAAGCTATCTACTAATAAAGTAATTTTATTTCGAATTTAGTATTTAAAAGACTAATTTAAGTAGAATTTAATAAAGTTAAAATTAAAATAATTAGGAGCCATTTATTTGATTGAGGATAAGTTTAAAAAATATTATTTTTAAGTTTAATATAAAATTTTTATCTAAAATTTTATTTTTTAAATAAAAATCAAAAATTCTAGACGACCGCCTTATCAGCTTATGCTCGTGGACAATCCCTGCTCAAAAAATAATTGCGACATTAATATGTTACTCCTTCGACAAAAGTAATGCAAGTACACTTTTAGCGCTTTGGTTGAGAAATTACTGAGATAGAATTGAACTATCCTGAAAGTAAGAGAAAATCGAATAAAGCGCCAAATGACCGTTTTACCTATTTTCAATTCTCATTCCCCGCTGTTAATTTCTGCAATATTATTATTATCGACTAAATGTCTCGCGTTGCTTCTTGATCGGCCAGCGCCGTAATATCGTGTGGTGTATACTATTAAAGTGTCCGGAGAAGATTCACGATGTTACCAAGATAAGTGGCAACATTCGTCCTAAGCCATGATTTAGTACAGTTAAAAGCTGTGCTAAATCATTTCAAGATAAAAATAAATAAATAATTAATTAAATTTAATGTAAGACAAAACTATAAACATAAAATAAAAAAATAATAATATGATGACTTCCTAAGAATAATTTAAAGATAAAAAATTAAATTTGAGTTTTACAGTTTCACCACATAACATATAACACCTCTACACTTTGAATTTTCGTTAGTTGGGACACTAATTTTGTATATGCAATGTACTTGCTAGTATCAATCAATAGTTCTTTGTTTTTTTTTTTTTTTGAAAATTAGGAGTCTGAAATAGCTTGCGTGTACTTTGATTAATATCATGGTCTTGAAATTAATAACCAAATTTATTCAAAAACTCTAAAGAGATTTAAACTAGTAGGTATTGAGAAGCAAAAATAATGTCTGACTAATTAAGCTACCCATTAGGGTTAATTGTTCTTTACTTTTTCTTTTTTTTACTTTTCCTTATACTAATGCAATTGTTGCGTAGATTCGACAATTCAGATCTTATGAAATTGGTAAATTTTGACTATGCAATGGGTTGTGATTTGTGATTATGAAATTTCTAATTTGTGCATGTAATGGGCAGTTTATGATGCATGCCGTGTAAAAAAATTGGACGGGGCATGCATTGAATATGTAAATGTAACCAAGGACATTTTGGTAAATTAGAAATCTTAATTCCATTTTAAAAATGCCAAACCTAACACTGCACAAATAAACCTAAACTTATCTTTCTCTCAATCAAACATAACTTTGAATACAACAAATCGCACTATTAGTTCCAGTTTACAAAAGCACTATTTACACCGTTAAATTAGTCCCACAATCAAATGTGGCATTGCTACTTCTTCGGTTAACAAAAATTAATAATGTTTTTACATACTTCATCGGTTAGCAAAAATTAAAAATGTTTTTATAGTTATTTGGATCTTCTATTCACATGTCATATTCATATCATCGTCTTATTCAAGCACTTGGACGCATGAATATTATTAAATATTTTCAAAATTTCATGTGTCATATGATATTTACAAATGAACAAGTCTTTTAACAATTTCAAGTTATCTTTATTTTTTATTTTTACAAAAAAATAAGTCATTATTGTTTCATTTAAAATATTTTTTAATAAGCTATTGAATAAAAACAACATATAAACAGTAACACATAATGTTTTAAGAATATTAAATAATTATCAACATATAGTATGTATTAGCCCTGGTAGATGACACTTGGGGATAATCAAATATTAGCTAAGTGTAATTATATTTATTTATATTCTATTTAAAACTCATAATGCATACAATAAAATTTGTAACTTTTGTGATATTATTTACTCTTTAATCACCCACAATTAAAAAATGGTTAGTAAAACCAGTTGTAATTTATTGCACATTCTCTACTAAGTGAAATAGAAGCTATTACATTTATTATTCTTTATCATTCATCAAATATCAAATATTTTTAATTTAGTGTTAAATACTTAAATAGATTATATTTGTTTCGGTAGTTAACAATATTTGATTAACTTAACTTCTTGCATTAATAATCTACTGCAAAAAGAATAATTTAGATTATCAACATAGAATCCGAGTTGCGGCACTCATCATTTAAGAACCCAACGGCAGCCAAATTAGTATCAAGCGTTTAATGTCATTTATAATCATTAGTATTAAATATATATACCTATCAATAGCATTTACACCCAATAAACATAAGTAAATTACCAAATGATACATCAACATATACACAACCAAGGTACACAATCAATCTCATGCATTGAATACCTCTCGTATGGCTCCCAAAACTCGTCCTGCTACTTCTTCCCCGAACAACCTTGGCAAGCTCGAGCCCAAATCAATCTCAATACTCTTGTTCTTAATTACTCGATCCCTCCTCACCAAATCGGCCTGCTCAATCTCCCTCATCTCCCTTCCTCCAAACGCGCACTGATCCAACCAAATGCCCAACACTTCATTAGCAACCGGACTCACATGATCCCTAACTATCTCCTCCATTCGTTCTGTTCTTCCAGCTTCGGTTTCTATGCGAACCAGGATTACCGTGGGAGAGACGAGACAACGTATGTAAAGTGACGACGAGGAATAAGGTTGAACCTCAGGGAGTTTCTCAAGTAGTTGTCTGCGTCGGTCCAACTGGGTGTCCTCGTAGAAGGCTTGAAGATAGTCCGGATGGAGCACAGGGTCCTTCCGCGGAGGCAAATCAAGTATGAGAACTACAGAGGTTGGGCTGCTCTGGATGATATCCATGAAGAAGTTTGGTGCATCCGTTGAAGGGGACAGAAAAGCAGAAAGGCTCATTATGTTCAGTGATCCTGATGGTAGCTCACAATGCAGCCAACTTCCCAATATGAAATCAATCTGGTAGGCACGAAAATTTTCAGAGCATTGTACTACATATTGCTCAAGAAACAAGAATGAATATGAATATTCACGTCCAACAATAACACTACTAAAGCTTGGCTCGAATCATCCCAATTTAGTTTTCTTGTGCCTCATTAGTTTTTCGGGTTTCTGTTGAAGGGAGTAGATAAATAGTGGGATTAAATTGTATTTGTTATATGATGGGAAATTATAAAGTACGGGAGTAGATTATATTAGTTTTACAGTGGGGTTACATTATATTAATTATACGATAGGATTCATTGTATTAGTTATAATTGAATCATGAGATGTACTTCTTTTAACCATTGTATGAAGTACCAAACAATCCAAAAAATTTAATCCCTTACGATACCATAATTCCTATGATATTAGTTATCCCATCATTTAATACTTTACATACCGTATTACTTATTTAATAGTTCATATGGAAGATTAGTCGGCTAAACAAACAAGAGGATTGCATTGCACGAATTTTTAGCCGGATAAACAAACAAGGGGATTTTTTTTTTGGTTGAAAAGACGAACAAAGGGATTGGATTGCACTCAAAATTTTAGCCCTACTTAGTTAAAGCTTCTCTCCTCCAGGAGGCAAGGGATTGTTGCTTCTACAGCTGTCTCCACTTGGTCAAATGAATCAGACAGTGACTTAGAGTCCAGTCCCAAGAGAGAGCACCATTGAGTCGTTTGAGTCGTCAGGCCAGCTTTTGCCAAAAATTGTGAGCAATCTAATCTCGAATTATCGGGATATCAAACGAGGCCTTAGGTTACTGATTGCTGGGTTCACATAAATATGTATTCTGCATAATTTTGAGGTTTGAGGATAATAAGAGCATCTAACCTCCCCTGCATCTAGTTCCTGCACTCTGCGTGCACGTTAGTGTACTGTGGAATTCTTAATTTGATTTGGCTATAAGATTGGAGAGAACACGCCTCTCCCCCCTTCGGGTTCGATGAAGCACGTAACACCCCCTTCTCCCAGGGATCCAATTCAGGGCAACGCTTGTTAACAAACAAAGCCTCAAAGTGACAAAGCATATCTAAGTTTCCCTTGCCAATGATCAACATACTATATCATCCCTTTCGGGCCTCATGACAACACATATGGGACCCTCATATGGCCAATGAAGTATCAATTCCCATGCAACATCCCAAACAAACACATCAAAATCTTATGTGTAGTAATTCTTGGATTCAGCACTATTGCAATGTAAACTTGATTTGAGCTAATACATACACAAAATTCAAATAAAAATATTCAAGTCCAAGTAATTAAAGTGTTGTTTCTAGAGAATCCATATTTTAGAATATTCTCTTTAGAAGTTTTCTAAAATATGATTGTGTAGAATAATTTAATTTATGATGATTAAGTAGTAGGTGGTAGAAAGTAGTTGAGAATTGTAATAAATGTATATCTAGAATAGTCCATGACAAGTATCAAAGAGAATGAAGTCAAGCATTTTGCACAAGCAAAAATTTGAGAACAAGTTCAATACAAAGAAATCTTCCATCCACTTCTCTTATCTCTTACCTTCCTTCTTCTCCTAAGTTTGATCCCCACCAAATCAAAAACCTCCTCTTTCAAAATCAGGTGTGAAAAACAATGCAAGGCCAACTACAACTGCTTTTAACTAAAGCTGACGAAAACACTTAAGTCCACAAAATCGTCTTCAGAAGGAAAATCATTTCTATAACATCATAAATATCACTCCTAAGTCCTAACCATATCCTGACCGCCACCATGATCCCCACCACACGGACATGATCCATATCCATTAGTGGCAAAACAAACTCAAAATAAGAAGAGTTTAGACTGAACAGTACTATCTTAATTAGATCAATTGCTCTACTTCAAAAAACTCTTAGCTAAAAAATCTAATGCATAGTTGACTGCAAAATTAAATTTTCAATGTAACAACTGACTTCTCTTAAAATTTCATACCTCAATTTTTCATGCAAGTACTTTATGCATTGCAAAATTATAATTCCTTTGCTTTTCGAACTACTTGAGATAGAATCCAGTATAACGATTCAGAAAACTTATACTTACATAAGCATGAATTTATAACTATTGTTTTCATCTAAAAGCAAGGTGAATAAGATGGTCAAAAGCTCATGCTTTATGTAAAGCACGAGCTTCCTTAATCATATATCCAAAGTTTTAACTCGTCAGTCAAGATCTTCCAATCTTGATGTCATCATCTATAATACGCTCTAAGAGGGCTATAAATTAAATTTGAATATTATCTTAATATTTGTAAAATTTATTTCCCTTTTTGTCTCGTCTACCCTTACCAAATACCTGGTAAGGGTAGTTTATATTTCCTTTTTTGTCTCGTCTACCCTTAGTTTATATTTGAACCTTCCCAAATACCTGGATTTTTTATCCCATTAATACCATCACCACACCTAAAGGGGAGGAGACCAAGAAAAAAAAATTACTTATGGTAATAACTTGAGCCAAGAGGCATAACAATTGTGATTTTGATAATGGATATAATGGGATTAGGTCTAGGCTTACTGTACTTCTGTTAGCAGAACTAAGACTGAGTAATGACCTTCTTTAAGTATTAAGAAATGCACCCCAAAAGAAAAAAAGAAAATAAATTTCATAGTCTAAAACAAAAGGGAAAATAAAGAAAAATAGAGAATTTTTCAAAAGGCCAATATTCAATATCCATCTTGCTTACATGGAATGATAGGAGGGATCAATTGAAGGCAGAACTATTTTTGGTAAATAATTTGCACAAAAAGATTGCTCTATGACCCAAACCAGTCTTGCCGTGTTCGAGAGACCAATCTTTCACTACTGCACCAAGCAATGACCATTAGAAAACTAAAATTTAATTTTTCAGAAACCTTAACATTACGGTTTGGGTAAATAACAAAAGCTACTGATGAAAAAGAGAAAAAAAAAACATTTTTTTTTGGGGGAGGGGTGGTGGAGGTTATGTTCGGGCAAACTGGTAAGATCCTAAAATTATATATATGATTTTAGTAAAAAAAAAACAATCCGGACAGACAATCGCCGAAACAAGCTCCAGATTAATTTTCTTTTTGATATTGAACAATCAAAAATAAAATTCAGTATAACTCTCAAAGTTAGTTTAGGATTATACCTGTTGAAGACCGATTGGATTGATTCCGTTTGCTGTAAAAAATTTTAGTCAACAAATTGCCGTGATTTTTTATGAGAAGTCAAATATTCTAAATAAGTCTTCTACTGTATTCCCGAATGCAAAAACACAAACAAAGCGTGGATTTTGATCTATCATGTTCTTTAAAATCTATCTAGCCACCTATCATTTGATGTTCACAAGACGTGGAAATCCTATACCATTTTGATTAGTTATGAATTAATTGGCGATTAGGTTTTATAATTGCATATAAATAGGCTACAGTAAGAATCTACAGAATAAATAAGACATGGGTTCCCAATGTAATTATGAAATCCTACTTCAACCTAGAAATAATTTCATAAATACATAAATTATAAATAATTTCACTAAATAATTATAATTGCACTCCCAACTTTATTCTCAAAACTGAAATATTCGAACTCCTGTTATTAAATGCTTATTTATTCTCCCAATGTTAAAATTACAAATATCCGCCGATTAAATTAAATTACTGACAATTATATTTAATCGGCTTCTTCGAAAAATTCTTAAGACTTTCCATTTAATTTATTTGACGGTCGGATTATAAAATCCACTTACGGGGTTTGATACGGCCAAAATTTATAAACTTCTTTAAAGGGGTATCATCAATCTCGATCACGGGATGTAGATTTTATCAATAATTAATATCTATCATATAATTAATGTTGTTATATAACTCACCGAGATTATAAATCCGTGAAAGATCACACCCTATAATATATCAAAATAACGAATATTAAATATATGTGTTTAATAATTATTTTAAGATTAAGAGTACAAGCACTCCTAATAACCATGGGATGTAAATTAATTTATATAATCAGTATAAATTAATTATCCTAACGCTGTCATGTTCAATACACACACAGTGTACTAGCACAACGAGTCGGAACAATTGTCAAAACAATTACTGTTCTCTGTAACTAAGACAAACCTACTAAAATATTGTGCTACAGTCATTCCGATATTGTGTCAAATTCCATTTAAAACTGTGAATCATAAATTTATATTCTATAAGAACCGATAATCTGGTCTTCTGTGTGTAAATCGAACTCTACACACCAAATTAAATACTATGTAGAATAAAAGACACTGATACACAATATTAAATAAATAATGAAACGCATACATTACTCATTAAGATTTTCAAAAAATGAAAAAACAAATTTTATTAAAAAATAAAATTAAATATTAAAACCAAAATTATAGTTTTTAATATACAACCCTGACATGTTATAGTTTCAGGGATGCACTTTTGTTAAAAGCTCTAATGGTGGTAAAGAAGCTTTCTAATGCTGAAAAGATTTGCTCTGCCAAATCAAAGTGAAAAATGCATTCCCATGCTAGATTATGTAAGTTTAACACAGTTAAACAAAGGCAGTAAAAGTAAAAAAAGAAAGACATCATTTTTTTCTAAAAGGTTTAAGGATTCTATGAAACTGCCAATGTGTGTCAATGTAAGCGAAACTACACCAGAAGTTCAAATGAAGAATGTTTTTCTACCAACAGATCCAACTAATGCTATTCCACCAGACGATTAGAACAAATCCACATTGTTCATCATTTTCCCCTTTCAAACAATGGGAGGCAAGAACAACCACATTAGTTGGGATGAGCTTTATTCAAGTTCTTGGTCACATATTCTTTTTTCAAACTTCCAAGCCTGCACACCTATCCCTAGTCCAGTTATGACTTAGTTCTTTGGGAGATTCTCCAAGACCAGGGAAGAAGAAAATCTAGGAGGATTATTTTTATAGCTCCTTTGCTTTCAGTCAAAGCTTTTAGCGTATTGGTTGAAATTCATCCTGTTGGTTGAGTTCTTGCCCTAGGCCTTGATTACAGTCTCTCCTTTCTAGCTTACTTTGTTGCAAGGAAATTCCCAAGTCTTTTTTGGGGCTTACTTTTATACAGACTCTTGAGCATGAAAGTACCCACCCTATTTACCATATCTTTTCGACTACAGTGGAGCAAGCCAGTCAACTATGATGCATATGCAGTTCAAAATTGTGGCCAGGACAATGTGCCTCATAGTTTAACGAATCCAAAGACGAATGAGTGTATTCCACTTTGGGCCAACTACTCTTACATTTAAACAAACAGCAAGGCATCTCAATTGATGACTGCCAGTCACAACATCTGAAGATGAGGAAGAAGAATTATTGAGAAACAACGATTGTGTCCAATGTCCTCTCACAAATAGGGAAAAAACTAGCATTTTTGTCACCTTGTAGAAGCAATGAAATACTTATAGCGTTGCTAAGATGCGGAGCTGCGAACTATGGCGGCTGGAGGGAGAAAAAAAAAGAAGATATGCAGCCCATGGTGCAACTTCAGAATATATCTATCTATCTATCTATCTATCTATCTATCTATCTATCTATATATATATATATAAATTGGTTTGATGATATAATCACTGAATGTCAAGCTGATGAGGTAGATAACACTTTATTTGTGCCAATAACTATTAGCTTAGCTACCTCTGTTTCTAACTGATAATTTTAAGTTGTAAGGTATCAACCACCACTTGCAAGCCATTTCTTGGATAACTGTTTTCTTCAAAGTTGATACCTCTGTTTCTGACTTAGCTTAGCTACCTCTGTTTCTGACTGATAATTTTAAGTCATAAGGTATCAACCACCACTTGCAAGCCATATCTTGGATAAATCTTTTCTTCAAAGCTTGTACCATAGAATTGAATTATGAAAAACGCTTTGAATGCTTACTTGTTTTGGTACCACGCTCATTTTTGCCAATCCCACTAGTCAACCAAAATCCTCATCTTTGGTGAAGGGAATCACATGCTTGATGAATAATTATTCAAATTCTGCAGAATCGCAATCTTTCCATGCCAGTGCCATTTTGGCTTAAAATAAATAAGCATGACTTACGAAACCACCTCTAAATGTTACCACTATGCTCTCTCCTCATATGGCACACAACTCTCACTTATCCTGGATTATCCACTTATCCTGACAAAATGTTGGCACTGACATGACTCAAATTGGAAGTTCCAAGCATGTATGTCCAAGTCCAAGTAGTTGCCTTCAAAGTTCATAACAGAATGTGATCTCCAAATTTCAAAGGTAGGCAAGTAACGATTATCCTGTAGCAGGGTTTATTCAATCAGTAATCACAACTCAATTGCCTTAGTTCCTTTATGACCAGGAAAATAAACCAATCTACCAAACCTTCCAAGTCCCTTGACTCCCTTCCCGTTCAAATCTCAACACAACCTAACCTTATATAGTTTCTTCCCGCATATTGTCAATTGAACTGAATGACCCATGTAAGCAAAAGCTCATTAGTTCGTTAATAGCACACTATGCACGGTTCTAAACTTCCTCTCTTCTAAACAAATGCACAGTTCTAAATGCAAATGCAGGAGAATTCACCAAAACAACAGAAACGAGAAGGTTTTATGTAACCATTTCAAGACAAGACAAGTTGAAAACGTCTTAACAACCTGATCTAAATATGAAATACGAACTCAAATGACATTAGTAGGAGACTAATGGTGCTGGGGGCAAGCACAAAGAGAGGAAAACTAATTGCTCATGAAATTAGTAAGATTGAAGGATGACAGAGGGAATGAGCTCTCCTCCATACTCTCTCCATACTTTTCTAGACTTCATTTTGTGGTTCAATGTGGGCCCACAGTAATAATTTAAAAAGTTAATTTCGTATGAGTTGCAAAAAAAAAAAACATTGATACAACAATTTAACTTGATTGGACATCGATAGGTATATAAACAATTTGCCTTTTGTTTTACAAAATAAACTGTGCCTGTTTAAAATGGATGTTTAAGGTTAAATCATTAATTTTGTAATTTTTCGTGTCGTTATCGATATCCAAATGACCTGAATTTTTACATAGATAAGTTTTATTTTCTGAGATGGGTTGTTCAAATGGCTTGAGGAGTATAGAGAGGAGGGAGTACGTAGAGTAGCTTCTCCCTAATAGAGGATGGATAGATGAAAATGAATATTGTTTACCCATTTGAAAAAGTGGGTGAAGAATCCAAACTGCGGGTTCTCCTATTAAATATATGGCGGGGTTTATAGTTTGGACTAATAAGAAAGTACGTTACTGGTTGGACTAATAAGGAGTGTTTGTCAAAATTAATCCTACTAGTTTTTTTTTTGTTTTTTGTTTTTTGTTATTAATTTTAATTATAAAATCATGTTTAATAACGCTTATGTTTACTATTTTTTATTTTTTAAAAGAAAATTTAAAAATTATAAACAAAAACTAATTTGATAATTATTTTTGTTTTTAAAAAAACATAAACAATTTACAAAATTTACTATATTCTTGTAAACAAAAAAATTTATTTTTATTTGTTTTGTAAGCAATTTTTTATTCTATTTTTTTTCTTTCACTATCTTTGATCAGTACGGCTACCGCCTCTGACCACTACCTCTTGCCACCACTGTCTCTGACCACCTCATTTGGTCACCACATTTAACCATTACTTTCGACTACCATCTTCGACCACAACATATAGCCACCACCGTTTTCGACCACAATTACTACTTCTTACTATTATTATCAACTAACATCTCTTTGATCACATTTGACTACTATTTTTTAAATATTTATATGCCAAACAAGTATTTGTTTTTGTTTAATTAAAAAATAAA
Organism: Heliamphora exappendiculata; assembly: GCA_034768845.1. Taxonomy (NCBI): domain Eukaryota; kingdom Viridiplantae; phylum Streptophyta; class Magnoliopsida; order Ericales; family Sarraceniaceae; genus Heliamphora; species Heliamphora exappendiculata. Next base: position 3,766,927 of record JAOTRH010000018.1, on the reverse strand, counting down.
CAAAAATATATATTTTTATTTATTATAAATAAAAAATAAAAAATTATAAACGTTACTAAATAGGGCCTAAATAATAATAATTTTTAAATTTTTACAATTTTTATTATAATTTATAATTATTTTTTTATTTTAATTATAAGCTATATTCTATTAGTCAAACAGCGCCGAAGTGTATTTTTCACCTAAAAATTTGGACGAGAGAGAAAGGGATATTACCGGGGAGGGTTTAAGGGCAGATCTGACGTGGAGAGAGCCATGGGCGGTCCGAGTGTGATTGTGGAAGGACTGGACGTCCGGTGGGAGGGTGCAGGGGAGGAGGTAGGGGTCGAGACGCGACTCCATCGTTGAAACAAGTTCCACCATCAGGTCCCTGTATCGGGGCGACACATAAGGGAACTCCATGAATCTCTTGTGTCCTCCTTCGTTTTGCGGGTCCATTAGAGGCGATGCTGATGATGACGACGACGATGAGGATGAGGATGAGAGAGAGCAGGAGACTCGAGCCGAGTTTGGAGGAAGAGGAGAGCGAAAATAGGAGCAAAGAGGAAGAGGGGAAGCTGAGAAAGAGAAACGGCCGAACATCACAGCCATACAGGCTTTCCCTCGCCTCCTTGCTTTGATATTTCTAGTAGTAGATATATGCGCTTTGAATCCGTTGACATTTCTCTACATCATATTTCTCCACTCCATTTTTTTTTTACTTTCATGTTTTATTTATCAGTAATACGTATACATACGTATACATGTATACAGACAACCGATCAATCATATAAATTAAAATTTAATTATTCATTTGTATTAAATTTATAACATTTATCAATTTTAATATTGTAAAAAGGGGACTCATAAATTCAATTTATAAAATGAGTTTGATCTAGCTTGAACGAACCGTTACAGGTTAAAGAGCTTTAAAAAAAAAAAAAAAGTGCAAATGTGAACTAGTCGGAAGCCATTCCCATAAAAAAAATTAAAACCATTTGTAGGATAAAAAATTAGAAAGAAAGTAAATTGACAAAGTTTTTGTTTGGCTCTTTTTTTATAATATCATCTCTCTTTTTGATTCTTATGATAATTTTAGAATATCACGTGTCATCTTGCAAAATAGTTCCGTACCTGCACAAGCGACGATGACAGGAAAACAGATTGAATTCAATCATATTATCATAAATTATCATAAATGCCAGTACCTCACTTCAGACCCAACTTCTTGAATAAATTCTCCTAACTCGTCCAAATCACACTTGATTGTAAATAATTTTTAATTTAATCACATTAAATGTTTTACCATAACGATCTAATCTTATTTAATGTTGTACAATGCGGATCAAGTTGTATTAAATACAAACTCCAGAGTTGAACCTTGTATTCTATTCGGAGCATAGCCAGTTCGGCCTCTAGGTCGCTTTCTACTATTGGGCATCTTAATGCCACTTGTTTGGGCCTTAGCCCATGGTCATTGACAAACTTGGTGGATCGGGACGAATTGAGTTTGTTCTTTTTCAAATATAAATAGATGACTATAATTAATTTTTTGTGATTTTTATTGTTAGTTGTCTTGTGTACAAAATATTTTTCTTTGTTTATTGTGCACAAGTGTGACTCAATCCCATTTTAATAATCGAAATCATTCATTGCACTGAACAACACAATTTTATTTTTAGAAATAAATATAATTTATTCATACATACATACTTATTATTAAATAAATTATTTTTATAGTAAAGATTATAGGCCTTGTTCGGATTAAATTTTGGAAATCTTACTTATTTTTATCTTTTGATTAAAAATTTTTAATTTTTTGAGTACTAAAACAAATAATAGAAAAGTTGGGTGCTCTTTGCTCATCAGATATAACCCAAGTTAATTGGTAAGAGTGCAAGGGAGGTATTTATTAATAAGGCCTGTGCTGAGAATCATGTGTCAAGTTCGTGTGAATGTGCAGGCCACACGGTAAAACGGTGAAACACTTATTTTATAAGGAATGAGACTTTTGATCCGCTAGAATTACACAGCCATAGTAGAGTGAAGGCCCTGGCTATCTTTATAGCATCCGTCATGACTAGTTGGGCTCTTACAGAATCAGTGTTTTTGAATGGATTTTGATGGTTTTAATAGTAGTAGAGTGGTACGAGGAGATAGTAAGCATTTTTAGATGAGTAAAGTTTGGAAAGAAGATGATTTGCCATGCTTATAACAAGAAGGACAACAGACCCACTCACGATTTACTAAGAGGAGGTAGCTTGATTGGTTTAAATCCAAATCGTGAGAAAGAAGAAAAGGCGAGGGGAAAGAGGGGGAAGAAGGCACTATTCTGGCTTTACAATTGAAATGGCCTGGTGCCCCTAGCACAAGTCTTTTCCAATTTGTATCAACTGTCTAGGAACAAATCATCGACATGTGTCCAATTATCAGTTTTCAATGATCCTTCCTCTGGTTGCGCCTAGAGCTTAGCTTTCAGAAGGAGCAATGGACCGATAGTAAAATATGAATTTCCTTCTCTTTTGGCACATATCGAAGAGATCCGATTAAATTTATCAGAGGAGGACAGCTTTATTTGAAATTGGGGCGACAAGAATCAATTTTCAGTTAAAGCAATATTGTCTAAATAAGATGAACCAAAAAGTAAAAAAAAAAAAACTGATGAAAAGATAAACAAAATTTACTAAAAATAAAAATAAATAATATAAAATTTAATTTATTAGTTTATTTTAATTTATTTTCCTCATTTTTATATTTTAATAAAAAATTATTTTTTTGACTTCTATCGACGACAGAGTTTTAAAAATATTATAGTCTAATTAAATGATAGAAAGATTTAATAAAAACAAAAATAAATAAATAAACAATTATATCAGACATGATCAAAATTAACATTTCAATTATCAAAACAGAATTGAGTGAGTTGCAATTGTCTAAAATAGAATAAATTTCGTGCTAAAGAAAGCAAGAGAAAATTATCTCTATTTTGAATTAGAATATCAAATGAATGTGGGTCATATACGATTAAGTTTATAAATATTTTTTATTTTTAATTTTACATTAGCTAATTATAAATTAAATTATTAATTATTTGGGGATGGTGGGTTCAAATTGATTGCAACACTATGTACTTATGATTATGAAAGGCAAAGACACTGTATGAAAAGTCTAAAAAGTAATTTCTAAAAAATTCAGCATTTTTTTTAAATAAATAAATAAATTACTTGATATAATTTTTTAAAGTAGCCTTTCGCCTTTTTACCTTTTATATAAATCTAATATGTTTTTACATTTTTCTTTCAATTAATAGTATTTTAGACATCATCACAATTTTGTTTTTTTTAAGTAAAATTAACTTTTAGTATTGAGAATATTATTATTATTTTATTCAAAAAATTTAAATCCTTTGGAATGTGAATACTTTTTCTTTAAAAAAAATAAAGGTAAATTACACTGACTCTCTTTGAGGTTTCTGACAAAAACACTGACCACCCATGTGGTTTTAAAAATTGCACTAACACCCCATCAGGTGTGATTTTAATATCAAATCAACCTAATCCCATTAAAATTAATGAAATCCATCACAAAATCACCTTTAATACCGCCCCCAAACCCTATCTTTTTTTTCTCTCTCTCCCTCCCTCCCTATGCTCTCTCCCAAACCGCCACCACTACACCCCAAACCCTTCTCCCACCGCCACACCCCCAAACATTCGCCGCCATCGCCACACCCCCAAACCCTTCTCCTGCCACCGCCATACCCCCAAAACCACCGTCGACCCTACACACCGCCGCGAGAGAGAGAGAGAGACAACAGAGGGAGAGAGAGGGCAGAGAACAGAGAGAAAGATAAAGAGAGACGGTGGGGGTCGGCAGTATAGGAGTCGACGGGGTTGGTGTGGGGGTCGGCAGTATAGGAGTCGACGGGGTTGGTGTGGGGGTCGGCGGCGCTAGCGCCGGTCCTTTTTTTCTCTCTCTCTCTGTAACATACACATATATATATATATATATATAAGGGTTTGGAGATGTGGCGGTGGACGTCACCCACTTTCATCTGCATTATCACCGCCGTTCATCAGCATCACGCAACCAACCTTCATCTTCCCCTTTCCCTTATCACGCACCACTGATTCATACAGTTCCGAAGGCAAAATGGTAAACGTAGTTCCAAAATCCACCACCATCCCATCGTTCTCGGCACTATCAACCCTTTTCAAGCTCTCCGGCACCGCAATTCTCCGCTTTCTGACCGACACCACTTCGAGTTCGACACTGTAAAAATACGGGTATTTTGAATTATCGAGCAATGGCATGTACGCGAACTTAGCCTGAAACTCACCCGATTGCTTCTCTTTCTCGTTGAGTGAGTATCGACCAAGAATGAGTGGACTTGGGCGACGAACTAGGTTTGGGGGTGTGGCGGTGGCGGCAGACTAGAGATTTGGGGGTGTGGCGGTTGCGGGAGAAAGGTTTGAGTGTGTGGCGGTGACGGTTTAAGAGAGAGCAGATGGAGTGAGAGAGAGATGACATAGAGGAGAGAGAGAGAAACAGCAGAGAGAAAGGGTGGTTTTTGGGGGTGGTTTGAGAATGTGGTTTTCAGGTGGGTTTGAGGTGGTTTCGAGTTAGGGTGGTATTGAAGGTGGTTTTGGGATGAATTCTGTTAATTTTAACGAAATTTGGTTAATTTGATGTTAAAATTAAATCTCATGGAATGTTAGTGTAATTTTTGAAACCATATGGGTAGTCAGTGTTTTTGTCAGAAATATTAGGAGAGCTCAGTATAATTTACCCAAAAAATAATTAACTCTTTTTAAATGCCAAAGACTTGAAAACTAGCATTTTTACATAAAGAAAAATAACTTTTTTGAATTCCAAAGGCAGCTAAGTTGTACCCAATTTACTCTTTCAAAACCTTGTTAACATGGAAAAAACTTAAAAGTGTACTTTTTTATATAAATTTTTTTTTTATAATGTGCCTACCGTGTAACTTTTTTTTCCCTTTATAAATTAAAATTAAACTAAAAGCTAACAAAAATGTCATAAATACAAGAGAAAAGGCGTCCTCGCAAGTACTGTTAACCATGCCAAGTGTGGATGAAATTAGAGATCTTCTCCAATAAGAATGTAAATGGCTTGTTACTTTTTAAAAATTGTATGAAGCCAAATTTTGTGCTTTTCAATGATTATAAAAACAATAATAATAATAATAATAATAATTATTATTATTATTATAATTGTTAATGATGTTAGGTGCCTAAAAATGGCTTGTTACTTTTAAAAATTGTATGAAGCTAAATCTTGTATTTTTCAATGATTATCAAGTAATAATAATTTTAAAAAGCTTATTTCAAAGATTAATTCTTTGCCGAACTATTAATAATTTTTATAATTAATAGAATGACACTGACAAGTCAATTACCATATCCAAAGCTATTAACCAAATGTTGAAAAAATTATTCGATATTTCAAAACAGAATTACACAGTATTTAATAATCTTAAGCACTACACTATTATATGGATCTCTTATCTATAAAAGTGAACAAATAAATCTTGCACCATTATTTGATATTTAAAAATATTAGAACATAATGTTAATTTACCACTAAAGCATCAAATTACTCATAATTATCTTTTTCAAAGTATAAAATCACAATAAGAATAGCAAACTATCCACATGTGGAAGCGTTGATACCACCACCACAATTCACCACTCCGCCACTACTTCTACCACTATTGTTGTTGTACTTATTGTTGATGCCGCCACCTCCTCTATCATTATCACCAACACTTCACATTGCCACCGTTACTCACTACTATAGCACTATTGTTATTGTTACTACCACCATTATCATTTTAAATATATTACTCTTATCATCACTGCAACCAATTTCTCTCCATTGTCACCATCACCAACCTCTACCAAAGCCTCCATCACTCCATTTATCACCAACAAACAACAATTTTACACATTGCAAAATGATCATAAAATTTAGATGTTCTTTCATAACAATGCAAATCATTTCAAGCAAGTGAAAAAATATTAATATAGAAAATATTTATCAAAATAAATGTTTTATCGCCAAAATAATTAAATTATATGGTAGAGTGCTAATTAACTTTTTACATGTTTTTTTATCTCAAAATAAGAGTTGGAGTGACCCATTTGGCTTTTCAGCCCGATTCCATAGTCACCAATTAATAACTTACCTATTACACAGGTACAATAATAAAATATAAAATTAAAAAAATAATATTATAATAATTATATTTAGTGATCATATTAGACTACCATATAATATAACATTTTAGGTATGATACTGAGATAGTTAGATCAACTCATAAACTCACATTTTATAACCTAAGCAATACATATAAAATAGTACACCATTTGATATTCAAATATTATAACTAAATTATAATTATCATAGCATTATTAAAAGTTAAAACGAGGTGCACTGATTCTTACTGTACGCCGCTCTATTCGCTTCCGCGTCACACGCCCATTCGTTACAGGCCTTGCTGGTCATCCACGGAACATCAAAGTTAAAAGTCTTCATTTCTTTCCGGTGGGTCCCTCCAACCCCCAAATTATCACCGCGAACCCTCTTTTTCTCCTTTCCTTTCACCCACACCCCAAACAATTTCAAACCGTTCTCAATTTCCTCCCCCCTATTTTCGTCATCATCAAACTCGTCGTCTACAGTAGCGCCGACCACACCGCCCGATCCATCACGGGTGGACCCACTGCTTCCTTGCCGCATGATGCGGTTGATCTGATCGGGCCCTACCTTGACGTACTTCGTCAGGAAAGTGATGAGCTCTTCGCACTGCTTCTTCGCCTGCGCGAGCTCCGAACTCAGCAACTCGTTGTCGTTCTTAAGTTTCTCGTTCTCGCCGGACAAGTCGGCGATTTGCGCCCTCGCCTGCGCATCGGCGTCCTTCGAGGCGGGGGACGATGTGTAAGTAGATCCCGGATTCTCGCCGGAATTCGAAGGAGACGAATGACCACGGACGGCCGGCGTTCGACCGGGAACTGATGCCACAGGCTTCCGGCGACGGATCCGAGAGAGGAGCTCTTGTTGTCCTCGCTTGAAATTCTCGTTGGCGAATTCCCATTTATCGGCAACAATCTTCCGAAAGCCCTGGCCGGAAACAGAACAATACAGTAATCACGACTCAGAAGATTCTGTGCATCACACGTACACGGTGTCGTTTTAACATTCATAATTTCTTCTAAATATTTTTAAAATTACCTCTTTTTTTCATTAAAATAAATTATAACATCAGTTATATTTATCAATTTGCCTCTAATTACTAATTTTTGTTCCTCTGTTTAACTTTCAACATATGTATTTTTTTTTTTTTAATTTTTACCTATACCGAGAGAGTGGCCATCACTTTAGTCCGTTTGGTTTGATAAAATTAATGGATGAAACTCAAGTTTCTCTCAATTGAATTAACATAGATTAAATTAGTATGAATTAGTAGTTGCAAGACTAATTGTCTTAAAATACCAAATACTTTGTATTAAATATTTTTATTCTAATTCATAATTATATTTATTTATTTTATAAAATAAAAACTTATCAATGACAAGTTAATCCAATTCTGTAGATAAGGATTAAATAAGGAATAATAATGTTATGATAAAAAAAAACTCTTGTACGAGAAATTTGGTGTTCTCTACAAATAATCATAAAATAAAATATTATTTTCATTTATCCTTACTTATATTTGTGCATACACAAAATTATCTCATTTTAATAATTTAAGAGTAAAATAAAAAATAATATCATTTTAAAAGTTAAAATTTTAACATCTATATAAATATCACATCAAGTTGTTACATCTTATTATATAAATTAGCAATTATTCATACCTAAAGACACTTAAACATAATTTTATCAAAAATTAATTTTATATAGTAAACAATCTCCTTAATTATTTAGAGCAACAATATATTAAAAAATAATTTGATTAGTCTCACTTTTAATTTTAATTACAAACAATAACAAAATATGTGTAAATAAAAAAATGATTAACTATTTAAACCAAAATCAAAATGTATAAAATTATCTATATTTTCCTTGGCTATATATATATAACATATTTTATAATATAAATATTTATGTGTGATAAATAAAATTTTTATTTAACATTTAATTAGATAACTTATCTAATCTCATGACTTCAAATTTCACTTTCGCCCGAACATATAGATGTCCGCGGTACAAGAGATATCTAGAGCAAGTTTAGATATTATAATACAAACACCATTGGAACTAATAATTCAATCTAATCCATTAGTATGTCATAACAAACATGGCTTAATTTTGTTATTTAAACAATCAGTATCAAAACAGTTAGTGCCTATTTGGTATGTTTAAAAATTTTAATTTTTAAAAAGTATAATTTTTAAGAAAAAAAAATTATATTATTTGAAATAATTTTTTGTTGTATTTTTTTTTTAGTAAAATGTCTAAAAAAATTTTACTTTTTGTTTTTAATTTGTAGTATTTGGAATGTTGGAACATTTTTTTATTATTAAGAAAATTGATATTTTTAATTAAAAGTATTATAATTATTTTATTCTAAAAAAAAACTAATATATTTAGAATGAATATAAGCTTTCTTCTTGGAAAAAATTACAAAAAGAAAAACTTATTAAGTTTATAGAGAGACCAAACAATTTAACTTAAAATTTGATTTTTTTTTAAAAAAAATCAACTTTTAAAAGAGCCCAAACAGAACCTTAGTGTCTCGGTAATTAAGGCTAAAATTAATAGTTCAAAGTAAACATTTCATCCTATGTTTGGTTACATATTAAATTGTGGGTATAATAAATTGTTATGGAATTAAAACATATCTTTCGCATTTGACTCTTTTACACGCAAGAAATTTAACAAAACACGACAGCTTAAGCAGTCAGCATGACAAATGAAGCGACCATCTATTAATTGGACGTTAACCCAAAATGCCAGTTTAGTGCTTACCTTCAATCTTCTTTTTCTTCAACTTTTCAACAGAGCGGAACTGATAAATGAATTAAAAAAAAACTACCAATTTTCATTAAATTGTGTTTAAGAAGGTTATAAAAGTTAACATTTTTATTTTTTATTTGTATTTTTTAGCTAAAATTAAATATAAATTATTTAGTAAATTAGTTTTTAAAATTAATTAAGTAAAAAATTATTATTTTTTACTTATCATTAAAATTGAACAGTGTTAACGATTACATCAATTATATAGAATTAACATTAAAAATAATAAGTAATTCAGTATAATAATTATTATTATTTTTAAAATAAAATAAAAGTTGGAATAATTTAAAGAATTAGTATTATAATTTCACTTTAAAACTTTTTTTAATTATTTTTTCGTCAAATAGTTTATAGTAATTTTTTTTAAAATTTTATCTAAGAAGGATCCAAACAAGAAAAAGAAAAACACATGTTAATGAATCAGGAAGGAAAGGGAGCGTACATAGGTGTTGAGCTGGCGAACGAAGCTGGAGAAGTTATTGTGCTTGAAGCAAATCGGAAGCAAATCCTTCGCGAAATCCGCCGTTTTCCAGACCACGAAGGTTGCGCCGGTTTCGTTCCAAGATATTACCTCGTCGGTGCTCCGATCGTCCACCAACTGGTACGTTTTTACCAAAAACGGCGCCGGAGCTGACCTCTGCGCCATTAATTCCCTGGTGGATCGATCGAACCTCTATTAATAACAATATCCCGATCGACAAAAGATGAAAACAAAAAAGATTGTTGAATTTCCCTTTTTCTTGTTGGAAATTAGTTGGAGATCGCGAGAGAGCATTGATCAGAAGGAACAACTAAAAAAAAGCAGAAGGGCGGTGAGGAATTCCCAACCCCAGCAATAGAATCCAGAGAGAATTAGCAGACGAGAGTAGACGAGATAGGCGGTATTGGAATCGGAACGCTTCGTGAACTTATTATTAGCTTCTTCCATCGCCGGTGGGAACTCGAGTGGAGGAGGACAAGACCATAGCTAGCTTTCTGAACAAGAGATTTCGAATTTTCTCTTCCAGATGGATACCCCGATTGGGTTAGAAGAAGATCCAATATTGGACTCTGTATATTCAAAAGGAAAGAAGACACAATTCACCACCTAAAAAAAACTATATATATATATATATATATATATATATAGAGAGAGAGAGAGAGAGAGATTTTTCCCCACCCAAACCGTTTGGCTAATACCACCGCCGACCGACCAACTGCCACCGTCGTAGTATGCCGCCACATCCAGCGACCTCACCAGCATTGTAATCGGCTACCGCCGTCCACCTCCGGCTCGTCTCCTCTT
>JAOTRH010000018.1:3740180-3756521 GCA_034768845.1 Heliamphora exappendiculata | reverse complement strand
AAACAGAGAAAGAAGGAGAGCAACAGACAGAAAGCAGACAGACGGTGAGAGACAGAAGGTGAGAAAGAAGAGATACAGTTCTCAGATTACGGAGCAAGCTGCAAGAGAGCGAAAGACAGACGAAGAACGTTCGTAGCTGATCCTTGGTGGTGTTCCGAAGATCGTGGAGCCGTTTTATCCTAGGAGAATGACGCCGGTGAAATACTTACAACACCATCGGTAGGCGGCAAATCATTCTTAAAAAAACTGCGATTGCAAGGCTCGGTTTGTAAATTCCATTTATGTTATTTTTGTTATTTTAATTTTTTGTACTTTCAGATTTTTGTAATTTGTTAAAAGTAAATAAAGATATATTTTCTGAATCGCCGAGCATGTATTTTATTTTGACGTTAGTTATTCTCCCAATAAATCCATCAAATAATGTTAATTTATGGGATACACCCCTACACTTACTATTTTATTAACGTAAAGTGTAGATTTTATTGCTAAACGTACTTTAGTTTAAATTGTGGGTCACTACTAAATGTATGTTAAAAGTGGCGGTTTAATATACCTTTTTACAATGGAGGACAACGATTAAGGGATGCTTGGCAATTAAATTTTACTGATTAATATTTTTTAATTTTTTACTATTAATTTTAATTATAAAATATAATTTTTTTCAATTTTTTATAATTTTGCTACAGATTACAACTATTTTTTTAATTTAAATTATATGTTATAATTTTTATTAAATACTTATAACTTATACTATAAATTATAATTTATAAATTATTTTTTTCAGTAACTTTAAACACCACCTAAAAGTGTCAGACGGAAAAATAGTTTAAAAAATCGTGATAGAAGATATATTACCATCAACAACAATAACAATACATAAAAATTACATCTAGCTTATATTTTGAATATATTACTATTTTTCTTTTTATTATTTAAAATACTACTGGCACCCATTATAAATTTAACATCATTTATTTACTAATAAAATAACTATATTGCCATTATCCTTTTATCTCTATTTTCTAACCAAACAACCCTAACTAGTGTCGCCCCGCCCCGCCCCGCACCACCATCCCAAACCCCAGCACCACCGCACACATCAGCGTCGTCGCCCCCTTCAGATTTGAGACGCCATGAGAGAGAAAGGAGATGCAGCGAACCAGAGGACGGGGGGTGAGAAGGGCCCTTTCGCCACTAGCGTCGTCGCCCACGTTCCCACCAACGCCGCTGCCCCCCTTTGCCATCAACGGTGCCACCCTTTTCGCGGTGGTAAAGAAGAATCAGAATCGGCGCATACTAGGAGGTGCAATCGTACCTTAGCAGGTTGAGGAGAGAATCAAATTCGGCGATTAAAACCCTATCGTATGGTCGCCGCAGATGATGATGATGCATCATTGGCACCACCAACAACTCATTCTCCATACAAGTTTATCTTCTAACTTCGTCTTCCATCGCATGTCTCCGCGCCATCTCCGCCATGATCTCTTCCCTGATCCTGTTTGTCTCGAGCTTTCGTTGAACCATATAACCCACATTGAACGAATAGTCTGTATCATCGGGGATGTGATCGCCGGCGCACTCTTTCACGTTAATTTGCATAGGCCACAATCAACCTCAAGAACTCAATCATCAACACATTGGTTGCAAAATAGGGGATTCAATTAAGAGAGTGGTTATGTAATTGAGATTGTGGTTATGCGATTTGAGGTGTTGAGAGAGTTGGGTGGGGTCTGCAATGGAAGAATAAGGGGCAGCAGGGGTTATGATGCAACTATGGGTGAAGGGAAGGGGTTCCGACGTGGAGTGAGGGAAAGGGGTTCCGACGTGGAGTGAGGGAAAGGGATTCTGGCGTGGGGTTTTCCAGTACGTGGGGGGTTTCCAGTATGGGATGGTTTTGACGTGGAGCGAAGGGAAGAGGAGGGTTCCAGTGTGGAGCGAAGGGAAGAGGAGGGTTCCAGCGCGGGGGTTCCCGCCTGGGATGAAGGGAAAGAGTTTCGGCGTGTGTTCCCTCCTGGTTGTAGGTTGGAGATGGTATATATAAGGGTAAAATTGGTATTTTCATTTATCTTTTGTTGATTCCATGCATTTCTATTAAGTCAGCTAAATGTTGACTACGGACTTATTCTGTATTTTTCTGTATTAAGTCAGCTAAATGTTGACTACGGATTATTTCTGTTAATTTTAACATATAAGAACTTATTCTGTATTTCTTTTCATTTTAACACATAACGACATTCTAAGCTTGTTTTTGTACAACAAAACAAAACTCAGAACATTTGCAAATACTCATAGCATTTGCAAATGCTCAAGATTTTTAAGACGTAGATTCAATACAAATATTAAAAATTAAAAATTAAAAATTAAAAATAATTAATGTTTGTTTGGTCTTGTTTTTTATAATTTTTTCGTATTTAGTAAATTTTTTTTAACATTATCACAAATAAATGTATTTTTAAAATTTTTCTCATCATGAGTAATTAAAACTTTGATCAAAAAATTAAAATAAAAATCAGATAAAACAACAAAAGCCAACTTAATATCTTTTTTTTTTTTTGCTTTTGTTGATTTTTTTTGTCTTTAATGAATATTTTTCAACTTTAGCCCTAACGAACATACTTTTTAAATTCCCTTCGTCATAATAAATTGAAAAAATAAAAAATTTAAAACAAGAAATAAAAAGAGTTAAGAAAAGATTTTAAAAAATTCTTTAAAAAAAAGTAATAAGCTTTTTAGACCAAATGTACGCTTGGAGGATAAAAATAGAAGTTGAAATACAGGCTAGCCGTTCTTTGTAATCTAATTAAAATTCATTAGTTAAAATAAATATATTAACATTTAAATTATAATAGCAATATTGAGAAAATTGGAGGAGTTGGTTCCCTTGTCAACAAAGAAAGGTGGTTGGAATAGGAGGGAAGAATCCTAGTTGTGAGGCCACTGCCGTTATTTGCTGCTGGCGGTTGGTTCTAGGTGCGGATTTATTACCAATGGCCAATGGGAGTAGTTCGATTTGGTTGTTTTGGGCATATGATTATATCGTTACGGTCGGTAGGCAGCATGAGTCGATGTACAACTTAATTAGAATTGAGGTGATTAAAATTGATTTTAAAATATTTAATTTAGAATCAAAGTATGCATGTTTTAGAACAAACTCAACTCAATTTAAATAAATTGGGATTAGTTCGATTTAGAACCTCAACTCAATTAAATCAAACAATTTTTATATTTAATTTTGAGTCTTGGATTAGGTCGATTTAAAATTTTCTTGAGCCCAGAAATTTTCTTAAGCCTAGAAGCCAACCAACTACATTAGTTTAGTTTTTATAAGACTCAAAACTTATTACTTGGTAGAAATAAATCAATCCAACCTATGAAAGATAGATTTGGTTGGTTCATTAATTTTTTAAGTCTTTTAGATATCTCAAGTTAAAATCTTAATTGAGGAGTAACAATCATATCTACTATTAAAAATTTTTAACACTTTTTCGTGTCATTGAAAGCATCTATAAAAGAATTAATGCTAAAATTTCTACCAATGTTTTTCTCAACAAACTTACTGTGTTTTACAAGTTCTTATTCTAAATCTTTGATATAGCTACTAATTAGTGCATCATTTTTGAGATAACTAGTAATTGTAGAGAACATGAGGCTCCTGAAAATCGTAATGAGAATTTAATTAAGTTATAATTAATCATAAAATAAAAATTCAGGTATGCTCTAATTTGACAAATCTATAAACACTAATATAAAGGGTGAGTACTAATTAATATACTTTTAGAAAAAAAAAAAAAAAAAAAGAGTAACGAACTAATATAATAAAAAAAAGTATTTTTTAAAATAGTGGCGGGACGACTGTCACTACTTATTCCCTTGATCCGTCCTTGGTTGGAGGAATTAGGGGTGCAGCAAAAATGGTGATCCGAGAAGAGAAGAGAGACTAAGAGAGGGGAGGGTGGCATTTTAATCATTTTGTGTTAGTTGTTCCGCTTGAAAACAAGAAATTGGCAATTTTGCCTCAATTTAGCAAGTGATAATTAAGTAGAAGGTCACATTTTTACTCAAACCAAACGTAAGTAACTAGGTAAATTTTAGCGACTTCGATAAAAATGATCTAAAAAGAAACATAAAAGAAAATTTAAAAAATACTAATTACATTACAATTCATGGCCGAGCAAGCCCAATCAAAAGACAAAGACAAAAATTCTAATTTAATAATGAATAAACTCTGAGCAATCAGAGTATTTGCCTTGCCTTTATGTTTTTAATCGATTATCGGTCATTTTTGGGCGTAGCACATCCCAATGAAAAAATATAAAAGATTAAAAGAAAACAGTTCAAAACCAAAAAGAACATAACTCAATTAATCCAATCAACGACGATTACTTTATGCGTTCTTACACCAGAGTTCAAAGATGAAATCTAAGTACTTAAATCCAGTAAAAGGACAATTTCAGCAACAGCAATACCAACTAGGAAAAAAGATAGAAGAAAGAAAGAAAAAGTCAATCCTCACCAAGTACATTCAATTTCTTATTTTTTTGGGTTATTTGCGGAGGTTTACATTTCTTAAGTAACCAAACAAAACTTGACGAAGACGGTGGTGGTGGTGGTGGTAATAAAGGGTGGCGCCGTCGTGGCGGAGGACAATTACGATATTTCCCATCGGACAAGTTAGTTGCGTCGCTTGGTTACTTTTCGATATATATATATATCCCTTTCTTTTTGCTTGAAGTCCTTATATTTCGAGATACATGAGAGATTCTTAGCCAGAAGATTGACGCACCGAACAAGCCACAACTTGCGCCCACCGTCTCAACCTCGTTTTCACCGTCTGAGGATTTTCATCTTCACCGCAATTTTCCCCGACACCAAACACAAACAGCAGGAATCAAAATCGACGGCAGAATAAAAAAATTTAAAAAAAACGCCCGAGAAATGAGTTGATATTATGTTGATTCGTAAGATCAAACAAGTGTCAATCGAAAGAGAGGAAATTACCAGGGCCGAATATGGTGAGGGGGCTACCCACGGTAGACGGCGAGTCGCACTCCGACGCCGTTGATGAAAACAACAATGGTGACGACGACGCCGAGGTCTTCGAAACGTTGTCGTAGTAGTGCTTGTTGACGGCGTAGTAGAGGCCCAAAGCGGGCAGAGTATCGGACAATCGTTGATCCGTCTCCGGCGAGTCGAATCCGAACCCGAGCTCGAAACAGGCCTTGAGCTCATCGAGGTCCTCGTCGGTGACGCTCTTGCTCCGGCGATTACGGCGGTTATGATTCCCCTTCAGCCTCTGCCATGCCTCTTCGCGATAGGCGTCGGGAGACCACGATTTGTGTTTCAAGAGCGGAGCAGGCGGCAGATGCGGCGGCGGGAGCGGTTGTTGTGGCGGAGGGACGGTGGCGTCTGACATGGAGAGATCAGGGGCGCTTTCCTCTTCCTCCCCAACCCCAAGGGCGGGGGCGAGCGGAGGTCGGCGGACCCCGAGGGCGGATCGGCCGAGCTCTATGGCTTTGGGGTTTAGGTTTTTTTTTTATTTCTAGGGTTATTTTTTGTTGTTTTAATTGCAGAGAGAGAGAGAGAGATTTTAAGGTGGTTGAGAAATGTTGAAGTGGGCCCCGCGGGTGTGGGCCAAAGCAATGTATTGGTTCGTCCGCGTCATCATGACCTGTCCTGTCCTTTTCTGGGCTAATTATTCGGTGTTATGGAGGAGTAATTATTACGTGCTCCCAAAATATCTCAACATGTCATGGCTTCGTTTGGTGATTTGGGATTATTTTTTTGTTTTTTAATTTTACGTTATTTTAAATTAAATAAATAATAAATTATTTAATGAATTTTAAAAATAACTTAAAGTTATATTTATAAATAGGTAAAAGTAATTTTAAACTAAATAAATAATTATACTAAATTATATAATTATTAAAAATTTTGTTTTATATTTTATATAATTTTATATTTTACATAAATCTGGACTCCAATTGGACAAATGGCATACTTGCTTGTTTAACTTTCAATAAACAACTTTATTTTAGCTGCCAAATAAGCCAAAACCAGTTTACTTCTGGCTTATTTCCTCCTCAGCCGAACTCTGTCAAGCTTTACTCCACAGGTGAAATGACAAAGCTGCCCCAATGCCAATGGTTAAGCCAATTAAAATAATCTTGGCATTAATATAATTTTACAAAATGTGTTGCTAGAGAGAGTTTAAAGGGTCTTGAATAATAACTTAATAGAGATAAAAAAAATTTAATATTAATATATTTTTTAGTGTAAAATTTATCACTTTTATAAATATTAATACATTTTACACATATATCTATACATTATATATCATTTAATCACAGTTCAATAAATTTCGATTAGCATTTCTCTTTTACAAATATACGTAAATAAGTTAATAAGCAAGTTTGCTCCCAAACAAATGTATCTCATATTTAAATCATTTAAAAGCCAACTATTCCAAATAAATTTATTTATTTATATTTTTTCTTATTTCACAACTAGAAGTGACCCGTGCTCTGCAAGGTTTACTGTATTTTAATTATATTTTTGAAATATATTTTTATAAGAACTTTTAGTTAAAGGTTCAAAAAAATAAATTTTAACGCACAAGATCTATCAATAAAATTTTTAACGATACAATTTCTTATAACACAGATAAATTTAACACAAATAAATAAATTTATATATATTGCATACAGATAAATTTATTTATCTTTTCTTTCTAGTATTGACAAATATTTTTCTTATAAATTTATCTGTTAAGTCAAATAAACACAAAGGTTAGACAGATAAATTTATCTTTTTTTTCAAATAAATATAAGTTTTACATAGATAAATTTATATATTTCGTCAAACAAGTACAATTTGCTAAACAGATAAATTTATCTGTTCCTTTCTAATATTGATAAATACTAGACAGATAAATTTATCTATGTACTTTATACGTATTTTAAAAATATACAATATTCTTTATATAGATAAATTTATTTGTGTACTTGGTACATATTTTAAAAATAGACAGATAAATTTATCTGTATAAAGAACACAGATAAATTTATCTGTCTTGCATAAAATAAGACAACTGATAAATTTATCTGTATGTATTAAATATAAATTTATCTGTATTGTAGCGATTGGACTTCGCGTGTTTAAAATTTCGTTGATGGATCTTACGTGTTAAAATTTATTTTTTAAATTTTTGGTTAAAAGTTTGCTCTTTTTTATACAGTAAATGCCATTTGACTATGTAATTATGAATTATCAATGTCTAATTAAATTAATTTTTTATACATATAATATTTTTGACATAATTGATAATATAAACAGCTCGTATCATTAAAATATTTTACCAAAATATTGTAAAACACAGATGCTGAAATCCCCGTTTATTTAAGAAATACAGTGGACCTAGATCCGTTATAACTATCTACACCACTATTTTGTTGCTAATTGTTTAATAATTTTGAAATAGTATTTCATAGTATGACAATTAGCCTGGACTAGTTTTTTTTTTTTTTAGACTTTTTTGGTTTTTTAGTTTTTTTTTTTTGTAAAAAAAATAAATATAAAAATATATTTAAAAAATTAACTGAAGTCAAACAAATAGATTTTTTTAAAAGTTTTTAAACAAAAAAATTAGTTCAAACATAGACTTAGTTCTTAAATTTAACTTTAAGGAGTTTTTTTTTTTTTTTTACTTTTTTAAATAAGCAATAATTGGTTGGGTTAAAAGATATTTTTAAGCCGTGAATATAAAAATAAAACTATTTTTTCCACTATTGCCTTTTAAATAAATAAAATAAATAAAATAAAAAATAATCTAAAATTGGTGTTCATTTTAAATTAAATTTATAACTCCATTCCTTTGTATATCTTTACTATATAATCTCCTCTTTCTTTCTTTTTTTGTTAGTGCATTATGAATATCTTTGTCTTTACTTTCTTACTACTTGTTTTAGGTAATTATAGGCCGTCGTAACGTTTCTAAATCCTTATTTCTTCTCTTTTGAGAATTGTTACGACTAGGGTTCGTATTTATTTTATTTTATTTTATTAGTATTTAATTATTTATTTATTTTTACTTTTTTAAATAAGCAAAAATTGGTTGGGGTGAAAGATATTTTTAAGCTGTCAATATAAAAGTAAAAGCTATTTTTTTTCACTGTTGCGCTGCGGCTTGACCACAACAGGAACCTCTTAAAGAAGTCAACTTATGCAAAAGCAAAGAATCACCAAGGCCAGAATGAGTATAATTAACAACAATATCTTGCACTGCAAAAATGCAAGTCCAACGCGATGTGTTTTCAGTCAATAAATTCCTCATGCTAATCAATTAATTATCACACATATAAGTGTCTTTTAAGCCTGAATCTTCACTTTAAATAGCAGTGTTTTGATTTTTATTTTTATTTTTAATGACCCTCGAGCCTGCTTCAAGCATGGCTGCTTTGGATTTTGAACCCATTCTGACAAGGTAATCTAAAAAATAGGCACACACACTCGCAAAATCTGCATATCAGGTAAGTCATGGCATTGCCTGACGAAGTCGAATACAAGGCTTTTAAATTCACGGTTGATCCCTGTGACGGTTTCAAATTGTGGTAATATTAGTTACATTGAGAGAAAGGCTGAAATGGGTACACATTGTCGGTCATGATTAGGGAGCTGCATGAGATCCACCAACAAGGGACATCAGTTGATGTCATTGGGAAATTAAGGATTTCTAGAAATGTTTTGATCTGAATATGCAGTTGTGGAGATGGGCATCATGTGTCAACAAGGGAGACATGGAGACCATGTGCGTGGATGCATGCGATTGTGAAGCTTCAACAAGGGACATCAGCTTTTCTGCGGTAGAAAGCAACGATATAAAACAACTAAAGCTTGTAATATTAGGTCCATTTCCAGCAAGTAGAATATAATTCTTGTACAAGAGTCAAATTATAAGGGTGTGTTAGATAATTTGTAGTCGAACTTGGTCTAAGCACGATTTTCCATCAAGCCTATTGCTTAGCTGAAGTTCCACATAGTCCTTATATTTCATTGGAATGTATGCAGGGGGATGCTCTTCACTGCCCAACAACTCCGGAGCTGGGCTGACAATGGTGTCAAGAGATGGTCCATTTCCAATAACAACAGAAATCCTCATCGCATTCTTGTTCACAACTGCTCGATGCACTACACTTTTGTACCTCCCATTGCTCAGTATCTGGTGCGACGCAGAAGGTACCAGTAATTAAAAGGATAAAATCCTATCGGATTATTGCTTTTTCTTTTTTTCTTTTAGTTACTGCATGAATTATATTACTACCAGCTACAGTTGTGTTTGTGTTCGGCAGGTCATGCACTAAATATATATTTTTTCCCCTAAATGTGAGGCAAGCCTTTGGGGCTTCTCAAGTGGATTCCCATGTTTTGTTGATTTTTCTTTGCCTTACAAACATGGCTATCCAAACCAGCTCATGGATCTAGACCGGTATTTGCATTTAAGAAAAAAAAACTCACCTCGAGGTGATCAGCAATGTTAACCAGAAAAGAGTTGGGAAGTGCATTCACATTAACCCATTTTCCATTGTGCTGCAGCTGCAGGCCTCCAATTTCGTTCTGGATAAGGAGGGATATTAGGCTATGATCAGAGTGCGGGGGCAACCCCATTGCAAGTTCTGGCTGTGGACAGGGAGGATAGAGGTTTCCTACAAGGATTTGATAACCTGAATCCAAATTCATTGCCTTCTCGATGTAGCAGTCTTCCAATCCTAAGCTTTGTGATATTCCTTTGAGTAACTCCCTCGCCACTTTCCAGGTATGTTTGCAATACTCTCTTGAAAGCTCACTGCAGAAACAACAATATACAAAATCATTTAACCATGTTTTGTGATATTTGACAACGGAATTTAGTCGGTTGGGATAGTTTTCTTGTCCTGGGCTTATTCTTACTGCCCAAATGCTTCTATCTCACCAACTTCATTCATCCAAGTGATATCATAGTTCACTTTAGATCAGGGCACAATTCCAGTTTCACCTTGATTGTATTGTGCTTTGGGTTAAGTTGGAGCTTTTGTGGAATATAGACAATTTGGCTATGGAAAAATTATTGGACTGAGCACTAAATATGAAGTGGGCCCAGCCAATATGCACCCCATCAAATACAACACCAATGCAACTCTTTTGTTTTTTTTTGATCAATAAGTACTCATTAAATCACACATGCTAGTCAATTAGAGCCGAGCATCTAATCACTTTTCACTTTGAGCCGAGCATCTAGTCAATATGAAGTGGCTTCCTGTTTAAGAGAATTTGTCCATTTTGGATCTTCTTCGGAAGACAAACGCTTATTTAGATAACAATGTATGTATCAACATTATTTGGTTTGGCTCTATGCTTCTATGTGGACATGAAGATTCTATGCATGTCTTCTTGACTAATGCTTAGGATTACAGAGGGCGGTTGATATGTTAGGCCCATTAAGCGGAAGCCTAAGCCACGAATTTGACAAAACCCTCATATTTGTAAAGCTCTTTTTCATGTATACTATTCTACATGAGTTTTAAAATTAATTTATACTGACAAAGGCCAAAAAATATGTTATTTATTTGGCCACAAATAAGAACCCAAATTTGCCAGGTCTTTCATGATCTGTATACAATTATACATTAGCCTTAAAAATGATTTATATTCACGAAACAAAAAACTATATTATTTATTAGGCTAGGTTTCATTCGGCCAAACTAAACAAAGCATGTATGCTAGAGCTTGGTTTGGGATAATCTTTGTTGGCTTATTTTATTTTGCTTATTTTCATTTTTAGTATTTTATCGCCATTTTTTATTAAAAAAGAATTAAAATTTTATCGAATAATTGTGCCACGGGAGATGCATTTTGTAGTGACCTTTAGGTTTCTTTCTTATGGCAAGAGATTGAAGGGTTGATTTATATATATATATATATATATATATTTTCCCCCTTTTCTTCTTACATTTGCATGCTTTCCTTGATTTCTCTCTATGCCAACGGATTGCTCTTTTCTACAAACAATTTGCGGTCATGATTAGGTGACATTATTCCATCCTTCTAAATTTAGTTTTATAATTTTGTTCCCTTTACAAACTTAGGAATTTGTTTTGTAATTATTTTAATTCATGATATTTATTTTATTTTAAAACGCTAGGTGATAATAGTGAAAAGAATTGTCTTTGCTGATTAAAAAAAAATCTAAATCTTGGGGCAGGGGAGCTAGTTGTAGCTCTAATGGGCAGCACTGTTGTGCCTTAAAAGAAATATTTTTAGAAAAAAATTTCATGATTCAATTCGTTCATTACGTAGAACTCGTCGAGTTTGTTTAGGATGTGAAAAATCAGATTCATCTGATACCTGTAGGTAAGTGATTGAGTAACATTTGTTTAACAATATTGTTTTTAAATTATAATTTTAATTTATTTATTTATAAAACAACATTAGGACATCTTACTCAATCACTTATCTACAAGTATCGGATGAATCTAAATGTTAATATATTAAATAAACTCGATAAATTCTACGTAATGAATGGATTGAATCATAATAAATTATTCAAAAAACATGCCCTGGGGCACAACACGACTCGCCCATTGAGGCACAGTATGCTCCCGGTTCCTAAATCTTGAAAAAATTTTAAAACACTACACCTTTGAATCATTGGTTTTGATTTATTTTTTAAAAAATCAGAAGTTTTAGAAGTTATACTAATAAAGGATTAAAACACAACAGCTTTAATGATATTGATGGTTTAGATTTAGTTTTAAAATTAAAAATTTTAATAAAAGTTAGACTTAACAGAGGGTATATTAGAAAAACTTGACTGTAAGAACTTTACTAATAATTTTACATCTCAATAAGTAAAAATATATATATATATATATATATATTTTAGAAAGTAAATGATGTTAAAAGGAATTCAAATGTAACAAGCCCCGATTTGTAATCTCGTTAAGGCCCTCAAATGGGTCGCTGCTTAGTATGGTGATTGCTTCTATGTTTCGACTGAAAAGCTTTGTGATTTTTTTTCTGAGACTTTTTTTTTTCTGTTTTATATAAAAAAAAATTTATATTTTGATTTAAGTTTTTTGCTTTTTTAATTCTTTATTATGAGAGAATTTTTAAAAGCACATCCGTTACAGCTAATTTTGAAAAAAAATTATTAAAAAAAAACTAAAAAATAATTCAAAAAGCTTGTTAAGTTGGCTTTTTTTTCATCTTATATAAATTTTTTGTAAGTTTTGATAAAAAAAAAATTACTTTTTCATTTTTTCATTTTCATGATGAGAAAAATCTAAAAAGTATATTTATTTAAGTTAATAATGAAAAAAATTCACTTAAAACAAAAAAAAAATCACAAAAACCAACAAAAAAAAAAAAAACAAAATAGTTCAAACACAGAAATGGATGCGAGTCGAGTAGCTATCCACTCCTCTCTGTCTCATGTCTAAAGGTTATTTAAATATGATTTTGTCATAAAATTAATTTTAAATAATAAATAATTTTATGAGTATCACTTTTAATTTTAATTATAAACAATAACAAAAATATATATAAATCAAAATTAAAATGTATAAAACTAATTACATTTTTTGGCTATGTATATATGTATATATATTTAAAAAATATTTTTTATACTTTTGACTCTTGCTATCTACTTTTGAAGAGAGAAAAAATGTTGAATTTAAAATAAAGAAAAAAAAATTAAAACTATAATAATTTTAGTTATCGTATGGAAGGTTGAATTAAAAGAGTAGAGGGTTAAATTAAAAGAGTAGATATCAGTGGCATAGTTAAAAATTTTATTCAATAATGTTATTTAATAAATTATAATTATATTAATTTTTTAATTCTATACGATATGTTAAAATTAATTTTAACAAAATACACTATAATATTATATATTTTTAATAATTTTAAAAAAAAATATTTATACTTGTTAATTACATGAAAAAATAAAGTTTGAGATTGTTAATATTATTAGTTTAATCTTTTTCTAAGTTAAAAATATAAATTTTTAACAATTTACACTTTTTTTAAAATCTTGACCCTCATTTTATATTATTTTTAATATTTTATTAGGGTTAATTTTTTAAATGCATAAATATTTAAATATTTATAAAAAAAATTAAAAAAATTTTAAGTAGGTTCAATTGAACCCATTAGGACTACACCCGTGGTGGATACAGGCAGATACGTAGAGACATGTAAAAAAAATATTTAAAGTATTGAGATAACTTTTGAGGGTAGAGACATAATTTGTTTTAATACTTAAGTTGTTAATGTTGAATTTTAAAATATTTTTAATTTTTTAATTATACATTTTATGAATTATAATTATAATAAATTACCTCCCTAATCCGAACACTCTTTCGTTGGTTATGACTGATGATTAAAAGGTGTAACTTATGTACCTGAAACCCGTGGGTTTGTTTGGAAAGTGGAAGTGAGGATGCACAACCACCCTCAGAAAATCCCTCCAAAAAAGAACTTGTTCTGCCTTGGGATTGAAGCTGGTGGTGCCCCACCTGATGGGATCCAGCATGTGCTTCCCTTCAAACTCTCGCTTCTCCTCCTCCCTCAGGTTGAAGAACTCGCCGCACGCATCCATCACCGCCTTCATCAAGCTCTCCGCCACGCCGTGGTTAACCACCATGAAGAAGCCCCATTCCTCGCAAGCTTTGCACAGCTCTTGGATGACTTGGGACCGTTGATGAGGATCACCAGATGTGAGCAAGGAAAAATCAATGATGGGGATCGGATCTTCGGGTTCTGATGAGGCGGCTGATTCGTTAGGATTTGTGAAGTAGGTGTACTCGGGAGGGATGCAAGTGAGGGCTGGTGATTCTGAAACTGCTTTGATGCTTCTTAGCTTTGGTGCCTGAAGAAGAGATTCAAGGACGGAGTTTACAGATACTGGGGTTGCAGCTTCCATTTTTTTTACTTTCGAAGGGAGAGAGGGTAGATTATGAAACTCATCGATCCCTTATTTACTGGTTTATATAGGTGGTGTTTTAGGTTTATGAAATTAATAATTTATAAAAAATTAATTATAAATTATATTATAAATTATAAGTATTAAAAATTAATTATAACTTATAATTAAAATTAATAAAATTTCTAACCTTAACTTTTCCACACACCCCAATTTGGGTTACATTTATTTTGTTGGTAATTATTTAATAGTTTTAAAATATTACTTAACAGAAAATATATTATAAAAAATTAATTTTAAAATAGTACTTTAATTTTTGCTATAATTCAGTTTAAAAAAAGATTCATTTAAATTAAAATTAAATTGTATATAGTTAAAATAGAATAAAACATCGGACACAAGTTTTAAAAAAATTATTTTTAATTATTAACTGTTGAAATTGAATAGAAAATAATAATTTATCGATATGGGTTTTATGAAATTGATAATTTTATAATTTTTTCATTATTAGGTTGTGTTTGATAGGACATTATATAATTCGTTAATCTTATAAGATTAATTTTTTTATTTTTACAAATATAAATTAGATTAGTAATTCGTGCGCTACAAATTCCGTTGCAAAAAATTATAATTATCAATTCCTTGGAAGTGAGGGTTGATATTGGCCCTATTTGAATGACCAATTTATTTATTTATTTGTTTATAAGTAAATAAACTAAAATACAAATAAGTTATTTTGTTTGAGTGACACAAATAAGTCACTTTATTTAAGTTATTTTGTTTGGATAATTTTTAGCTTATTTGACTTATTTTAACTTATTTGCTTAAACAAGTCACTTTATTTGGGTAATTTTTAGATTATTTGGCTTATTAACTTAAAATTTAACTTATTTTGTTCATTTTGATGACATAACTTATTTTTGACTTGTAAGTCAAATAAGCTAATAAATTGAATTATCCAAACAGGCCAATATTGTTAGTCAAGTCCATAACATTTAAATCAACAATTACCATTTTTAAAATAATTAAAGTAAATGGTTATAATTTGTAAGTTATTGCAAAAAAATATAAGTATTTAAAAAATTATAATTTATTATTAAAATTAATAATAAAAATTTAAAAACTAACAAAAGAAACTAATAATAAAAACTTTGTCAAACACGCCAGAACTGCTCAGTGATGTTGACTGAGAAATGGATGGGGAATGGAGCAGCGATCCACTCGTTCATATGTGTTGTTGTATTTGTGTTTTTGAGAAGCATGGATTTAAATGGTCTCATCATCCAAATTGAAAGGTGCATGCTACCTACTCTTAACACTAACATCCTGATAGGTAATTTTAATTTTTTAATTTTTTAGTTAAAAATATTAAAATTGTCAGTTTAGTAAAAATAATAAAATTAAAAATTTAAATTAAAACACAAATTATTATAATATTCTATTTAAATTCTTACAATTTTTAAAATATAATAATATATTTTATTTATAACTTATTTAATATATAATAATATCATTAATTCATAACTTATTTAATATCAAATATATAGAACGATAAAATTGTCCTCTTTAAATAAAAAGTAAAAAATATTAATTTTTTCACCTAAATAATTAAATTTAAAAAAATTAATTTTAAAACTAAATTACTAAATAATCTATTTTAAACTTAATTTAATTTTTTAATTAAAAATGCAAAAACACAAAAAATTAACTTCTAAGCAAGTCGACAATGGGGACCTAAAAGGTGAATTGAGACGGTAAACTCCCTTTCTTTGCTTCAAATTTAATTTTATGATTGTTTAACATGATAGATTGATCGCTGTCAGTTTTTTCCCCCTTATTTTTACCTTTTATTTTAGATTATTTTTCTTTTGTTTTTTAAATGAATTATTTTGGTGAGAGGAACCGGTAAAATAAAAAAATTTGATCAAAAAATTTAAAAATGGTAAAAGCGAAAATAAACAACATAAAATATTAGCATATTTTGCTTTATTCTTTACTTTGTAAATTTTTTTTATTTTGCTTAAAAAACATATTTTTTTGGTTTATACTGAATAGTAATTGAAAAAGTATAATAATTTGACATAATAATAAAAAAATTCATTAAAAATAAAAATAAATTAATAAAATAAGTAAATAAATTATTAACTCAAACAGGACTTAAGTCTCTTCTTTACCTTCCATCGCTTGGAATCGAGAAGGATACAAGAGTAGTATTTGATATTGTTGAAACTAATAACTTATACATTGTATCTTATAGCAGAAATTGTGAGTGCTTAATAAATATTATAATTTGTAACTGAAATAAAAAAAAAATTATATACGACCTCAATCTGAGCCTCTCACAATTTCTCTACACTTTCTTTAGCTTTTTAACTGAGCATTTCAAG
>JAOTRH010000018.1:3728633-3740080 GCA_034768845.1 Heliamphora exappendiculata | reverse complement strand
TGGTTTTCAGGCTTCAATTGCAATTGAATGGCCAATTCAATTGTAATTGATTCAGCTATTGAAATCTGAATTTCAATGGGCAATGAAATTCACAGATTCCAACAGAATTAAATTCAGTAAGATTCGATTCACCAATGGATTAGCACTTACAAAGATGAATAAATGCGAGCTGGCTAGTGGCAACTCATCGAAAACTATTCCGATAGTGAAGTTAGAGAGTGTTTAAAAAAAACTAGTAAGTAATTTGATAGGGTAATGGCTTATAATATCATATTCTCATACCTTTGGTATTTGAACCCTCCCATTTTATAGTGATGGATGCTCGCTCTCTCTCTCTCTAGTCTTCATGATGAGTTTTCCTAACAAGCGCCCTGCCAAACGGTCCGATCTCACCCGTCGATCTTTTTGCGGCGGTGACAGACCAGCTACGGTCACATCATCATTAATGCTCGTATCTCGGCCCATCCTCTCGGCCGAGATTCCTGTAATAAATGCTCCTCTTAAGGCTGTAGTACATTTGATGGTCAAGAAAAATTTGGTTTAATCGCATTAAATGTTGTACTTTCTCATTCACATCGCATTTAATGTTGTGCAAGTCCCCAAACTTACATCCAATTGTAGGTTAAAGCCACCTCGACGCCTTGATCGCTCCTACACATGGGCCGAGACCCGACCCCACAGTGGATCTTTCTCCTTAGGGCCTTGATGTGGCGCATCTGTTTTGGGTTTTTCGCACACTTCCCTTAATAAGCATTGTCAATGTAAAGTTGTTGCATGTTTATATTCCTCTCTAGAAGGTGTTAAGAATATCACGTCAACATATGTTTATATCGTGTGTTTAATTAATACACGCGCAGCATACGTCTTCTTAATGTAACGTGATTTATATTCATTCTTAAATGCAGAGCGTGTGAATTTTAATTGGGCACACCACCTCAGTATGTTGACCTTGTATTTTTTTACCTACCGAATAACTACTCCATATGTAAGAATTTCGTACCCCAAACAAATGCACAACAGAGTCCTGTTTACACTACATTTTACCAAATTATTCAATAAGAGTTAAGCGACCTGTCGAACGAGGAAAATGATCCTTTTTCATCCCTTGTAATTTTTATTTCCAATTTTGTTAATTTCGATTCCAGTTTTTTACATTTCAAGTCTTGTATTTCTAATTCCTAGTCATTGTAATCGGTTCTATTTTTATCGAGGAATAAAATTCTTTCTATTAGTTTGATTAAATCCAATGTTTCTTCTGATAAAGTTTTGAAATAAAGCAAATGATCCTAGTACAATCGTTTGATACTTCAAAATTCACGTCGATCTCGACGGAAAGTTGTTTGTTTTTTAGTAACCAAGTCAATATTTGAAATGTCTAGAAAGATAAGTTTTTAAGGAGTTTATTTTTTAGAAAAAGAAGAAAAATTGTTAATTTTGTTTACTTTTTAATTTTTGTTAAAATATCTAATATATTTTTATTTTTTTATTAAAATTATAACGTTTGGGATAGCAACACGGAAGTTTTTATCTTTCTGATAGTAGAATTAATTTTTTGTTTCGAGGGTATCATGGTCTTTTACTTTTTATTTTTAAAATTCTTTTTAGAATGCTTAGAATGTGAATAGGTTTGTTCTCTTAAAAAAAGAAGCAAAAAAAATTAGTTATTATTTTTTAGATGCAAACAGTATAGTAAAAAAAAAGTTGATTTTTTATTTTAAAAAACTACTTTTTTAGATCCCAAACAGGGTTGGATCGGGAAAAAAAATAGAAGTTAAATTTTAACTTTTCTTTTTGCGCATGTTGATACTAGTATAAAAATATTAATATTTAGTTACATAGTGTAAGTAGATTTTAATCCATATTAATAAAAAGTAAAGCATTGTTATTTTGATACAAAATCAAGTTATTAAACGACATATATAGTATATTCGACAAAATCAAGTTGTTCATAATTTTTTTTTTATTTTTTTAGCAAGTAAAAAACTAAAAAATTAAAACACTTTAAATTTAACAATTGGAATTAAAGAATGTGGTTTTTAAATCAAATTGTGATTTGCATTTTTATTATTCCTTTTTTTCTGGCAAGACTGAGGGTTTATTTATAGGATGAAAATATTGCTATTGCTATGTTACTATTATTTTTTTACATTTTTTTTTTTATCATTTATAACTTCAATCAACAATGGAAACCATTAGGTGAGTTTAAAAAAAATAGTAATAGTATTTTCAGCCACGGATTATACCTAATATGCATATGTGCACCACAATTTACTTTAGAAATAAGAGGAGTAAAAAAGATTAGTTAACTTAGGAGAAAAAAAAATTATATTTTAAATAATTTTATTACATAAAATTTATATTAAATTAATAGAATACAATGTATTTATTTGTAAAAAAGTTAATTTTAATGTTATAAAATGTAAATATTCTAAAAATATATATATTTTTCCTTAAAATATATAAATCTCTTCACTGGAAACCTTAAAAAAGATGGTTTTCTGGGAAGGGTTGGTCTATGACACTGTTTGTAGAGATGACAAAAATATTATTCATATCTTTCATTTTTTATTTTACTTTAATTTAATTTTTAATTTTTAATTTTTAATTTTAATTAATTATTAAATATTATTTTTTAAAACATATACCATCTCACTTACTAATATCATGTTCCCTTAAGGGTGAAAAATATTTTGGAGTATATTTTGATTTGGTTATCATGATTTAACAGTTGACTTATTTAAAAAAACCAAAATGAGAAATAAAAAAATTACTTAACTAATAATAAAAAAAAGAAAAAATATGTTCTTTCTCCATTTAGTTTGGAATTAGAAAATATTGTTATTTCTCTCTAATCTTGTTTAGTTAGCTTACATAAAGTAAAGGAAAAAAAAGTATCTTACAAAATTTTACTAAAATAATCTTCTTATCTTATAATGTTAATATTAGCCCTCAAAAAATAAATACATTAAGTACAAATTAGTCTTAAGAAAGAACTAAATATCTCCACTAAAAAATAAATGCATTAAGTACAAATTAAATTTTAAAAATAATTAAATCTCTCTATTTTTAAAATTTTCTCCACTTCTCGCCTATTTAGTTATTTAAATAAGTGATTGAACCCAATTATTCAAATTTTTATCTTTTTCGTATGCTAAGAGTGGCTTTAAGGGCCCTTTGTTAGTTGTTATAAAGGGTTGAATTGACTTACCAATTTGGAGAGCTACTTATAACTTTATTAGTTTTGTTTTATTTGAGCTAAACTAGGTGAATTGATAATTCTATTCAAAATTTACCCTCATAATATTTTATTCACTTCGATACTAATAATTTAGTCTGAGTAAATTATATTTTTTTAGACAATTTTATTCCTTACAAGACAATAAAAAAACTTAAGCATTTTTTTTTGTGCCTATTCTTCGTTAGAGACAAAAAAAGATAAAGAAATCATATTTTTCAAAATTAATTAAAATAATTTTATTTTATATTATTCAATTTGATTCATAATAAATATAAATTTGTCTAGTTCAAATATTTAAATCATTTTAAATAAAATATAAAAAAATTAATTTTACCTCAATAATAATATTATTTTATTATTAATTTATATATTAATTTTATTTTATCATTAATTCTACTAAACTTAATTATTAAACGTTACCTTTGGTCGAGCCAAACGATTTTCTTTGGAGAAAACTACCCAAACGAGTTATTTCTTTCCAAACTAGTCAATCAAAACAAGATGAGCCAGGGTTAGGGTTCTATCCACCGTTCTGTAGATTCAGAGAGAGAGAGAGAGAGAGAGAGGAGATGTGGCACGAAGCTCGCAGGTCGGAGAAGAAGGTCCACGATTTGATGGACGCCGCTCGAAAGAGAGCACAGAGACGAGCGGTCTATCTGGCCAAGAGACGGGGCGATCCTCAGCAATCTATTCAGGCTGTCGGATCTCGCTGCCGCATGTACCGCGACGACGGCCTTTACCAGGCCACCCAGGATCAGCAAGGCCTGTAAGTTTCTCCCCCAATTTAGGGTTCCTTTTCTTGCATTCGCTCCTTCTTTGAATTCTCTCATTCTTTGTTGCTTTCAGCCTGTTTGGTTTGACGGTTAATTTCCTAAATGAATATTTTTCTCGCCTTTTCCTGCTCTGATGACAATATTTTTTTCTAGATCTCTTCACTTCGTTAAAAAAAATTATCTCCTTGCCTTTTAAATGGAAAAGAAATGCCTAGAAGATTTTGATCCTGAGTGATGGTTAAATTGGAAACGAAGAACGAGCTAAGGTGTACATGGGGACAATATTGTCTTCAGGGAAAATTCGGTTTTCTCATCCGTGGTCATTTTACTAGGGCGTGCTGTCCAAACCTTCTGTAAACAAACATATGTTGATTGAGGGGGAATTTAGGAACCCGTGAAGATTATCAAAACAAATAAAAAAACACTTTTCGTAACTTTTATGAAAATGAGATTTTGATTTTAGCATTTATTGCTTATTATTAGGAATACATACAAGAATAATTTTTCCATACTTTGCTTGCTTCTTAGATAAGAAGAAATAGTGTGAATGAGGATTTGTGAAATTCAAGTTTAAACTGAATGGTTAAAGGGTCGTGTAAGTGCAAATATCAGCACAATTGAATAATCAACTCTCGACACTTGGCAGAACGACCCCGAGCCGAACTCAACATCCAACTCCCGAACTGCGTTATGCCTCTGACACTTCGTCCCACCCCTTCTTGCCAATTCCCTGCAGTACAAGAACACGCTGGCATTTCCCAGTCAAGGTGTGACCAGAAAGCACTCTGACACTCAAGTTAGAATTTTCTTGATGTAATTAATGCTATCGAAGCTAGGCGCGATTCCATGTACCTCTACCCAGGGGGGATATGTTTATTTATAGGAGTTTCTTTCCTGATTTGAAAATCCCAGTTTGGTTTAGATTTGATCCTTTTCTCACTCATATGATCGTATCTTTAAAGATCAGAGGTTTATTTTTATCCTGCTGGTGCTCCCATGTTCGTTCGCGATCTTTCCCCCTTTGCGGGATTTATCCCCTGTGGCTAGACGGTTTTGACCTGGTGATGGGATAAGGTTTCCTGTATATATGGAATTCCATCTCTTTGGGTAGCCAAGCAGTGAATATGGTGGAGGGGTTTTTAGCTCCTGTGCGGGGGAAGGGACTCGTTTCCTGACCCCTTCCTAATGTCATTTTGGTCTGGGTCACTCCCAGCTGGGCTCCTTCCTCCTCTGCTGAGGTTGGTTTGGGCCTGTTTAAGTTTTTTAGCCCACAATTGGCCCTGGGCTTAATCCTCGCGTCTTCCAGGTTGCATATTTTGTATGTACATTGAGGTATGCCGGCATTGTGATATTTATTAATATGCTTCATTCAATTTTTATATTTTTTATTTGGTAAATAATACGCATGACTCAAATTATGACATTTCTAAGAGGGTTGACTTATAGCTTAAATTTACGTCTTTTGAGATTTGGTATGTAAAGGTCATCCAAATGGCGTTTATTTCTGCCTGTTTTCTTTCTCCCTTCCTTCCTGCAGATTTTTGAGAAGTACTAAAGTTTTTGAAATCTTATGCCTCAGTGAAGGATAGAGGGAGATAGGTTTATGTTTGGATTTTGGATGTGAGGAATGCAATGCATTGGACAAGGTTATAGCCTATAGGTTTATTTACGACTTCTCTTTGTTTGACGTGTGAGGAGTGTCGGTCCAACATGTGTTGAACAGTGTCTTGATGCATTCTTAGATGTGTCAGTACTGCTCGACTATTACTGTATATAGTAAATGTTTCATATACCATCTCGCCCTTTGTTATGTGGTCAGTTTATCTTAATCCATCGGTGGTTCAATATTTTATTTTTACATATTGATTTGAGATATCTTTGTCTTTTGTCACAGGATACCTTGGAATGGGAAACAAGATATTTTGATTGACAGGTACGTTTACTCTTTTTGTTTCTTTCCTCTGTGTGTGTGTTGGGTAAATTGTTCTAAAACACCAATCATACTTACTCTTTACAGATTTGACGGTCGTGCTCTTCTTGATTTTATTCGAGATTCTAGTTCTCGATGTTTTCGGGCCCCCGAGAAGACAGACGAAGAAGAAGAACTAGAAGAGTTTGTTAATTTTGAGCGTTATCGGGATTTAGTTAAGCATCGACGTAGAGGATGTCGGTACTTTTTTTTATTTTAGATCGTTGAATTCATAAAAAAAAATTTAAATAAATTTTACTTCATCTACCTTCTAGTTATGATAAGGCATTCCTGTCATTTACAATGTGTGCTTGCTTGGAATAATTCTTGTGGCATGGAATTCATTTAGTGACAGTTTTACAAGCCTTTTCTAATGACAGTTACTGATGAGGAGGGTTTGCAACATATGAACCAAGAGATGGAGGCAAAGGCTGCTGCTCCATTTGGATCTGACAGGTTAAATTTTTTCTTCCCATTGAACTTTCTTTTTCTATTGCATTACATTGTTATTTAGCCTTGTAATCTATTGTGTGTTGCGGAAGCATGCATACATGCACTGTAAGTATATCATGCCACAAGACTCACTACTGAATAAAATGTGAGATTAATTTCTCCCTGTTGTTTTCTTTGTAATGTGGAATGACAACTTAGTGTTTTTAAATATATCGTTATTTCTTAACTTCGTTTTAGCTTTATGCTCGGTCTTGCCTTCTGTGTGAGAATATGGTAGAAGGTGTTGTTTAACTAATGTTTATGTACCATGTTTAATTTCTCTTTGAAGGGTACTTCTTCATATGATATCTCATTTTTCTTTGTGTATTTGTAGATCTCATCCATCTCAGGCTCCAGCAAGCAAGGGTTCATATTCACAGGTTGGTTTCTCTTATGAAGGGGATGGAAAAGAGGAAACCCATTATTCAGATAGTGATGATGAGGATGAGGATGATGAAGATGATGATGAGGAGGATTTTAACAGTGATGACAGCAATGACGAGGAGATGGAGAAAATTGCAAAAGAATTTGGTGTCAAGAGGTATGGTTGGCTTGTTTACATGGATAAGAAAGCAAAAGAGGAGGAAAAGAGGCAAAAGGAAGTGGTCAAGGGGGATCCTTCGATTGTAAGTTTGTCAAAATTTTAAATCGTGACACTTAATTTTGGAATAAAAATTGCAACTGACAGTATCTGTCCTGGGTACTTTTGAGTTCTCCAGAGGAAGCTTAGTCGCAAGGAAAGGAGGAGAGCTTCTCAAATTGAAAGAGAGAGGGAAAGAGAAGCTGCCCAGATTACCAGCACTCGTATGGTTCATCGTGATCCTTACAGGTAAATACTTATATCTGGTGAGCCATCATATAGACCTCTAGATGCGCCAGACACTGGTGGTGGTTCTTTTTGTTAGTGAACACAACGAAAAACGACAGAAATAACAAATATATGAATGATTCAATTCGAGTATTGTGTTATGCTTGTGTAGTTAATACTTCCCATACTTTGCAGGGAGCCTAGACGAAGTCCAACTTATGAGGCTTATTCTCGTTCTAGAAGGTGCGCTATTTTTTTTTTCATTCCTTTTTTTTGGGGCGCAGGGGGGGGGGTGTTCTAATGAATGAAACTTGTTATACGAAAGTAATGGTATCTTATTCTGGCAGATCCAGATCGCGGTCACATTCATACTCTCCGTCACACTCAAGGCGCTATGCTCGTAGTGTGCATTCTGAAGATGGTCATCGTAGCAAATCAAAGGCTTCTAAAATCGAATATATTACTGAATTTGGGGGATCTGCTGATGGAGATGAGCCAAAGCTTGAAGGATTCTCTCCACCACCTTCTCCTCCGTCTTCTCCTCCGTCCCAAGCTGATGTGTTGAACCGGTCGGAGCACTCGACCTTTAATTCTTGCAACGATAGATTGGACAGTCTTTTCTCTGCTGCAGCTTATCCTCCATTATGTTTCCAGAGGCAAACTTTTGTGGTTTAGAATATATGAGGCTTAGGTTGTCAACATAACTGCTGGGAGGGAGAGGGAACGAAGCTTCCTTTTAGAAGCTCATTATCCTCCTGGAATGAACTTTTTGTCAATGCATCCAAGTTGCCTACAAGCATTCTAATGTCCTCGTCTAATGCCTATACTTTTCTGCAGGCCATCGTCTGGTCAGATACTTGAGGCCCTGCATATGGATCCTGCTTCCAGCATATCCCTTGGTAAGGAAAAGAATACTAGGATGTTGAAGCCACAAATGAGGTATCTCATGATTTTTAGACTTAAATGGTTGTTAGAAACGTATATGCATGCAAGGATAGTGGGCATCTTATTGCTCTATTTCTTTTTGTTTGCTATGCTTCTTCTATTTGCAGCACTTCGGCGGCATTAGCGAAGTTAAGCAAGTCTACTAGTAGTGGGCTGCTTTCTAAACAAGGGGAGAAAAAGGAAACACCTCAAGAGCGACTTAAACGAATCATGAGCCGGCAACTTAACAAGCAAAGTATATTCTATTTTATGTGCATTTTAGTCACAAAGCAGCTATGTAATGTTATCTTTTGCTTTGCGGTTACGGAATCACGAAATACATTTTTTTTCCAAACCGGTTATCCTGCATTATTGGCCTTTTACTAGTGAAGCAGCTATCAATATTGTTTGCTGCAGTGCACTGATGTAGTTCGATAAGAATTATTATTATTATCTTTTTATGTTTGATCTTTTTCTTTTTCTCTTTTTTCATTTGTCCTTTTCTCTCTTCTTGCATTGGTGTTGCAAGGCTGCATATTTTCTTTGAGTTTTTTTACATTACTCTCTCTTGATTGGTTACTCCTACAGTTAAGAAAGATACTGCTGTTGAAATGGCCAAGAAACGAGAACAAGAACGCCAGAGGCTTGAAAAACTTGCAGAAACGAGCAGATTAAGTCATTATAGGCATCGCAGCCGCAGCAGAAGCTACAGTCAATCTCCTCCAAGGTAGCATAATACCATGCATAGTATGCGATCAAGTTACACTTCATGATTGTATAGGTTCCACGTGGAAGATCATCATCGTGGAACGTTTATGGTGATGCCTTGAAAGTTGATCTAGGTTTAGGATTTGGCTCTAATATCTCATTTGATAGGACTTGGGCAGCATACTTCGTTCCTTTTTTTATTTTTTGTGAAGAAACCTATGAGATTTGTTTTCAGAATGGATCTTGGGGGAAAAAATCCTAAAATATGTTCCCTATGCATTTTTTTTAAAACTCTTGGTTTTTTCTTTTTAGAAATATTCAAATAAATAAGAAAAAACATGTGGGATCTCTGTGTGCGCACGTTCGTGCGCGCACAAACGAGCTGTGAGACAAATGGGGTGTTGTTGCCCTTTTGCATTTTTTTAATTGGCATGACTTGTTTTATTCGGCTCTGTTCTGGTGAAGTTTGAGGGTGTTTTTTCACCTTATTTTTCAGCTTTTAGCTTCTAACTCAGCAAAAGTTAGAAAGATTCAAACATGTGTGCTTTATAGCTTTTTGCTAGTAGTTTCTGATTTTAAATCAATAAACACAAATTCTACTAGTTGAAACTATAAGTTCAATAATTTTAACAAACATTTATAACTTTTTCTTGAAGTTATAATCACATCTTTTTAGTCATAATCTACAAGTTCTAATTTCAGCTACACCAAACACGTTGTGACAATTAAAGCCGACTTTATGTTTTTTGTCACTGGGTGCAATCATGTGTTGCTTACTGCAGAAGGTATAGGCGGAGCAGAAGTCCAAGTAGAAGCAGGAGTTCTCGAAGATATTATTCCCATTCTCGCTCTCCCTCCCGTTCTCGTTCGAAGTCGCATTCCATCTCCCGCTCTCGCTCACCCAGGTGATATTATCATTTATATTTTTGTATTGCTGCTTGAATATGTGACCTTTCCACTCGCGTTGGTACTGATGAGATAGTTAATGTTGCAGGGTAAGAAGCCGTTCAAGGTACTAATAAAGATAATGTATTGTAGCTGGCTGGTAGTGAGGATAGTATCCTTTTCTCTGAAATTTTCGTGGTGATTTTGTGAAGGAATGCTACAGCACAGCCAATATCTTATGCTTTTTCTTTGGTCAAATATTTTTGAAGTTTTACTGCATTGTAAGGTTAGGGTGATTACGAGAAACTATATACGAGTGGTTATCGATTGGTAAATGCTATACTTTCTTTGGTTGTAATGGCTACTTTTGCATTTGAAACTTGTTATTGTGAACACAATTGGTGTATGATGTCTCACTCATAAGAAGATTCCCATTTGTTTGGTGAGCGAAGAAGGATAAGGAACGGGGACTTTTAAATGCACACTGGATTTTTTTTTGAACGTCTTTCAAAAATTATTGTTTTATTACAATTTTACCCTCAAGTATAATTGCCATACAGACCATCTTAAATCTAGATTTCTCTGATTCCATCGTCGACCGTCGTCTTTCTCACCTCTAGCGAGCTTCAGCTTTCGTCGTTTATCAAGCTCCAATGGTGATTGTTGCCACCACATTCTTTCCCACCCTTGCGTCTCCTGGCACTACCTCCTCCCATCCTCCTTAATTTCTGTTCACCTTCACTTTCCTCTCCTCCCTCCCTCTCTGTCTCTACACACTTTTTGTCCCTCACTTCATTCTCTCTTTGACTTCTCAGTCTCTCTCTTCACTTAACCACCGCCACACTCTCTCCCTCTCTCCCCCCCTCTCTCAGTCAGTTTTCCCCCTCTCTATTCTCTCTTTTTTGCGCCCCCTCTTCCTCCACTACTGCCACCCCGCACCTTCTTTCTCTTGTGCGCACGATCTGAACTCTAGGGTTTTTAGATTGTGATTGAGAGAGGGAGGGGGTGACAGTGGAGGAAGAGGAGCATGAGGTGGTAAGGGGGATTGGGAGAACAGAGGGAAAGAGCCAACTGAGAAAGAGGAGGGGATGTGGGGAAAAGAGAGAGATGAAGACATGAGAAAGATGAAGAGGGGGAGAGAGTGTCCATAGACAGACAATGGGTGATAGAGAGTGGGGGAAACGTTTAGATGGCGAAGACCAGTGCTTTCTTCAAGTGTTGAAGAAGTTGGTGGGGGTGGAGAGAAATCTTGAGGTTAAGAATAGAGTTAGTTTTGATTGCCAAAAAAAGAAATAGTTTTGGTATTATGTAGCGTCTGCACAGTATAAAAAGTCAATTTTATAGTGTAAAGAAAACAAAAATGAGTGGGTTTAGAAGCTCTGAATGGGGAATATTTATACAAAAGATGTATGGAAGTTGTTCACATAAATGGGGTTTCTTATGCCTTTCTCATAGGATCCGTAGTGCCTGGATCAATTAGAAGTTTGATTCTTTTTAAACTGCTCATTAAAGGTGTATGGATGGTGCTTGCATAAATGGGGTTTCTAGGACGTGGTGGCCAGCTCAGTGGCGAGTAGTGCTCCACTTCCCCAGGGTTCGACTTAACCTACCCAAAAAAGGGGGGGGGGGGGGGGGGTTTGTTATTATTTT
>JAOTRH010000018.1:3717204-3728533 GCA_034768845.1 Heliamphora exappendiculata | reverse complement strand
CGCTTCCACCATTAATCACTGCTACTAACAAAGGATTCTCTATTATCTCTCTCACACGCACACTAAGTATTAAGAACAGAGACAAAACAACATTTCTCCAAGGCGATTTCCCGGAAAAGCCGAGAGATTGCCAAGCAAAAGTGATTATTTATCGAGTCCGTCCGGACAACTACCATGGTCGACGTCGACCGGAGGATGACGGGTTTGAACCAGGCCCACGTAGCCGGCCTCCGCCGCCTCTCCGCCCGTGCCGCCGCCGCCCCACCACCATCCACATCGCTTCCCGTCCGAAACGGCCTTATCTCCTTCACCTCTCTCGCCGACAAGGTCATTACCCACCTCAAGAATTCCGGCATCAAAGTCCAGCCCGGCTTGTCCGACACCGAGTTTGCGCGAGCCGAGGCCGAGTTCGGCTTCCCATTTCCTCCTGACCTCAAAGCCGTACTCTCCGCTGGCTTGCCCGTCGGCCCTGGCTTCCCCGACTGGCGCTCCGCCGGCTCCGCTCGACTCCACCTCCGTGCCTCCATTGACCTCCCCATTGCTGCCATCTCCTTCCACATTCCCCGGAACGCTCTCTGGTCCAAGTCTTGGGGTCCCCGGCCCTCCGACCCGGAAAAAGCTCTGAAAATCGCTAGAAACGCTCTCAAGCGAGCGCCCCTTCTGATACCCGTCTTTAACCATTGCTACATTCCCTGCCATCCCTCCTTAGCCGGAAACCCTATCTTCTTCGTCGACGAGAACCGAATCTTTTGCTGCGGCTACGATCTCTCTGATTTCTTTGATCGCGAGTCTTCCTTGTTTCAGAGCTCGGGCCCTCGGGTTCTCTCAAAACAACGATCCGTCAGCGAAAATTCCGCCGGAACGTCGTCGAATTTTTCACGTAGAAGTCTCGATGCTGTGACTGGGAGTAGAACCCCGAGATGGGTTGAGTTTTGGAGCGACGCTTCCGTCGACCGGCGGCGGAGGAATTCCAGCTCGTCAATTTCTTCGTCCTCGTCCCCCGAACGGTTCTTCGACATGCCCAAGTCCGAAACGCCAAAATGGGTCGAAGAGTACATCGAGCAGATCGGGTCGGTTTTGAGAGAAGGCGGGTGGGGTGAATCGGACGTCGCCGAGATCGTACACGTGTCAGCATCGGGGATTTTCGAGGGCGACATGGTTCTACTAGACAATCAAGCGGTTCTGGATGCTCTGCTCCTGAAAGCAGACCGGTTCTCAGATTCGCTCCGGAAGGCCGGGTGGAGCTCCGAGGAGGTTTCGGACGCTTTAGGCTTCAATTTTCGATCGGAGAAGGAGAGAAAACCGGCCAAGAAACTGTCGCCGGAGCTGATTGAGCGAATCGGAAAACTGGCTGAGTCATTTACGAGGGCATGATGATGGATTTTACCGGCAACCGGCAAAACATCGAGATTCTTCTGAAAATCTTTTCTTCTACTTTAAATTTTCGAGGCATCGGGTTTGCATTTAGGCACAATTGGGGAAAGAGAAAAAGGGTAATTGGGAAACGGGTCATTAAACTATTAATGTAAGGTTTATAAAAAAAGGATCAAAGAGCACAAAACACATGAATATTACTATGCCCCGGTTTGGTGATTCTTTTTTGTTGGAGAATTTTTTTGGTTTTTTTAAAATTTTAAATTTAATATATATTTGACCTTTTTTTTTTCTACAACGAAACTAAGTTAAAAACTGCTTTTGTTTTGAAGTTACCTTTTTAATTAAAAAAATATAATTCACTATGTTTATTATGTGATTTTTTGGCCTTATTTGGTTTTTTCTCTTTTAATTAAATTTTTTTACTTGTTTATTTTTAGAAGAATTTTAAAAATATATTAATTTGAATTAATGCAAAAATTTTTATAAAAATAATAATAAATTTTATAAAAAAATTAAATCAAACACAAGTGTACGATTGCCAGAGCTGGGC
This sequence comes from Heliamphora exappendiculata, assembly GCA_034768845.1. Taxonomy (NCBI): domain Eukaryota; kingdom Viridiplantae; phylum Streptophyta; class Magnoliopsida; order Ericales; family Sarraceniaceae; genus Heliamphora; species Heliamphora exappendiculata. Next base: position 3,726,606 of record JAOTRH010000018.1, on the reverse strand, counting down.
CTAAGGGGAAGTCGGCAATGCCACCGCCTTAAGTCTTCGATTTCTTGTTAAAATTTAGGATCCCATTTGAATTTAAATTCAATATAAATATATTTAAAAAATTCATATTTAAATTGTAACAATTTTATTATTATTTTAAGTCATCAAAAATTTAATTATTTAAAATACTAAATAATACGAATAGAATATAAAAAATTAAAAATTATGGTCAATATATATTTAAGTCATAATTTTTTAATATTTTTAAAGTCTTAATTATTATTTTACCAATTGTAATCAAATAAAAAATATTGAATAAAAAAATATTTTATTATTAAAAAATTTATAATAGATAAATTAAAAAACTTGATATATAAGTGATACTATGTTGTTTTATTTTTTTTTATAAATTTAATTTTATTAAAATATGACTACAAACATATTTAGTTTACTTAAATTTTTATAATTAATTTTAAAACTTATTAAGATCTTATATTTTAAACTCGTTTTGGACGTTGAAATTTTTAGAACCGGTCCTAACGAGTACATATGAAATAAGAACTTTTGTATGTGTAAAAAAACGTTCTTTGTTGTTATTTATTTAGTGTGTATTGTTAGAATTAAATTGTGATGAAAATTAATTTATTAAAAAATTAAAATTGTTAAATTATAGTTATTTTATAAATAACTTTTACCATTTTAATATTTTCTTGGCTCCAAAATTTTAATCAAGACTCAAGAGACAGCAACTAAAGCACTCAACTTATTTGGAAATAGGGAGAGTATTTACTTGAGAAAGAAGGGCAAAAGTGTCTTTCGAACTTCAAATACGTCCTAACCTTCTAGTAAACTCACAGTGTTAGTATACTGAACTGTTGTTACTTTGGTCTGAAACGTACTTAAAAGTTGAGTTTTTTATTGTTTTACTTAAAATTTAAAAAATTAAAAAATTTCGTTTAAAAATTTAAAAATTTAAAAATTTAAATTTTTTTAATATTTGTTTTTTTATTTTCTATTTAAAATAGTTTTATATATTCTTTTTAAAATATAATTAATTTTATTTTTTATAAAATTTATATTTTTAAAATCTATTCAGCAAAATTTAACAAAAAATATATATATTTAATATAAAATTATGTATAAATAAATTTTTAAAAATTATAATAATTTTTTTGATTTAAAACTCATTCTATTTAAAGCCATTTAAAGTCAATTATTTTTGATTTATTATATTTTGACTTAAAATTACTCATATAATTTACTAAACAAAATTCTTACTCAATTATTTTAAAATAATTATAAATACAAATCTTAACTTAAAAGCCAAGTTGACAAAGGAAGGCTTTGTTTCTTTATTTCTTTTCAAGCCAATACAAACCACTTGTTTTCTAACAAACGTGAAAAGCTGTTAACTTTAAGCAATGGAAATTAATTTTAATGCGCATGAGGAAGAAAATTTAATAATGTGGAAAAGACGTTTTGAAATGTGAAATTGTGTTATGAGACTCTCGTTATTTTAGTATTTTTCGTATGATAAATTACAATTTGGCCCTTTTTGACTATCAATTTGCCATCTCTATCGTTTATCAATTTAAAAAGGTGTTTGGCAAAGTTTTTTTGTTATAATTTTTTATTTTTTAATTGTTATAAATTACAATTTATTTTAAATATTCATAACTTTTATCATAAACTATAACTATTTTTTTTATATTTCAGTTATAAGGTACAATTTTTATTAAATACTCATAATTTTTACTATAAATTATAATTTATAAATACTAATTTCAGTAATACTAAACATCATCTTTAATTTTTTTGCTTATTGACTTTGTGCCTCCTAAGTTTTTCTTCTCACTAAGCTAAAATACTTTTATATATTTTTTAAAATAATAAATCATAGCTTTGAAGCACACCTATTTTTTGACTTAACATATTTTAGCCTATTGTCTTATTATTTTTTGGTTTAAGGTGACTTATATCAAAATAATTTTTAACTTTTAACTTTTAAGTCACTTTTAAAATTTAATAAATAAATTTTTTATTTATTTAATTTAAAGTAACTTGAAGTAAAAAATAATAATTTAAAGCATTGTTAATAAACCAAAGTACAACTTATAGAGCTTATAGATTTCTATGCAACTCCCGAGCAAATATTCAATACTTTTGAAGTAAGTTTATGTAATACTTTAATTTTATAATTATTAATGTATTTAGTGAGATTTATTATTTTTTTATTTAACATATAAAGATATATTATTTAATAATTTAAATAAAATATTACTCCAAAAATTTTGAATAATTATTCTAACTCCCGACTCTTTACCGTGCTTATAGATTCCTAGACAACTCCAAAAACTGGAGTCCCGAGGATTGAAAGGTGGAATTCTTTTAACTATGGCTACTATGTTGGAGATCTGTTATATGGGCGTAAAATCATTTATTGATCAAATACAGGCAAAAATAAATTAATAAATAAATGATAAGAATTAAGACTTTGATTAAAAGTAAGACATGACTCTGGTGTAAAGCTACTAAAATTATCACTTTAGGCCTTTAATTTTAGATAAAGATTTAATAGCTCCAAAAATCATAAGCATTTATATAAATTTATATATAAATTTTGCATATAAATTAACAAATTAAGAGCTTTTTAGTTCTTATGAGCAAACCTTTTTTCTAAATAATCTTATAAAAATTTGAGTTCTTTATGTGTAAATGATAATTTTTTGTGCGGAGATTTTGATATTTAATTTTTATATATGCCGAATCCTGAATACATATCTTGATATCTATATTTGTAACTTGTAAAATATGTTGAATACATAAATATTATTTTAATTGATAATTGTACTTTTTTACAAATTGGTTGAGTAAAATGTTAGTGATAATTTTTTGAATAACAGATTATCTAGTTTTTTAAATAGCAAATTATTTAAATTTTTGAAATTTTTCACAAATTTATTTTTTGAGCCGAAGATATTGAGATTTTTTGAATTGCGAATTATTTAGTTAAAATCAAGATTTATAGTAGAAAGTATCTATTTGAGTCTAAAAAAAATAAAAATAAACAAACAGTAGATAAATTAATTCAATTTCAAATTTTTATAAAATTCTATTTAAAAAGTTCGCTTTAAATCCCTTAAACTTAGGACCAACCTTGTTAAGAGTTTTTTTTTTTTTGAGCCAGAGAATAACCATAAGAAATGCCCTCGTTGAAATTTGTCATAGGAAACGAGGGATTCTCGATGATTTAGGAAAATTAAAGTTGAAAAAGAAATACAAAAAAACAAAAAGTGGTTAGGAAGAAAATTTATGAGAAATATTAGCTGTGAATAATAAATAGGAATAGGAAGATGAAGATGAGAGGAGACGAATATTAAAAAACATGGGTTTGGTATGGTTCGAATTTTAGGCTGCACTGTTTGGTTATAAAAAAAATTAATTTTTTTTATTTCTTAATTCAAGAAAAAATATTAATACATAGCCCAACACCTTAACTTTTTTTCATACAAAATTACTACCATACCTTTACATATTAAAGTCAACACTACTTACAAAAATAAAAAAATCGTACTTATATCCTAAATACTACAACTTTAAAGTTAAAAGTAAGAGTATTATAAACATTTTAATAAAAAGCAAAAAAGTAAAAAAAACTACTATAAAAAATTATTCCGAACAATTTAACATTCTTTTAGTTTTTTTTTTTTTCTGAAAAAGTTAAATTTTTTAAAAACCAACATTTTAGGCATCCCAAATAGGCACTAAATTTTATGTTACTTATTTTTTGTTTTAGTTAATTTTTGTTATCTTTTAATTAATTTTGTTTATTTTTTCATTCATCTCATCGAGATGATTTTAAAAAGTTAAAAATTTTAGTTAAAAGATAAAAAATATTTAAAAAAAACAAAAATAAATAAATAAAATATGAAAATCAGCCCAAACATGGCCTTTGTGGGTAATCATTTTTTAATTTCCACCAACCCACTAATCATCGGAACAAGTTGAGAGGAGATTTTTGCCAATTTTAACCTGTGATTTAGATAGTTAACAGGTTAAAAAATTATAAAATTTAGAAATTATTATTTTAAATTAGTTTTTAAAAAATAAAAAATTGATTACAATTTTTTTAAAAAAATCATATTTAATGCATTAAGCAAAAAATTAACTAAAAATATCAATCATTCAACAATAATAATAATAGTAATAAATTAAATATTTTAATAATAATATTTATAATGCATACTTATTAAAAAAGATTCACGATATATAAAGTTGTTATTAAAATTATAAATATTTTAATTTATTTCTTATAAAATATAAAAATATATAAATATAAATATGTAAATAAAGTTAAAATTTGTTAAAATGCGATAACTAATATGTACTTGAATTAATAACTGATTGACGAAATATAAACTCATAACTAAATTACTTTTTTAAATTTTTTTACTTAACTCACTCAATTCAATTAAATTCACTCGTCCACTCACTCACTCACTCACTCATATAGTCCGCGCAAATTAAATTGGATTGACTAATTGAAGTTAATCGCCAAATTATTTGTATATTTCTAATTTAAATCGACGTTAACAGTACCTCTAATTTAAATCAACGTTAACAAACCAACGGATTGTAATAGAGATCCTCTATTGATATCATTTTAGCTGTAAGTGGTGGCACATAATTTTAATCAGCAACGCACGTGTGTAGCTGTTTTCCAAATCGAAAGACTTTAATGGGCCCCACGTGGGAAACCTCAAAGCTTGAATCAAATCAAAGTAAGCATCGCCCCATTCGCAACAATGACAAAAGCACGGCGTCGTTTTTACTGTAAGGAGTAAGGACTGTCCTAGCTTGCGAGTGTGAATTGAGCTTGGTGTTTGGCTGATAGGAAAATGGTTTGTTTCGCTTTCTTTACTTTTTCCTCAGGTGGCAACGCTGCAGGAGCTTTTTTTTTCTTTTGTGTTTTCCGGGAAAAATAATCTGGTGATTGTGATAACACAGTACGGGCAGGGTTTCACGCGAATTGCAAATGACGGGAAATGTCTGGGGAAAGTCTCTTCTTTTCATAAACAAATTGAGAGAGGAAAAGAGAAAAGAGATGTTAATTTACGTTGGAATTTGGTAAAGAAAAAGAGAGATCCGCTTAGAGCAAATCTGACACAGAAAGAAACCTTCTCCGCGTTCGGCTTTTGAGAGACACAACTACGATGTTTTCTGTTTTGGGTGTGAAACAGTTTTTTATTTTTTATTTAGCATCAAAACTCTTTATAATGTTAGAATGGCCTTTGCCAATTAGTTGGTTGATAATAGGTAAAAAGTATAGAAATATTATAAAGTGTATAAATATTATAAATTGTATTAATATTTTATGAAAATTGTACATTTTATCTCCAAAAATAGAATAATTATTTAATAGTTCCATAGCATTATATATGTGACATTATTTGCATAGTGTGTTTCTATTCAATAACGTAACGAAAAACAATCTAGACAAAATAATGTTAATCGACTTTTATTAGGTAATTAAATAGAAAACAATGACAATCCACTTAATACCTATTAAGTATTTTTATTATTCTATGTGCTGCAAACACTTGATTTAAGAGTCCTCCAACCAATAAAACATTGGTGCAAGTTGTGCGCAGCAGCGGATTAATAAATGTACAAAAATATTTATGTATGGTGGAATATGCGCATTTAAAAACTTCCCAGTACTCCTTAGATTGGTGTTCTTGAATGTGCTGGTTCAAATATTTTATTAACGGTTCATGTATAAATTCCTACTTAATTTCTTCCTTTTATTCCTTTTATTTATTTTTTGTTTTTAGAAGCATTTCAATAGTCCACATTAACGGCTGCTAATATTGGTCTCTTTCAGTAATATTCACCAGATACTAGTTTTCATTTGACTCTTTTATAACAATCATATTTAATTAATGAACTAAAACATGATTTGTTTGAGATATTTTAGAGGGTTCAAGTCAGCTTACGAGTATTTCAATTAATTTTTGTAAAACCAATTTTATGATACTACTAGCAGGAAATTCAATTAAAATCAAAACAAAACCTCCAATGTTTCGTATTATTATCTGGCCAACTGAAGAATAATGTTGAGTTGGTCAATGGTTTTCTTCTCAATTGTCGCTAGTAAAATGCCCCAATCTTAATAATGATGACAAACCACATCATGCTTAAATTCATGTGTAAAATCATGCTTACCTAGAACTGTGTTCGAAAGCTTCTGTAAAACAAGATCCGAGGAACGGCCAGATTCTAAGAGCATCGAAAATGGTCCAGATGTAGGGCTATAGTTTTTCTTTCAATTTGCTACTTTTATTTTCATGACCTAACCATCAAAGTAGACTACCGACGGACGGGGCGACGCCATTGCTTCTCTACTGGGTCAAATAATCCCATCATTTTAAAAAATATATATTATTATAGTATATATATAAAATTTATAAATATTTGACCCCATAAATATATATTCAAAGTATATTTTTTAAATTATTTAAATGTTAAAATAAATTTTAAATATATAATCTACAAATATACTTTATACATTTATAAATAAATTATAATATATCCGTTAGTATATTTGCTTGTAAAGCTTGCATTGCTTTTGCCATTCGCTACTGCAACCGTAGACAGAGTTTTTTCGACTATAAAATATGTAAAGAGTCGATTTTGCAATCGGATAGAGGATAAATAGCTCAATGGTTGATTGGTTACTTATATTAAAAATGATATTTTTTATACCATTGATAACAAGACTATTATGCAACGATTTCAAAATATAAAATCTCGTCGAATGCAGTTCTAAAAGTTTATGTATTTGTATATTTTTGTAAAAAAAATAGAAAAAATATATAAAAAGTATATTTTACTTGTTAGTTGAGATACTTAATTTAATTTTTATTGTACGAACAACACATAATCAAATTTTAAATGACCCATCAACAAAAATTTCTAGAGTCGCCACTGACTACTGACTACTGACTACTGACTACCGTAGACACCATCAAATAAAAATGAAGATCTCTCCATTTGTTTAAAAGTTTGAAAACCTAAATTCGTATTTGGAATAGTTTTTCAGGAACGTTTTTTTAATTTTATTTGAAAAATTACAACTTTTATTTTCATGATTTTTGTAACCAGAACAATCTAAAAAATATTTGTTTAAATTAATGTTAAAAAAGCCTTACTAAAAGTTCAGAAGAAAAAACCGTTATAAAAAGTTATACCAAGCGAAAGTTAATTACTCTGTAATAGTGACTTGCAGTCTTTCCAACCGTTATATAAACACAACGGATATGTGTTTATAATATTATATATATATATATATATATATATGTATGGCTGTTCAAACAAATCATAGACTATGATCAGCCTCGCATTTGACGCGGTCAATTTTAGTTCCTGGGCACTTTGTTCTTGAATTAATTATGAGCTTTGTGATGCTATTCTTTCTATATTTGTTTTCTTTTATTTTTCTTTTCATTTTTTACGTTCAAGTACTTTAAAAAAATACTCTGTCAGCCTAATCCACGCTCCCTTTAATCATTTTGTCCCTTTTTTTTTGTTTAACGATCTGTAATCATTTGTCAATAAATTCCTTTTTAGACTCTAAAGATTAACATTGAAAGACATGTTTTAGAATAGACAAGTTTTGAATACAATTTGATCATGCATTAAATTAAGTGCTATACCATAATTAGGGGTTAATTCGTGGTTGATTCTTAAAACCCAAAGTATATGGAGCAATTATTTAATATTTTTAGAGTAAGTTAAATTGGTACTTAAACTTAATTCACAGTCGTTGTTGTGTTTAGTTGACTCTACCACTTTTTATTGTTGTTTTACTCAATATGTGAAGATGCAACGTTTAGTGATGATTGTTGGGATTTGTGTTTATTTTAAGCACAAATCTCTTAACGCGGCAAAAAAAAAAATTACAGTTTTAATTCACAGAAAACAAATAAAAAACAAGAACAATCACAAAAATACAAGAATTTACGTGGTTCTACTGACTGCCTACTTTAACGAGAGAAGAAACAATTTACTATTCTCAAATAAGAAATACAAGTTTCACTCTCAACCTCACAATCTCTGTGTATAGTTTCAAACTGAGCATCTTTGTGTCTCTCTATACTCTCTCTGAGTATTAGACAACTTGCACACATTTTTCATTAACCCTAGATGAATTATAAAATCCATATATATAAGCCACGATCAAAAAATCCTAAAAATCGCTTCAAGATGTCGCAGCGGCGCTCAAGCGCATGACTAGTGCCTAGCTAGCGCATTATTCTCTCCTCTAGGCGCTCAAGCGCCCAACGAGCGGTAGCTTCTAGACTGGCTGGCGCTCAAGCGCTAACTTCTATACTGCTAATTTCTTGAAAAATTTAAGCCACAAACCCAACAATCTCCGCCTTAACTTGAATTTTTCAACCATCTTGAAGAACTATTGGTGTTGTCTCGACATGCACTTCTTTTTCGGGTATAAGTACTTTACCCTTTTTGAATCTTTAACCTAAATAGACTTGGACCAAATTCAAGCCATACTTAAATTTGACCATCTTGCAATCAACAGTCTTCTCATTCTTGGATAGTTTTTCAAACTCCAACTTTTCAGTCTTCTGTAAAGACTCCACATTCTCTGACACTATTACTCACTCCTGAACTATTCATTTGCTGCCTATAGCTTTCTTGTAAGACGAAGGTTCTCCACTTAACTGTTCTCTCTACTGTTTACTTGAACCACCAACACTCAATTTTCTTAGTGAGCTTTTCTAACTAAACTCCACTTCAACTGCTGCACCCTTTTTATGACTTTCTAACATACTCTGCTCATCAACCTGACCAAGCACCAAATGTCTGTATCTCGTGCTATCCATATTGGAATCAGTCTATGGAATAGTGGTAACTCCACCTATCACCGTGTCCCCTACTAATCTGTAGAGACCATCCACTTTCTACCATCTCATGATAACTGAAGATCCTTTTCTGATCTTCGTTGCTCAACATCTTCTTGTGTACCAGTAACTCAAAGAATCTAATGTCACTGAAGAAATCAAATTTTTCTTTAATCCTGGAACATGTCTGACATTCCTCAATGTTTGGATTTCAAGCACAAATTCCCTACGAAGCAGAAACAGAAACGTAGGTTACAATCCACACAAATCAAATAGAAAATAAGAGCACCCACAAGAACACGAAAATTTACGTAATTCAGCTGATTGCCTACCTCCACGGAAGAAAAAACAATCCACTATTGAACAAATATGGAATACAAGTTTCATTTTCAACCTCACAATCACTGTGTATGGCCTCAAACTTGAGTCTCTCGTCATCTCTCTATTTTTTCTCTGGCCTCTCTCTGAGTCCCTCTCGAGTATTAAACGTATTATAAGGTTT
>JAOTRH010000018.1:3656349-3700524 GCA_034768845.1 Heliamphora exappendiculata | reverse complement strand
ATTCTGTATCAATGAAAACAATCATCAGCCAGTTATTTGGCTAAGTGAAAACAATCATCAATGAAAACAATCATCAGCCACTGGATCGATGAAAATCACAAGTCAGGGTCACACTTCGCCATCAATCGATGTGAATAAATTATGTTTTCTTGAGGTCAACAGCACAAGGATAAACGATCTAGAAAGTTCGCGAATCAACTGAAACTGCTAATCGATCAAATGATTCGAAGGAACTCACCGAATTCGGGAGAAAGTATAGATGCGATTTGCTCCGGCGATGGAGGCCGAAGAGAACCGGGAGTGAAGACTCCGATTTTGCTCCTTTTCAACTTCAAACAATTCTTTAAACCGTCCCTTTTTTATGGGTGTGTCTGCTCTCATAAGATAATTAGACCAGATTATTAATTTCAAGATAATTTATTTAATTTGTAGACATAAAGAAAAAAAAAAGAAAAAAACGTTCTGAAAGATAATAATACTGGATATATATATATATATATATATATATTACAGAGAGCAGAGGGATAGGGAGAGAGAGAGAGAGAGATCTCTGTGTATTTGGGAATTGCCGTTTGGGAATTGCTCTGTGTGTTTGGAAATTCCTGTAATTTGATGAATTTAGAACAAATTTTTGAAACTGGGAGAGTAATATATATATTTTTTAAATTTCATGCACGGGTGAGTGGTTTTCTCGGTGAAGATGGGGGGTGATGGCGTTGTGGTGGTGGTGGTGGTGTCGGGGTGGAGGCGTTTGTTGGCGTGGAGATGTGGTGCGGTGGTGGCGGTATGGTGCATGGAGAGATAATACACATGAGAGAGAGAAAGAGAGACAGCAGAGTGAGAATAACAGAGAGGTAGAGAAAGAGAGATGGCGGTTCGCCGGGTGGTGTCGCCAGAGGGAAGGTGGCGTTGGGGTCGATGGACGGAGACTGATGGTGGAATTCGACGGCGACGGTTGGTGTTGCGATGGAATTGGTCGCGGCGTTAGGGGAGGTGGTGAGTGGCGGCCATTGAGTCGCCTTTTTTTTCCTATGATGTTCTTCTATTAACAACGTTTGCTAAATAAGTCTGATAAGATAAGAGAGTGTAATTTCAGAAATTGCAGAAGATATTTTTGTAATAAATTTAAATATAAAAAGAGATAAGTGTGATTATTTTTAAAAAATAATATTTTTAATAAAGAAAATATTAATTATAATGTAAATAATGTCCTAAACTCTTTAAAAATAAAAGTAATTGAATTCTTAAAAAATTGTAATACTACACCAAAATTGAATTTTTAATAGCCAGCTAAAATTCCAATCGGTAATTTTTTTTTCTTACACTGTCTTGTCTCATCCAATTTAAACTCTTGAATCAAACACGGCCTTAAGAAAGCTCCATTAACATTCTTGATCTCACATTCAATCCGTCCAGTGGTAAATGTTGAAGACGAAGTCATCCAAATCCCATTTGCCGAGCTCTTCGGATTCGTAGTCCACCAGCCAATTCGTCGCATGAGCGCAAAGCCAGCCCTTGTAATCAAGGAATATGAATAGGAATAGGATTTACAAAGCAAAAGCTTCAGTTCAGGCCAGCGCCCCAGCGGATAGTGACGCCGACGTAGCAATTCAGGCATTCCGTGATTCCTATTTCAAATTTCCCGTTTTCGATTTTTGCTGCTTTCGATTTCAAATTTTCAATTTTGGATTTTTAATTCCCGCCGCTCCGGATATAAGCATTCGATTTCGAACTTTTGCCGCTTTAGCTTGGCACTTCATTTTCGTCGGTTCGTCTTCTTCAGACTCAATTCTTTCAAATTTTCTTGGCTGAGACCCTTCGGATTTTATGTTTCTCAAGCTGGACAGGCATTGGAAAATATCGAGTTGACTTCGACGACTTTTTTTTTTTTACTTTTGAAAGACTCTCGAAAGGGATACCTTCTTTCGATATATATATATATATATAATTTCATTGAATTTTTCTTCCATCGATTTTTTTTATTTTTCTGTTGAATTTTTTTTTAATTTTCAATTGAGCCATTATTTTGGCTTATAAATTTGCCCCCAATTATGTTGGGAGAACATTTTTTACCATTATTTTTCGTCAAAATTTTACATCACATTTTTATGAATACATATTTTAACAACTATTTTATAGCTATTATTTTAACTTTGTATTTTTGCTTCATAGTCACAGTATTAATCAACCAACACTTAAGTTCTGTTTGTTTCGACGTAAAATATTTTTAAATAAAATATTTTATTTATTTATTATTATTTAATTAATAATACTTATGTAAATTATTTTTTTTAAGTAAAACATTTTACTCATTTAATCAAATTTGAATTATAAAAAATCAGAAGGTAAGTTAATTTTGAATTCTGGCGGCCATCACCGGAATAAACAGAGATTGTAGCCAGAATATCCCAGCGTGGCAGAGAGGACAATTCGCGTGCGAGCCTAGCCATATGTCGATGCAATCAACGTGAAACGCGTGGTAACACACCGGGAGCGTACGGACGTAGTCGTTCTCTTCGAACTCCAGAAGACAGACGGCACACTCGTGAACGCTACTTTTCCTCGTGTAAACGGACAGAGGAATCGTCTTGATGACGAACTCGTCGAGTCCGTATGGAGACAAAACGTGGAAGGAGTCCGTCGGATCAAAGGAGGAGGCATTATCGGGAGGGGACTCAGCGTCGCCATGGGAGGACAGGACTTAGGATCGGAGGAGGCGATGCCTCCTCCGCCGCTGACGCCAGTGGTGGTGCTGGTGAATAAAATACCTTGAAATCAGACGAGAGTAGGTGATAATGACGAACGCGGCGGCGATGACGACGACCATGGCTATCAATGGTGGACTGAAATCAACAGGGAGTTTCGACGGCGAAGACGAAGATGAAGACGACGGTGGAAGAAGCTGGAAGATGGCCGACGGTGACGGGGCCAAATCTCGTCCGTATTGTTCCGGTGACGGAGCAGGCGTCGGCGCTATAGCGATCATGATCGGCGGCGGAGTGGTGGTTGGTTGTGGTTGTGGTTTTGGTTGTGGAGGGTTCGTTTGGGGTTTGTTTGGGGTTTAATGCTTTTGGTTGATTGAGGGAATGGAGGTGCGTCCTGTCTTTGTTACGATTTGTCGACGGGGTTAGCGGCCTCCTCGCATTCTTCTAGAAATCCTTCAATTTTCCTCACAAATGCACCTCATTCGTAATTGTCACAGCTCATCACAAGATCCCGAATCTCCTTAACGCGGACTGTTAAATCTAAACATCTATTAAAAATATTTTTTAAATATTAATCAAACACTAAAATATACAAGTAAAAAAATAATTTTTATAAAATTATTTTATATGTAAAATATTTTTCATGATAAAATATTTTACGTCAAAATAAACGGAGTCTTAATTTTTTTTCTTTCTTGCTATTTCGTTTGTGCTATTTTTTTCATTCCAACTTATTGTACCCTCCTCCTAGGGCTAATTTTTATTTACCAAAAAATAATATTTTTCGTCGAGATCGAAAGTGACAGGTTAAATGTGATAGAGTAGAGGTTCAATGCATGGCTTTAGGACTTTATTAGAATTTAAATAGTCGAACAAACTAAAAAATTTTGACAAAAAAAATAAAGAATCGAAGACTAATAAAATAAAATTTTATTAATCTTTATAAAATAAAAACAAGTATTACAATAAAGAAATAACGCCACTTGTTTACGGTTGCTCGGCAAATATTGAACATTCTCCTTTAAAGATCCTTGAAAAATGGAGACCATCAACATTACGCTACTTCTAATGTAAAATAAAATATATAAAAAAAGAAGATAAAATCTGTTGTGGATTGATTAAGTCAGTGTCTCTTACAATAATTATAATACAAATATTTATAGAAATAATTCTATAACTACTAATAAATACTCTTACACAGGACTCTCTTATACAAAGGCAAGTGTCTATTCTTTAACTTCTATTAACTGTCGCTCTTTTTTTTATTCGTCACTTGTTATATTTTAAATTATCAAATGGGTATTTAAATGTATATATATTATTTTCTATTAAGTCTTTATAAAATATAGTAAGCTATTTAAAATATAAAATAATATTTTTGATAAGAAAAATATTAATTATGGTGTAAATAGAGACACATGACAATTGTTGGAAAAGTTTAGTTATTGTTCCTGTGCAATCTGAAAAAAAAAAAAAAAAAAATTGTTGGCAAAATAATAAGAACATGTGGCATATGTCATTTTGAGAATGAGTAAAAAAAAAAAACTGTTAGAAAGTAAAAGTGGAGCTAAATATGACAAATAATTATTTGAAATGCTATAAATATACAAAAAATGCAAAAAATAAAAGAGACATCCATCACATATTAAAGCCTAAAGCTTATTTTCAGTTTCTTATCTTGTAGTTACATATTTTTCTATTTCCAAGTCCACATATATTAGTTCGTGCTTATTCTGTTTTAATTTGCTAGATTATATTTGATTATTCATTGTTATTCATTAGTATTAATCTTTGTTTCAGTTAATGTTTATTCATAATAAACGCATTTTAGATTCAATTTTCATTTCAGTATATTCGTCCTGCAAATTTTGTTTATTTTAATTCAAAAAATACTTAAATTTTTTTCAAAATTCTCTTTGTAACACACAATTCGGCCTGATTTAGAGTTAGGTTGATGCAATTCCAAACATAATTAGATGCATTCGTCATAACACTTCCACGCTATATCATTAAGTCCTGAATATATTTCAATACGAACGCCAACAATTACTTAAATGTGATCACTAAAATATGATTACCATATCATTATTGAATAGAAAATTTAAATTGCTTATCGTCATTTAGGCTCCAGTTGGCTCACGATTTTAAATCAAATTTAAAAATTTTTAGTTTAAAGCTTAAATAAGTTTTTTTTTCTCGTTTTTCAATCTCAGTTTTTTTACTCTTTTTTTGCTTATTGCTTTAAGATTTTTAATTTTTGCTTATTAACCAAAAATACTTTTATATATTTTTTAAAATATTAAATTTTTTATTATTCACATTTGTTTTTTTATAAAAAAAATATTTTTAATACTTACCCGTCAAGATCTAGCAAACAAAATTCATATTAAATATAAAATTATATAAAAATAAAAAAAAATATAACAATTTTTCTTTGACTTATTATCTTATTGCCTTTTAGTTTTAAGTTATCCCTAAATTTTATCGAATAAATTTTTTTTATTTGATTTAAAGTAATTTAAAATCAAGTTATCAAATGAGGCTTTAGTCTTCGTTAAGTTGACAGAAAAAAAATAGAACACAATAATCATTTTGTTATTTTGCATGCATGTTTAGTTGTAGAAGAATATGAAATTTACAATAATATTTTTTACAAAATAGATACAGTAAAAAGTATATGATTATGTATTACAAACAAATTAAAACTAATTTTTTACTAACCTTTTTACAAATTAAACAGGTAACGGAAATTAGTGCTTCTATATATAATTTTCTTTTATTTTCTTCACTTAATTTTTCTTGTAAATAATTTTTTCATACATGTTATTGACAAATGAACAGAGCCCGTGAACTTGTGTGGATTTTTATTTAAATGATAGGCGGGAATTATATTTTTCAGATTGGATCCTATTTTATCATACTCAATTAAAAAGTATTTATTAAATAGCCTAAAATCACTTGATCTATATATTATTACCACCACACATTCACGTAGAATTCATGCGCATTAATAGTATGTTGTAATTTTATTTTATTTTATTTTATGATAATAAGTATGTTGTAATCTTGAACAATCTAATATTTTCTTTATTGTGAAATTAATTTGATTAAAGGAAGAGAGAAGTGTGGAAGCATATCTTGGTACAAATTCGGAAACGGTACTATGTAAATCACTTGTGCGAAAGCATATCTTATTATAAATTCGGAAAGATACTATGTAAATTAACCACTTGTTATTATTACTCAGTGCAAAAAAATAAAATACTTTTAATACAATTTAATTAAAATAATATATATATATATATACTTTTAAGTATTCTCAGAACAAGTCAAAATCAATCAAAATCACCTTCCAATAACAATCCAATTTGACTCAAAAAACATGCTCCTTCAATAATTTTAACATAAATCTCACCCAATGTCAGCAAGTAAATTTTGTTAAAAAATAATTTCAACATCTAATTAGTCTATGCAAACTAAGAAAAATAATTAAGGAGATTATAAGATTTGTGGTTTATAATTTTTTTTTTACTTTTTTTGCTTTTATTTATTTATACCATTGCCAACTAAATAATTATTAAATAATGATGAAAGATTTTTGGTCAAAAACCAATCAGAGGCTTTAAAGAAATCCTCAATATCTATGTTAATTTTGTTGTAGCAATTGGGTGTGTAAAAAGAAAGTAAGCAAGTAGAATTTTTTGTAAAGATCTTAATATTTAAATAAGTCATGTGGGACTAGTTATATCCCATCAATTTGTTATAAATTATTTAAAGAGATCTTTAAATAAGACGCCACGTCCAATTTTTCTTTTTTTTTTTCCAGATAAAAGGATTTGTGCAAGTAAAATTGATGAATAACGTACTTTTGGCTTTGACATTGCAAGATAGCCAAACAAAACCTCAGTTCTCAACAACTTTCGCTTGCCACCTTTTTCTAATATGTGTTCGCGATTCATGTTAACAGAATGCATCGTGTACGATAACTTTTTTTTTTTTTTAGCAGGCCATTGCATTAAATTTTTTATAAGAGACCCAATCTAGTTACTCTTGTATTTGATGGTCAATGTGGCGATAGGTTTCGCATCTACAGCTAACTTTCCATATGTTATAAACGGTAAAGAGTGCACAAACAATGTCGTTGCGAGGGGATGCAATTTGTTAATGTTTAAAAAAATGAGGAGTTTTATCAGCTTGAACGATTTCCAGTAGAAACACAAGAAATTTTATTTATGTGTCCACCTCTTAGTTGTTTTTATTTTGATTTTATTTATAATACGATTAAGTTTTGATTATTGTAATTTTAGGTTTGGTTTTAGCATTTTAAGCTATCCAATCCGTTATAGTATACACCCATTAGTTATTTCAACTTTGACGTTTGGTTATTTTAATAATAATTTTTAGTTATTTCAATTTTTGCTTTAGTTTTGACAATTCACTATAAGAAAAAAACACTTTTGGAGATAATCTTTTGTGACAAAAACAAATATTGTCGTGCAAAGTTTGTTTTTGCCTACGAATTACCTAATTTCGTTGCCAAAGTCCTGTCAACTTTCCACGACGAACCAACTTGTCGCGCAAAGTTTGCTCTTGCCGACGAATTACCGAATTTCGTCGCGCAAAGTGTGTGGTCATTTAGTTTGAAGTTTGCCTTCTAATTTAATTATTTTAACTTTGACTTTATTATACAAATTTAAGCTCAATTAAAAGTGCGTGCAATATTAATAGTAATTTTGTTAATTAGGAGCGTGCAGTATATATATATATATATATATATATATTAGACAACAGTGTGCAATATTTATAGTAATTTGTTAGGAGCGCATGCACCTTCTGGTCAGCTCAACAAATTAAACAAACATTGGTTAGAAGAGCACACACCAGAAACGTGCGTCAAATTAACTTTGGTACTCGGAATTGAGCTCCTACGTACAAAAACGTCTCCATCTCTCTATCACAAAACATACATTTTCTCGCATTTACTGCCTCTGTTGTGTGAACGCAATTCATATGAATTTACTAACATATCTCTATCCATGACTCGGTAAGCTCTCTACTGTGTTTTAATAATAATAATACTTTCTTAAGTGAAGTTTTGTTATTCTTCTTGGGTTGTGGTTTAATTTTTCTCCTTTTTTTTCCCATTTGATATTACGACTGTGTCAATTTTGTTATACATCTAAGTTTCCTTTGTAAAATTATCTTATCAAAAATATGTTTTATTATTTTTATTTTTGGTGTCTATGTGATACTTTAAAAAAATATTTTTTAGGAAAAAAATATATATGAAAAAATTTTATTTTTATATTTTTCAATCAAATAAATTTAAAAATTATTCTTTTTATGTTTGTCGTGGAATGCGAGAAAGTAAAGAATCAAACATCCAAGCTTAACACACAATATTTTTTACATGAAAAATTCAAATTGGGTAAAAAAATCACTGGACTACTCATAGTCCAAGTAAATCAAGTACTAATCAATTGAACAGTTACAAGACATAACTTACGGACTTTGACCGAATCCTCAATCCAAATATATTAAACTTGCTTGTCGAATCTACCTACACCGTTCCCCGCTTGATTTTTGCAGCAACGAATTTTCAAAATTTCACAAGTATTGAACCCTCAATACTTTCACACAGGCAGAATCCTCTGTCGGTAAACTTAGAACGCATTCCAAGTTGAACATGAGCAATTTCGAAACTTTTAGAACTCGAAAGGAACTTCTGATCTGATTTAGAATATCCAATTATTGAAGTGCATAAGTTAATTTTCGTGACTGATTTATAATCCTTTATATAGGCCTAAAAAATAAGCAATTAAAGTTTCGATCGAATTAAAACTGCATGGGGTCTGCTTGAACGCACTTGGGACCGCTCGAGCAGTCATGTGCGAAATTGCTTTCTGTTGTTGTACGAACTTGTTTCATTGGCTTGTACTATTGGTTTCTTGTATTGTACTTCAATTTTTCAGCCTGTATAATATTTTGATAAAGGACTCCAAATCAAATTAAGACTTATAACTCAATTAAAAAATTTAACTAAATCAAATAATTTATAAATTCTATAGTCATCCAACTACAAGAATTCTAAACTAATTAAGAGTTTTGCAATACTTGTACAACCTGAATTGTCACAAAAATATATAAAATTTAATATAATTAAATATTATAAATAAATTCATTTTCATCAAATCAAATATTTTACATTTTCATCAAATCAATTATTAAAAAATAAATAAAATATTTTTTATACGTTAAAACGAAAGAAACCTCAGGTCTTTTGACCATTTTTGATTGAAAAAAATGAAATACTTTTAAATATTACGTAAGTGGTGGTGTGAAAATTGAAAATTGAAGAGGAACACGTGTACCTACTTAGTCATAGGTGGAATTCATCCCAACCAAAGGCTCAAGTAAATGGCATCATCTGATACGTTAATTTACTTTCAGAAGACGTCTAAGCTTCGGGCCATCTTCAAATGGTGTTAAATTTGAATGTAAAAATGTTTGTTAAATGACGAAAAATG
The DNA here is from genome assembly GCA_034768845.1 of Heliamphora exappendiculata. NCBI lineage: Eukaryota > Viridiplantae > Streptophyta > Magnoliopsida > Ericales > Sarraceniaceae > Heliamphora > Heliamphora exappendiculata. The sequence continues at coordinate 3,691,292 of JAOTRH010000018.1, read as the reverse complement.
TAGAAAGTGTGACTAAATTTTATATGTTAAGTTATTGTTGATTTAATAGTATATGTAATCTCTAATGGTGTAATTAGTATTATATTAACTTTTGCACAAATTTCAATAAATTAGGACCCATTCCTTATAAATATATTTGATTTTGCTAACCGTAGCAAGATAGTTGGCAAATATTAAAATTTGACACCATTTAAAGAAAAATAACAAAACTATTGAAGTGAACTAAGTTTGCTAATTGTACTAAACCTATCTTAACATGAGCTTTAACTTGCCCATATTGAAGATGGATCACAGTAATTGAAATAATTTTATTTCATTAATTGGTGTAATAGAAAAAATCCGAATACATCTACCAAAGATAGCACATGAAAGTGTTGGCTTGACAGACCAAAAACGTGATCTATATATCTCTTTCTCTCGTCCACTTGACTTTGTCTTCACTTTTTACAAATTACAGCATGAGGTCAGACTGTCTAAATAACTCGTTAATTCGTTTTAATTTATTGAATTTGATTTAATTTGTACAAATTATGTGAGTAAAAAAATTAAGTTAGATGGATGGAGTGAAAAAATAAGAAACAGTGGGATAGTTGCATGTTTATATTTTTTCAACCTGCCTTCAAATTAACCCGCTTATAGTATATATTAGTTATCGTATTTCTATATGTGATGAATCTCTATTCTATATACATGTTTATATTTATATATTTATTAATAGTTTATTTTAAAAAAATAAATTAAAATATTTATGATTTTAATTATTACTTTATATACTATCAATATTTTTTTCATAAGTATGCATTATAAATGTTATTATTAGAGATATTTAATTTTGTTATTATTACTATTATTGTTGAATAATTATTGATATTTTTAGTTAATTTTTTGCTTGACTTGTTACATGTGAGTTTTTAAAAAAATTGCAGTAAAATTTTTTTTTTTTAAACAAATTTAAGAAAATAGTTTTAAAGTTTTATAACTTTTCAACATACTAAACCACTTAAACTGCAGGTTGAAACTATAAAAAATATCACCAAACGTGTTGATTTTGATAAATAATGAATTAACGTGGAGTTAAAAAAATGGTTACCCTCAAAAAATGAGTTGATTAAAAAAAAATCTCTATCCACACTGATCCAACCCATGTGCACCCTTGGCTATGAGGTTGCCTTGTCCATTCTTTAGGTCAAAACAAAAATACATCATTAATGTTTAGTTACTGGTAGGCTATGTTTGGAAAACAAAAAAACATGAGGAAGAATAGGACTATGTGATTGTTAATAATTAAACACCTAGTAACTTAATTCTTAAAGTAATCATATTCAAATGTTTGAGCTAATTTCGGAATTTTATTAGAGGTTAATATATTTTTTATTGACTCTGGAATTTAAAATTATTATAGGTGGGAATTGAATTTTTATTTAGTTTGAAATGTAATTCTTGATTTTATTTTTTATTCTTACTCTTTCAAAACGAAAAAAAAAAATTTATAGAGATCAAAAATTACATTTTCAGTTTCTTCTAAAATTTCAATGATTCAAACATAGCCTTAACGTATAGCTAGCTCCAGTGTGAACGAACCATTACTGCCGATCATGGTTATATGCCACCACATGTGGGCTTATTTAATTATTCAATTAACGCATGTTTAAAAAATCTTATCTTATCGTAAATTAAAAAAAAAGAAATTGAAAATTCATTCTCTGTTCTCACGTGAAAGGTTTGCTTCCAAGGCTCTCAAACAGACGACTAAGACAAATAATAATTGGAACAGATCAATTCTCAGTTTGGCTATTTTTCCACTTCTGTTTAGGGGCGTTTAAATAATTAGTCAACCGCGCTAGTTTGTCAACTTAAATAAATACGTGCGGTTAAATTGCCTAAATTGCGAGTTAAAACTTGTAAAAAAAACTCTTACCCAATTTATTAGTTTTGACAATTACCCAATTAGTGTGTTGGGAGTAGGTTAGAAAAATATTAGACTGATGATAAAAAAAAAACATTATTCACCTGTTAAATGTGAATTGGTTAAAAAAATTTCTTTTTAGTTTGATGCCAACCAACCTCAATATCCAACCATAAAAAATTATTAAAAAACATTGAGTACTATTATTTTTATTTTTATCAAATATAATATACATATTTAAAATATATTGTCTACTTGTAAATAATTTAACATAATATAAATATTTAGATTTCCCATGCTATATATTTGAAACTGGAATTAGGATAGAAAAATGAAAAAGGAAAGAAGGGACAAAAAAGCAAGTAAAAAAAAAATAATTATAGAAACCCGGTATTTTTTAATGTCCATAAATAAAAATCGGTTTTTATTTGGTGTCGGTGGGAGAGAATGAGGGATTAATTGCAATTTCCAACTCCATGCGTGGAATTATGGAGAATAAAATTAAATATGGCACGCATAATCAGTTGTTTTATTATTATTATTTTTAACTATATTATCATCAGATTGTTCCCAACATATAATTTATTTATACAAGATTTAGCAATCTTGAATAAATTTATGATATGAGAATACAATAGAAATTTCATTACATAAAGTATTTTGAACTTTAAATTTTCTTGATTTCCATCTGGATAAAAAGTTTAATAAATAAGGTTACTTTTATAGCATATCTCTTGCAAGTGAAAGTGAAATTAATTCATCGTACGGAGTAGAGATAAGTTTTGTTCAGTTATCAAAAAAATTATAAGAAAAAAAATGATTCACGAGACAGATAAAATGAAAGAAAATAATAATAATATAGATTTCATTTTTGTTTTCTGTTTAGTTTGCAAGAAAATCATTAAAGAATTTAGTATTTAACGTTTTCACACTGCATAATTTTATATTTTTTTAACAGATTCTATTTGTTAAAAAAATATTTTATGCAAGAAATTTATTATTATGGGATATACATTTTTTTGCAACAACAAAACACTTAAAAATAATAATTATTTTTTTCTTTCGTTTACCGTCCACTAAACAAAGCTTGTGAAACAGTTAAAGGAGGCCTGTACCATCAATATTTCCAATGACTAGGAAAATATTTGTTATATTTGTCACTCAAACTCAGTACTAACTCAGTACTAATTGGATCGAAGGCGAAACTCTTCATTTCAATGGATCTAATCCAAACACAGGATGAGATAAATTTATCACAAAATCATATCTAGTTAAATATTAAAACTTATTAAATTGTACTGGTATATTTTATATATCAGGATAAGTTTGGAGTTTTGATACTAAGGAGATTAAATTGAATTTAGTTATATAATTCAATTCGTATATTAGAAAAGGTTTAAAAGATATCATATTATATTTCATGTCTTGGAATGAATTTATTAAATTCAATTATACAATTCAATATTCCATTTAGAGTAGGGGTAGTATAATTTTTGGTGACATTTACTATTTTGATAAGGTCTTCCTATAATAAGGATAAATATGTAAAATGCTCTGTTACTTAAAAAGGTAAAAATCTATATAAAAAAATTATTCTGTTAGTTAACAAAGAGTTCTAACAAAGGGAACTTCTAAATTTGTGTACTAGGTATGTCTTCCAAAATAAATTATCACACATTGCGTTGGCTATAAACTTAATAAAAAAATAAAATTTATGTTTTTAGATTTCATTATATTCCTTTTTTTTTTATCTTTTCATAAATATTTTTACAAATTCATAATTCAAACACAACATATTTGTAATTTCTTACCCTAAGAAAGTAGATTTTTTTTTTCTTTTTTATTTTTCTCTTAAAATTTATGTTTATTTAAAAAAAGAAAAAAAAAAAAGAAGAAGAGCGGTAGTTGAGTCATTGCAGCCTTTACTCGCAACTATCACAATCCAAACCGCGTGGGACTCCTTAAAACAAAAAAAAATCTTCAAAATGATTCCCACTCCATATCAACCACGTTTTTATAACTATGGGTTGTTATACAATTTCAACCAAATTAGACCTCAAAACAAAAACAAACAAACAAAAAAACTCCTTCAATCCCACGTGCTTCAATTATAAATCACCAATAAATACACGACTCCTATCAATATAATAATAAAATAAAAATGACAATAATAACTAAATAAAATCAAATACTATATATATATATATATATCTATATATATAGGTTCTCCAAAGAACTAAGTATTTTGTAAAGAGAGAAAGAGAGAGAGAGAGAGCACAAACAAAAACCTTGCGGCGAAAAGGAGAAAACCAAAGAACTCATCAATCTGAGGATTCTGATCTCCGATCCATGGAGTGGGTTCGTGGTGGTCTAGTCGGCCATGGAAGCTTTGGGACTGTAAATTTAGCAATACCCAGGAGCCGGAGCCGGAGCCAGAACCAGATCCTTCAAATTCCTCCATTGATGGCGGTGAAATCATGTGGGTTGTCGGAATCTTCTCTGATCTTGAACGAGAAGTCGATATTGGAGGAACTCGGGGATTGCCCGCAAATCATTCGGTGCTTCGGCGGCGATTTCAGTTTCGAGAACGGCGAGGAATTGTGTAATCTCTTGTTGGAGTACGCTTCTGGGGGCGCTTTATCCGACAAGCTCAAGAACTCCAGTAACCGACGGTTTCCGGAGTCCGAAGTACGGCGATACACAAAGTCTATTCTTGAGGGGCTTCATTACATTCACAAGAATGGGTATGTACACTGTGACATTAAGCCGCAAAACATACTCCTCTGTTCTCCAAAAGACGGCGACGATGTCGCGAAAATCGCGGACTTTGGCCTGGCGAAGAAAGCCGGATTGAAGAGAGAGATGTCCGGGGTTGAGTTGAGAGGTACACCGCTGTTTATGGCGCCGGAGACGGTTACCACCGGCGAACAGGAGGCAGCCGGGGATGTATGGGCTCTGGGATGTTTGGTGGTGGAGACGGTGACCGGAGCTCCGGCTTGGCGGTGCCGGCCAGGGGCAGAGATATGGGGGCTGTTGATTAGAATCGGGGTCGGCGACGAGGTGCCGGAGATTCCCGAAAATTTGTCGGAAGAAGGGAAAGATTTTCTGGGAAAGTGCTTCGTCAAGGACCCGGAAAAGAGATGGACGGCGGAGATGCTTCTAGATCATCCCTTCGTCGTCGAATGCGGTTACGATCGTAGTTACACTTCTGTTCCATTGCAAAACGCGTGCGAAGAAGCTTCGTCGTCGTCGTCGTCTTCTTCGACTTCGCCGAGAGGTCCGTTCGATTTCGACAATTGGGAGTTCGTGCAATCCCCTTCTTCGATTCCTTTCCCGTCGCCGGTTTCTGTGTGGGAATCCGACAGGCGGCCGTCATCGGGTGCTTCGCCGGCGGAAAGGCTCCGGCTGCTGGAGACAGATCAGAGACCCGATTGGAGTATTTCGGACAGTTGGATCACCGTTAGATAGTTGGGTTCGAAGATCGATTGATTTTTTCTTTTTTTTTTTTTTATAGCAGATTTGACGGTTATTATTTGATTCTTTTATGATTGTAAAGATCCGAGGAGTAGGAGTAGTGCAAGAAGTTAGTTGCAGATACAGAGGATTCTGGTAGCGTCTGACATCATTGAAGTTTTTTCCAGTTAGCGTGGGGTTCAGATTGTGTGTACAGAACATTACTTTTCTTGGAAGTTATTATTTTGAAACATTTTTTTTTTCTCAATCAGATTCGGGCCTCGGTCCTCAATCGATTTTAAGTAGGTTGAAAGTTTTTTTTTTTTTTCTTTTTACTTAAAGATTAAAAAATTAAAAAATTTTGTCTTTTAATTTAAAATTTGTTAGTTTTTTTATTTTTTACTTTTTTACTTTTTACATAAAGTTTTTTAGATTTTTTAAAAATATTATAATTTTTATTATACATATTTATTTTTTATAAAAATTATATTTTTAAAATTTATCTGTCAAAATCTATTAAACAAGATCAATATTGAATTTATAATTATATAAAAATAAATTTTTAAAAATTATAATAATTTTAAATAAAAAATTTTACTTTTTAATTTAAAATTACTTTAAATTTTTTAATTTAAAGTTATTTATTTCCTTTTCAAACGAATCTTTCACTTTTTATGCTTAAAATTATTTTAAGCAAATAAAATCTAACATAAAGCTAAGTTGCTAAACGAGGGTATTCTATTCTAGTTTTCAAAGTTGAACAACTTTTTTTTTTTTAATCTTTTTTTCCTATTTTTTGCTTTCTTGTTTTTTTGTATCTTCTGCTTAGAAGATTTCAACATTAATATTATGGAATGATGAAAAGTATGACAACAAAGGCATAGAACTAATTGGATTTTGATTCTCTTCATTTTTTTAATAAATGAAAATCTCTCCAATTTTATTTTATAGTGTTTGAGAGCAATTTTTCTTAATGATCCTAACTTTGGTTGGATATTGAGAATTAAATGATTAGATAACATTAGTTTTAAGAAAATTGTATTATTCACTCTCAAAATAATAAACAGTTATTTATTTTCTTAAGAATAAATGTGTTTTAACCATTGATATATGATCAAATTAATATATATAATTTTTTCGAAAAGTTTTATAACATAAGTAATTCTAAATATTAAAGTGAACTACAACAAGCACGGCATAAAAATAAAATTTCTTCATTCATTTGGAAAATGAAGATGACCTGAATCATATAACCTTATTTGTGTTGGTTTTCCTTTCTATTAAAGTTTCTTAACTATCCAAAAAAAAAAAAGTTCTCAAGCTTAATTTGCAATAATTTCTAAACTATTGTTATATTTTATTTTTTGAAACTTTTTTCATATTTTAATCATGTTTTTTTTTAGTTTTTCTTGATTAGGAAAACTGAAAAATAATTTTTTAATCAAAAAATAAATAAATTCATTAAAGATGAAAACAAATATAAATTTAACTTATTGATTTATTTTATATTTTGATCAAAAATTTTCATGTTTCTTGTTAGTTGATGAGAACAATTTAAAAAGTAAAAATAACAAAAATAATAATAAATTACTAAATAAATAAACTAACTATTATTTCAAACCAGATCCTCAGTTAGTTGAGAACTCGTCTAATAAAAATTTTGATTTTCAAATAAATTTTTTTTAATAAATTTATTTTAAACTATTATTTAATTTAATTCTTAAGCTATAAATCTTCGACATAAATGATATAGACCTGTCCAGTTAAATTCATTAAATATAATCATTATTTTCTAAAAAAAATAACTTCAAAAAAATATCAATATTGACTTCACAAAACACAAACAAACATAGCGAAGTTGCACCAAACACTCTTAACATAGATTCTCAATTTTATTTATATATTTGTTTATTTTTATTTATGTTTTTATTTTTTATTTTTTATTTTTTATTTTTTTAAAAAAAAAACAATAAACAGCTCCATGAATTGCGCCAACCATTCACTTGCTCTTCATAATTAAAATAACCCACCCGTCCCATGGCATAGTTTATTAGTTATATAACCACCATAAACAAGGCCCTCGTGTGGCATGCATAAATTTATTAGAATGTAAAATTATTAGCTATTTTTGGAGTACTACCCAATATCACTTATATATAAGTATTTTTAATAAATAAAATATTCAGTGCGAATTAAGATATCAATATTTATATCGCAATTAAAAAAAAGGCTAATATTACTTTAACCGAAATATTACTATATTAATAATTAAAACACCACGTAGACAATTATATAAAGTGCTCCGAAACAATAGAATAATAGTGATATATTAAAACATGGGTTCCATATTTGGTGTGCTGATCACAATTTATTGAAATCACCACTCATGTATTCATTTATTCATTAAAAAAATTCCTTTAAAGGGCCGCGATTTCACATTTCGCCGATCTTAACATGTTCTCCGGCACCGAAGAAGCCCCAAATTCTCTCAAATTGTTCCCGCTACAAACTCCGATCTGTTTTTTAATTCCTCCAGATTTGGGCATATTATTGTTCTAATCTAGAAGATTTATTGCATATTCATTGGATAAAAATAGGATTTTTTTTACATGAAATGATGTATTATTTTTAAGTAAACAGAAAAATATCTTATTTTTCTACACAAATGAGATATTTGTAATTATACACATGAAATGTCTCATTTGTTAAAAAAAATGTCTCATTGACATAAAATGAGAGATTTTAAAATGTCTCACTTCCAATCTATCAAAATATTATCTTTTCTTCTGAAATAAATGTTTTATGTAGAGTACAAAGTAGATATGAGATTTAGGTTTTGCTAGATATTAGATTTAGCCACCGTCGGGGGTCGGACCAAGTAGAGCAACCTCTAAGAAAAAAGAAACAGAGGAAATGATTTGATTGGAAGTGGAGAGACCAACGGCACGGGCATATGACTAACCCAGCCATTTTAATGAATGGACGAAACGCGAAGATGAGGATGACATAAAGCATGGATGGTGGATGGCTGGTGTTGGTGGCGGCGCCATCTTCGTCGATCCCATCTCTGATGGAGGTTGCTGGCGGCGAGATGGATGAAGAAAATAGAGTTGCAATGCACTTAAAGCCGGCGACAGTAAAAGCAAAACTCCACGAGGGCATTTTTGTTGTTATAATTATGAATATCACTTAAAGAACTGAGCTATCCACATCCAAGTAGTTTTTTTTATTAATGAAGTCTTACATAATACTATAAAAATATATTCGAGAGTCAAATATCTTAAAGAACACAATGGCGCATTGAGTACAAGGGTTTGTCTCGGAGTAGAATTATAATTTATTGTTGTATTCTTTTATTAATTTATACCAAGGATATTATTCAATGTAATATGTAAATAACACTATTATCTTGAATTACTACCCGTCACCACTTTATCACTGCGGCTTAGTTTAATAACTTATAATTTAGAATTCCACTTTTATAAATAAAAAATTCATTTAATTAAATGGTAACTCTTATTCACCATATACGGAGAAAAAAAAATTATAATTTAAAATTTAATTTTTTTTATTACGTTACACAAAAAAATTAAAAACCGACTTCAAATCGAGAGTGATGCTTCAGTGCAAACCTTTAAAAGGGAATGATGCTTCACCACAATGTCCCATAAATCTAACAAAATGGCTCATAATCAATTCACAAATAACCTCAGCGGAATGATAAGTTTGTCCAAAAATATTTTAATTTATACAACAAATATTCATAAAATTTGCAAAAAGAAAAACACCAATAATCATAATTCAATGACCAAAAAATTTCATAATTGTTAAAAATAAAACATAATTGTAACCACAAATGATCATTAAAAATCCATATAAATTCCTAAAAATAAATAAAAATATACCAAAATTTGTCATAAAATATGTTCTATTATGCTTAACCATAAATACTTATAATAAATATTAAGAAGGAGCATAAAATGAATCAATACTATTTGTATAATTAATGGATTATAAATGACATATCCAAATATTTTGTAACTTCACACAAAATGATTGATCATAAATCGAAATCACAAAAAAATATAGAATGGACCAACAATAATCATAAATTATGTGGTAATATGATGGCCAAATCATAAGTCGCCATAATAAGAATTGCAAGGATCGTAAATTGAATTTAAAATGTTCATAATATTTATTCATTACTATTTGATCAAAGCATATTATAATTTTATCTACAAATCATCATAACATAACCCACAAAAGTTCATAAAACTATACAGCTTATCAATTGGGAACTGATTTCACAATCGATTGTAAAGGTTCTATGTTTATTTTATTCAGGAAGAACTTAGAATCAATTCAATTAATACTCTGCCTAATATTCCATGTTACTGTGGCCTTAAGAATCACTTTGTTGAATCGATTCAGATAATAATTTGTATATTTTGAACATAGATGTCTTGAATTAATTTCAAATTTGAGGTTTCTTCATAATAGTACTAAATATTAATTCGTCAGAATTTATTACAAAATCAATTTTAGTTGTAATGGATTGTTCTAGTAGCCATTCAAGTAAATATTGTAACGAATGACTGAGATTAATTTCATTGAATTTAATAATTGAGATAAAAGAGTGTGCATAATACACCCAAAATAGGAGGTGAGTACGCATGGAAACTTGGCCCTTAAATTGGAACTAAACAGCGCCTACCACTAATCAACTCGAGTCATTAAGAGATTCTGGTTCTTTTCTTCTTTTTGGTCGACACTCTTTCTTCTACTATGAAGATAAGTGGTGTATTCCTGGGGTTGCAAATAGTTCATCAGCTAGAGCAATCCAAACACTCTTTCTTCTTCATAATGTTGATGGTACTTTTGTATGTCCTCCATTACATGCTGTAGATTCATCTGGTAATCAGACTTCCAATCTTGGTGCTCTTCTGTTGCGTACAATTGGCAAGATGCTTCTCTCTTGTATTACTGCTACTTTGCCGCCTTCTATCTTTGCCTTGCCTTCTTGGCATCCACCATGCATAGCCGGTATAGTTGGCTCTTGCATCTAAGTTTAGTCGAGATCTCACGTGCACGATTTTAAACAAAAGTTGTTTTATATGAAGAAACCAACTACTATGGAGGCTTATTTGGATCATATTAAAGAAATTTCTCAAAAATTACCCGCCTCTGAGCTCACAGGTGGAAGAAGAGGATATTATGTTCCACACACTGAATGGACTTCCAGCAGAATTCAATTCGTTCATGACTACAATTCGAGCTGGAGTTGAGCTGATTACATGGTCAGATTTGGCATCTCTTTTGTTTACCAAAGATCTTCACATCACTCAAGATCACATCTCATCTCCTGATACTAATTCTGTTTTAGTTGCAACTCAGCATTTTTTTGGCATCTTTCCAGTCTCAGTATAGAGGCAGATCTTCTCGATTCAGAGATGGAACATTTTCTCGAGGAGGTTTCCATAGTTCCACCAATTTTAGTCAGTCTTCCCCAAAGGTTGCTTGCCAAATTTTTGAATACATGAATCACACAGCATCGAACTATTATCCCAGGCTCAATTTAAATTATCAAACTCCTGTTGCTTCTCTCAGAGCAATTTCTCCACAATCTCCATTTACTCCACGGGTTTATGTTGCTAATGCTCATTCCTCTCCATATAATGGACCTTCTATTCAGCCTACTTATGGTTGAACACACCGACTTAACAAACCAGCTAACTAACTAACAAATGTCCTAACTGTTTTAACTATCGGTCCCTCTACAATCGACACACCAATACCAACTAATTAATAGCCTTTACCATTCATGTTACCATCAATGCAGCCTCTATTTCCTCTCCTCATTAATATGTTGGTTCTGATGCTGTAATGGTAGGAGATGGTTCATCCCTTCCCATTTCTAACTTTGGTAAAGGCCTTCTTCCCACTCCTCATTAAACATTTTCTCTTTCTAAGATTTTGCAGGTTCCATTGATCTCTCATAATCTTCTTTCAGTCTATCAATTTGCCACATATGACACTTGTAAAATCATTTTTGGTTCATCTCATTTTGTCATTCAACACATGATTACTAATCAGATTCTGCACCAGGGACCCTGTTAGCGAGGGCTTCATCCTTTCATCCCCATACTAACCCAATATGCCAACAAGGCACCCAGCAGGCTAAATGCAAGCCTAGCAAACCAAAAAGCATGCCAGCACGCACAGCAGATGCTCCAGGCGCACACCAGGCAGCCAGCTCACTCACCAGTACGCCCAGTGCCTACACTGCACGCCCCAGCACACGCGCCCATGCGCAGCACTCCAATGCGCGCGCACCCACTGCGCCATGTGCACCCTAGCGCCCCAGCCAGCGTGCGCAGCTGTACCCAGAATCAGTTTTTGCACGTTTTCGAAGGCATCTGGGCATATTTTGCCGCACGTCATTTGGGCAGTTAATTAAACAATACAATCTTCCAGTATCTACATCATTGCAATTTACTTGTTAGCCTCGATATTGTTGGCTTTTTCTCTCGTTCTACAAGTTTGAGGTTTCTTCTGTTGTCAAACAGTTTCAGTCTTGTGTCACTACACATTTTTCTTGTTCTGTTAAAGCTTTTCTCACTGACAATGGTGATGAATTCATTAAAAAATGCATGGTTCATTTGTTTTATCTTTTTGATAATGTCCATCAAACATCATGTCTGCACACTCCTGAGCAAAATGATATTGCTGACATGAAGCATCGACTTAATTGAAACAACTATCACTTTGCTTCAACAAGCTCATTTACCTGTTTATTTTTGGTGGAAGGCTTTAATTACTTATGTTTTCTTGCTCAAGAGACTTCCTGATGCGTCTCTACATTTTCATATTCCCTACAAACTTTTATTTCATAAAGATCCAATCTATACAGTGCTTAAACTTTTTGATTGGTTATGCTACCATTGGCTTAAACCATATTCAGTACACAAGTTACAACCTCGGTCCAATCATTGCATCTTTCTTGGTATTGCCCTCTTGATCACAAGGTTTACACTTCAAGGCATGTGAAGTTTATTGAAAATCAATTCCCCTACTCTCAACTTGCTAACTCTTATGCTCTCACGTTTTGTTGTTCCTTCTTATTTTTGCTCTCAGTGTAGTTCTATTGCTCCTATTTTTGCTACTGTCTCTCATCCCCTATCAGATTTTATACCTTGTTCATCTGCACCAGCTGATGCCACAGGTCCAAATATTGCACCTACTGCAGCTGTTTCTGATTCTATACCTTGCTCATCTTATTCTATTCCTCATTCATCTGTGCCTGCAGTTGTTTCTGCTCCCCATTTTCCCTATATTTCTAACTCTTTCACATCTCCTCATCCTATGCAAACCAGGTCCAAAGCTGGTGTTTCTGAACCCAAATTACCTGTCTCTTTACTCTATTTTTGACTCCATTTTATCTGAACCTCATAGTTTTTCTAAAGCAATCAAATCTCCTACATGGAGAGCTGCAAAAATTTGATGCTTTTATGTCCCAAGGTACTTGGTCCTTGGTCAGTCCACCTCCTGGTGTTATCCCTATAGGCTGCAAGTGGATCTATAAGATAAAAAATCATAAAGATGGTTCTGTAGCTCGATACAAAGCTAGATTAGTTGCTTAGGGTAATCAACAAACTGAAGGGGATTTATACCGAAACTTTTAGTCATGTCTCCAAACAACCAACTATTCGGGTTGTTTTATCTGTTGCCTTACATGGTTGGTTTATTCAACAACTTGTGGGTCTAATGCGTTTCTTCATGGGCATATTGAAAATGATGTATACCTTAAACCACCACAGGGATATGTTAATCCTCAATTTCCTAATCATGTGTGTAAGCTTAACAAGGCTTTATATGGCCTTCATCAAACTCCAGGGACTTGGTATGCAATGTGTTCTGCTTTTCTACTCAAACAGGGGTTACTAACAGTTTGGGTGATACCTCTTTTTTTGTACTTAAGGTTGGGGCATGGGACTGATATGGTTTATGTTTTGGTCTATGTTGATGATACCTTGGTACTGGGAGTAGTTCCACACACATTTATGATCTTATTGCAGCTATGAGTTCCTCTTTTGCCATGAAGGATTTAGGTCCTTTGCATTATTTTTTGGGCATTGTAGTGGTTAAGACTTCTGGTTTTGTTCTGTCAGTCTAAATATGCCTCTGAGCTATTAGCAAAAGCTGGTATGGCTGATTGTACTCCATGTGCATCTCCATCTTCTCTTAAGATAGTGGTTCCAGATGTTGATCCCTCATTTGAAAATCCTAAATTTTATAGGTCTTGTTGGTTCCTTGCAATATCTTACTTTTTTTGGGTAATTAATTTTTTTGGATAATTAATATTTTACTTTAACTAGACCTGAGCTCTCATTTTAGGTTAATTTTGTCAGTCAACATATGCATGATCCTCATGCAAATCATTTTTGCGCATTCAAGAGGATTTTAAGATATGTTGAGGGCACTTCGCATCAAGGCTTGTCTTTTACATGGAGTATTCTTGGTTTTTCCGTATTTTTTTTATGCCAATTGGGCAGAGGACTCTTCTGATTGAAAGTCTACGGGTGATTTTTGTATTTTTATAGGATTGGATCCTGCTTCTTGGTCTGCTAAGAAGCAGCATACGGTTACTAGGTCTTCCATGGAAGCTGAATACAAATCACTTGCCAGTGCTGCTGATGATGTAGTTGCTAGGTCTTCCACGGAAGCTAAATACAAATCATTTGCTAATGCTGCTGCTGATGTGGTTTGGTTGCAGCAACTACGTTCTGGTCCCTTCATTCCTCAAGTATTAGCACTTGTATTATGGTGTGATAACAATTCTGCTTTGGCTTCAGCTCTAATTTAGTATTTCATGCTCGAAGGAAGCATGTGGAAGTTGATTATCATTTCATTAGCAAACATTTTTGCTCTGGCTTTAGCTTCTAATCTAGTATTTTATGCTTGAACCAAGCATGTGGAGGTTGATTATTAATTCATTAGAGAAAAAGTTCTTTGAAAGCAGCTTCAACTTCAGCACATTAGTTCAGTAGATTGAGTTGCTGATATTATGACCTAACCTTTATCTGCAGCTTGGTTTAGGTTTTTGAAATCCGTTGATCTTCCATCAGTTAGGGGGGTGTAAGGGCTATTAATTAGTTGGTATCAGTGTCAGTTGTAGAGGGATTGGTAGTTAAAACAGTTAGGACATCTGTTAGTTAGTTAGCTGGTTTGTTAAGTCGATGTGTTCACCGTTCTATAAAGAGATGCAGATTCTGTATAATGTAGGCAACAAACATTTGCAATATTTCTTTCAAATATGATTAAAAAATTCTAATACATATATTTATGCATACATGCATGCATATATTCATAAATGCATATATCTTTCCGTAAATGTGCGTATGTATTGTAGATGGCATAGTTAAAAATATATATATAAAATTACTGCTAATAGAAACACTAGGAGGAAGAGACAACCCTAAATTGATATAAAATCTTGTAATAAGAAATGATAGAAAGTTATTGAAATTAAGTGAATATATAGATTTTACCAGGCAGAATAACGTAAAAAAAACTTACATAGCCGATCCAATTGATTGAAACATAAGCCTTAATTTGGTTTAGTTTAGTTCCGTTTAATAAGACGGTTGTGAAAGAAAATTCAAAGCAAACATTTCTACTATTAGTGTCATGAGCTGTATTTATTAGACAAGAGAAACACATCCCAGTTCCTAAAAGCCAGAGATGAGTGGACATGTATAAACTTACAAAATCCTGGCTGTTTCAGGTAGCACCTCCAATTGCACTGCATTAATCATGACTGCCCACCCATTATTTGAGTAAATCTCGGCAATTCAACTTGCACCCTCCTCCTCTCACTGCAACTCCCCAACAGGCGCCTCGTTGAGCCAAAGGAAGTGGATGAAATCGTACAACTTTGCACTTACGCTAACCTGCTTGCGTAGGAATTGATCAATATCTTAGTTTGCAGCAAGCAAAACATATACATGAATGAGAATGTATTATCTAGATGCAGGTCTTGAAAGCAAGTGATCAATGCGTGTTTTTAAAACCTTGTAAGGTGTTGGATTCAATCTCCTCATGTGGTCGGCTCGCATCTGTTCCAGCTGTCCAATACAACGATCCCTAATCTCCGTAAGAGTTGGTAGCTCTTCTCTTGCTTTATCTTCAACAAGCAAAAACAAAGTTAAGAAATTAAAGCAAAATGAATAATCTATCCCAAGCTGTTTATGTCAATTAACCTCTTCAACTATCAAACCGTACATTTGGACCACTTGATTATCCCAAACCAAACCAAACCAAACTAAGCATTTGTCCCAATCAATTGGGGTTGGTTACGTGAATCCTCTAACATTATTCTGCTTTGTTAATGGCCACAACTTCAATTAGTTTCATTAAGTACATTTTTTTTAATATGGCATTTCATGTCAATTTAGGTCTTTAAAAAAAATACAAAACCCACCACACACTCCTTAAAATGTTGGTGGTGTGGAAGTGACAATTTTATAGTTGACAAGATCCAAGTGAATAGTTTTATAGTTAAGTTGGATTATAAATGACAATTTTATAGTTGCCAAGGTCCAAGTGAATGGTTTTATAGTTGAGTTGGATTATAAATGATATTAAATTATAGTGTCCATGAAATTAAGCCATTTTTCTTCTTTCTAAGAAATGCCTAGCCATATTCCAAAGAAAACATTGAAAGCTATGTAATCCACTTATTAGTGCAAATGCCTCATTCTCAAGAACAGATGAAAACCTTTTTCAAAGAAGACTTCTTTTCATAATTTTGAAAGACATACATGTAGAAAAAAACAAGGAGGATAAAGAAACGATTAAAAAGGGATTGGCAATGGTTCATACAAATAAACAAAACAAAGCATGTAGCAACGTTAAATGCAGAAAGTTTGACATATCTAACTCCCAGGGAGCATTCTTCCCGACGTTAGAAATACAAAAACAACAAATGCTCAAAATTATGCATTCAGTGGCAGCAATCGTTGAACATGTCAACACTCACCTGGGCTGCCGGACCAAAAACACTTCAGAAGCTCCTCAACACGCTGCGGCACCACATATGCTCTCTTCGATTCATTAAATGGGTGACGACACAGAATTCGTTCTGCAACCTACAAATAGATACAAAAATAAAATGAAGCAGACCGTTCCAAAACTGAACTCACAATAACCTGTCTGGACTCTCTACAATTTGCCTCTAAAAACTTACAAGCTCACCTTTTAAGTCATACCATTTGGCATCCCAAAAAAGTCATCAAACTTTTTTTTAGCTTCTTTATCCAAGAAAAAAATCCTGTTCACATCCCAAATAATCTACTGGAAGGCCTCTAATGGGACGCATCTCTTCCTAGCCCTATTGAGTGACTTTCTTCCGAATAGCTGGATTGAAAGCCTAACTTTTTTTTTGGAATAAAAATGACTATAATACCCTCAATACAAAAAGTTCTCTACTCCAAGAAACAAAACAAAACAAAAAATCGAGTGGTTGTCCCAAATACTACAACTCAAAGAGACATTTCAACAAAAAGAAAAAAAAAAAAGAAGAAAACTACCCTAAAACATATTTCCCAAATAATCTAATTTTTCTTGTTCCTCTTTTTTCTAAAAAAATATAAATCCGTTAAAAGCCTAGCTTTTTAGACATCCCAAACAGGGCAGCCAGAACTGAAAAAATTCATGATGGTAACTGCCGACCAACGTCCCATGTAAGTTCACATAAATGAAGTAGAGAGATCAGACTGCAAAAGTGATGCTTGATGTAACACACATGTGGAGCAATGTATTTCTGTAATGTCATTGGGCTTGATGTATTCCTCATTTTTCTCCGCCCATCTGTTTCCAGCCCTTAACAAAAAATTTATTAATTTCTGTAATTATAGAAGGATGGCACCCCAATAGTACAGAAATCAAGATAAAAAAATTCACTTTTCATCCGTTTGGAGGAACTATAGAAACATGTAATCAGAATCACTTGTAATGAAAAAAAGTACAAGCAATTTTATGAAATTATCTGGCAAGGTACAAGTTGCACAAAATTTAAATTGTTAGGTTATGGGTCCGATAATGCATAGCAAACTCTGAAACCTCCTTCACTTGTGATCTACTCTTGGATGTGAAGAGCCATACTAACAAAAGAACTGACTGAATGAGGTGCACAAGAACAGAAACATAATTTGGTACAAACACACAGAGAGACTTGAACCAAGAACCTTCTGGAACCAAAGCTCTAATACCCTGTTAATGTACCAATTGCCCAACAGTTTTAAGCTATAAGGAAATGGTCCTAATAATACTGACTCTTTACACACAAATATACACTGATTTCATTCTATAATTATAACGAACACAGATGCAGTCATTTGATCATGTTTTAACTTCTTATGCATAACGTTGCAATCAAACTTTTAGTTGCTCATAGATGCATGAAACAACTGATGAACTTTCAAAGATGGAGAGGTAAAAATTGGAAGTTCCTCAGGAACTACTTGAAACTTCATTTCTAATTAAATCAAAACCAACTCCGTTCTTGCCAAAAATGTTCACATATGTTCTAATACTCTTTTCATTGCAAACTGTAGAACTCACTGGGAAGAAAGAAATTTTAGGACATGACAGCAGATGACAAAGCATGAGATTCAATGTACTAAGGCAAAATTCATCATCAAGCTTCCGTGAATTCGAAGAACATCTCACATAATTGCACAGAAGAGAAGGATAAGAATGCTGAAAACCTAAATGGGACACCCACACAGAGATTAATAGGCAAAAAGCATACAGATGAAAATACCTTTGGAGGTGGTTCATTTTCCCCAGTCATTATGTCTACAAGGGGATAGCCTTCTTTTCCATACAATCTGTAACACCGCTTTTTACATGAAATAGAGACCTAAAACCACACATAGTCAACCTTTATAATGTAAAACAGAAGGCCAGCGCTCAGCAAAAAAAAAAAAACAGAAGGCCAACAAAATATTTTATAGCATGATCAAACCTTTGAAACATCTTCCGAAAGTTTAATGCGAGGCTGATTATTTATTTCAACAAGCTTGAAAACACAACCTAAAGCTGCTTGAGCATAGCATGTAACTAGATAAGTTCCAATTCCGAATGCATCAACTTCATGTCCCTATGGAGTAAAAGGTCATTCAACATAAATATTGAGGTCCATAAAAAATGTTTTTCCCCTCCTTTCTTTCTTTCTGCAGTAAATGAAATCTTCAACTTTTTTGTCAATATACAAATTTGACAGACAATAAATTGAAAAATGGCACCATTAAATAAAATATATTTACCTGTTTATTTAAAGCATCTAAAGTTTCCTCATTGAGGTCATTACTTGCAGTAATACTCATCATTCCAAAATCTGGCACTCCGAATTCCTTCTCAATATTGCGAAAGAACTTGCGGGCCTGACAAGACAAATATGCGAGATCACCAGAGTCTAACCTGATGCCTACTGCTTTGTACCTGCACATATCTCAGCAGGGAAATAATGATAGAACTAATAAAAGAAAAAGTATACTACGAAAAAAGAAATCATTGAAGTAGATAATTGGATATATAACAAGGGGAAGAGAGAGATGATAAGGGGAAATGGTCAACAGTAGATAAGATGAAAACATGAAGATATACTTCTAAACTCTCAGAGGAAAAAGACAACACAAAGGTAGCAAACAGGCTGCAAGTGTTAAAAAGCGAATTGTTCAATATCAACAGACAACATATTGAAGAGAGTATTGTATTCTGGGCTTTTGTAAAGTCTAGGCATTCTTTCAAATGCAGGATAGACTTTGCAGAACTATACACATGCGAACACATTCATCTTTTCACTTCCAATCAGTTAATTATAAAATAAACTGATATCAGTCCGAAGATCACATCCATAGTTTGCATTAGTATCTAGCTCCATGTACCATGTGTACTAATTATAGACATATCTACAGAGTTGCACAAATTATGTGATCTGTCAAAGATTTTCCACAACGGCCAGGAAAAGAGGGAGGGTGCATTGAAGCAAATAGTGCAATACATCTCATTTGAACAAGTCGTTCAAACTTCATGAAACATGCAAGCAAGTCTATCCAACACAAAACATGCTTGCAACTTATCTGATCCATAAATGGAACAAATTGGTCATCATTCAAAACAATGTTCACACAAAGAGAAACAATCATATTAAGCAAAGACGTCTATACACGCATAAACCTTCTGGACATACCCTAAATCATTGAGTGCCAAAGCAACCGCACAAAAATTAGGAATTCCACTTCTCATAACCTGGTAAAATAAGCACCATCGTTACACTTAAGAAACAAAAGATTAATTCACTCCACAGTTGACATTCTACTATGCTTAAAAAAAACAAATTAAGCAATATCACCTAACTTCAAATGCAAATCAACATAACGCACAGCTTTAAAAAAAATCAATTACTGTATGCATGACCACAAGTACAACTACGATGTTAGCAATTGCTAGCAGATTATGAAGATGCTGATAGCAAAAGTCGTACCATAAATACCAAGACTTAATGCCGGGCTTAGTACTTGATTCATATATACAAATGCAATTCTTTTCTTTTCTCTTCAAGGGAAATTGCACCAGATACAAAAAAAGAGAGAGAGAGAGCCAAAAACAAAAGTGTATACAATATGCCATACAAATCCAAAGATATAAGACAAATGGAACATGAAACTATGTCCCATAATCAACATCGAACACTAAGAGTAAGAAGAATGTCTTCCAGCTTTTGCTTCATAAACTGTAACGAGTTCAAAAATACGGTACACATGGCGTGTCTAGGGAAACCTTAGAGCTTAAACCTATCCAAGTTACCAAAGAATCGGAGGAATGGACATTTTAAGGAACAATCAAGTGCACAGGTAAATGATGAACCCCTTGATTTAAGTAGAGTTGATTGATCAATATACGAGACATTGAAATTTGATGATGAATTTACAATCTTACGCCCCCATTTAACCAAGTTTTTTCTATTAAAAAAAAACATGTGAATAATGATTAGATCAAAGAAATTGTAGGTCAATCAGCTTGTATAACATCTGTAGTTTAATAGGACAAATCAACTGTTTGGTTGTTAACTAACGACGGATAAGCAAAAGAACAACATAGAAAAAAAAGACACAAATACAAGGTCATATCAAATATACAAGTTTATTGCAGAAACCTCATACTTACATCATACGTGTCCACAAGAGCTAGAAAATTGTTGGGGAATGATTGGGCATATGAGGTAAAGGCAGCTAACTCGCTTTGATTCGTTTCACCAAAAATGTCATGTAATGAATGTGACCACTGAAAAGCATTCACACCCAACTATTGAGAAATAAAACATGAGAAGATAAGAAAACATATAAAAGATTCATTAAGTTTAAGTTTGTAACGGTATTTCAAAACCTATTGCATAGGCCAGAAAGTTTTCCTAAATTTAGACAACAAAGATAAATTTATATGAAATATCAACATAAATTGATCATAATGACATGTACTGCACTTAAAAGAAGGATGGGGGATGATGACGCAGAGCATCGATAGAAGAAGAGGGTTCAATCTAGAACATTACACAGAGCACACCTTGGACATCATATAATCATGCTTATGGTCAATTTGATTCGCTTTTATGTATTTTATAGGTTCGACCGCGAGAATGTTCAGGATAAATTTAATGACTTTTCATTCGGTTTTAGAAATTAGGGTTATTTTGATAATTTTCCATTTTATTGGAAATGGAACATATCCCGTGGGTTATATCATAGTTTATTTTTTGGGATCTTCTAAATGATTTACAGAAGATCTAAAAAACCTAATTACGAAAGGTTTATTAGTTTCCTTCGTGGTTGAAGTTTTTACGAAAGCATGTAATCTTTCTTTTCAATGGAGAGTTGAGTTTATGAGAATATGAGAAGGCGTCCATATGAATTTTCCTAACCCTTGCAAGGGTGACACGCTGCTTCTTACTCTCTTCTTCTTTGTCTTCTCCTTCCTTTCTTACAATAACAGAAAATAAAGTTCTTGGGTAACCATCCGTGGCCCCCAAAATTGCACTTTTATACCCAAAACCCTAAACAAAATAGAGCGGCTACAAAATAGATTTTTTTTTACCGTTTGTGGCTCCCAAAAAGTGCACTTCAATGCCCAAAACCCTAACCAGTCAGACTTAAATGAGCCTAACACCGTTCTCTACCATAATAGCATTCAGTTCAACCATTAAAACCCTTATCAGTGTTTAGGCATTCAAATAGACACAGTTCTGAAAATCCAGCTCAATCAATTTTTTTTTTTTTTACTTCAGAGTTTTTCTTTAGTTCTTGCTGGTCAAAAAACAAAAACAAAAAAAGTTCTTTCTTACAAACCCTAGAGCTGATCTTCAACCTCTTAAAACCCTATCCTTGGAACCTATTCCTACACTAAACCCACAACAAGTCCAATTGAAGGCACCATTAGGAAGTCACATTTCCTGTTTAATCCTACATCGATGATGAAATAAATCTTGCACTAGAAAATGGTCAATTGAATGAAAAACACGAGTTGGAGAATATAACTAAAATTGATTGGGGTACATGAAATTTTGCATGCATACTATTTAGTCTTTCTGCCTCTACATAAATAAAAATATTCTAGGGACATTAAAGAATAATGAGAACAATAAATTGCTGGATAATCCATACATTAGAGAATCCAGGAAGGAGAACATGAAATTGAGTGAGCAGTTAGGTAAAATTCAGGGCACCTTTATTTTGCTTAACCATGTCTGCACCAGACTAATTAAATCCTCACATCTACTTGAACCATCATGACTTCGAAGTGATTTATCCGTGATCTCATTAGGGCTCTGCAGGTCACTGAATCAATCAGAAAAAAATAAGAAAAAAATAAACTCATGCAAGGGCAATACAACAATGACACATATTGGCAAATGTCTAACTCAATTGCATAATATATTTTTTTTTTGGGGTAATTAACTCAATTGCATAATAGAGAACAGGAAACTTTTAACCATAACAAACATCATGGAGCACACCAGATGAAGGTTACAGCACCCGAGAAAAAAGACTAAAGAGTTGCCAACATAGCATGAAAATGCAAATTAAGACACACCCGAGAAAAAAGACTAAAGAGTTGCCAACATAGCATGAAAATGCAAATTAAGACACACGCACTGATGCACACACATACACACACCAGAAGGGGATTTTTTTTTTTTTTTGAACCAAGAACCCAACCCGCCCCAGGTAGGGCCACTTTAGCCCCACCCCAACTTGATAAACTTGGAGTGGGAAAATCGCAAGACCTGTGCACTGGGGAATTTCAGGCGTAGCCAGCGCGGAGGGGGGGATGTTTGGCAACACTATAAATTTTCTTCACACAAATTTTCAAAAATATCTCCTTGTGGCTACTGAATATCATAAATAGTGGGACAAGAAAAAAAAAACAGCACACAGTTTATGAGAAGGATTAAAAGCATACATCAGCAAATAAGTGGAGCATAATCATGTTCATAGAATAAAACTAAAGCATCATAAAAATCCTGCTGCTATATGATCAGGATATGCTTTTGAGCTTCCTCATGCAATTGCAAGCCGACAAACTTCTGGTCTCCCTCCAAACAGACAAAAGAAATAAGCAGCATCTAACTGCCAGCCAAGCCAAGGATTCTTTAGGTTGTTATCACTTACCTGTATTTCACACTAACAAAATAGGAAGTCCAAAGTAAATGAAAAGGTAGAAAATGCACTAAAAACGTCCAGGTTTTAAAGGCAATTTTGTGCGTTTGGGGACTCACTTTCACCCAACTAACCATATTCAAAAGTTAATCAAAAGTCATATTTCTACTTTAGAACAGTGACCTCATGGGCATTACACCGCTTTTCTTCTCTTATTCCATCAAATAATTTCTCTTAATCTGTCAAATCCATCAATTTATGTCTGAACTTCCATTACAAGGAACAACTAATTAATTGTATCAGATACTTCTAGTAAAGATAAACTAGACTAAATTTAAAATTAAACAAACTAGCTGGACACATTCAAGACGATATCCCAAGGTGCATGTTGTTTGTTAACCATAAAGTTTTAAACCTAAGTTATGACTGTGGACTGTGGGGAAATGCTTTAAACCTAATGCTTTCAATTTAAATAGGACCGAGGTAGAATACACGGAGCACAGTTCAACAAAACTAGAAGTAAGAATAAGGATAGAATAAAAACTTGATGGAGAGAACCCAGGAGACATCTAAGATTGACCTTTTCCGATGTCTTCGATCAATTGTCATTAAGAATGCGTATAAAAAATAGGATGGATGATATGGAAAAGTTCTTAAGCATGCTATGTGGTCATAGAATTCCTGATAAGTTGAAAGATATGTTCTAAGGAACAACTATAAGGCCAATTACGTCAAATAGTAGAGAATGTTGGGCAATAAAAAACAATACTTTTGAAAAATCAACGTCACTAAAATGAGAATGTTGGGATGGATAAATGGTGTTACAAGAAAAATTAAAATAAGGAACAAGCATGTTCTTCAAAAGTTCGAAGAGGCGTCAATTGTTCGTACAAAGAGAGGAAATCAATTGAGGTGCTTTGGCCATATGTGAGGAAAATCAAATAATACAACGATAAGGAGTGATGTGTTCTATGTAATGTGCCGATAAGGAGCAATATAATCCTAGAGAAAGTGCCAAAAGTACAAGAGTATGATCGAGAAAATCAAGGTAGTGGGAAATTACATAATCGCCTTGGACTTAACAAAGGATTTAATTTTGGACAGTTACTGAAGAAAATGGACGATATAGCCAACATCAAGTGAATGGAAGAAAAGCTTGTTGAGTTGACATTGAGTGTAACTTTATGAAACTATTTTGGTTTCCATGGAAGTACAAAATGCTCATAAATACAAGTAAAAGGATGAAACCTATATGGCTATATCATTATTGAAAGAATCATTGATTTTCCATTCCTTAGTCGTCGGGACTTTGAGATCTCCCTTGATTCCGTATACATGGAACTTTAACATCACACTTGGTCAAAGTGGCTCTAGGCAAATAAAAAGGAGAGGAGAAAAAAATAATAATAATCTTCTCACCATGGAAATTGCTTCTTCCAAAAAAAAAACTTGAATACTGAACCCAATATATGAAAGATTGTTTAACATTGAAGTGCAACTTTGCCAAACTAAATCAACCCAATCCCAATGTACATGATCCATAATGAATTTCATTATCAGATGGAAGTGAAATGCGTGGTAGAATGAACACTAGAAAGAAACAGGAGTTTGGAAGAAAAGCCTCAAAATACAATTTCATAAATATAGGGACAGACCACCATTTTGGTATAAATGAAATTCATAAACTACTTCAACAGATTTGTCTTGAATATGCTTAATAAATGTCAAGATTCTGTACTTGCAAACCACACCAACCATGAATGAGCTAATAAAAGCATGGGAATGTGTTCCTCGGAGTGGTATTCCAAATAGCCTCCCAGCTTCAACATTGCTGTCAATACAACACAGGGAAAAAAAAAATGAGACACCAAGATGCACTTTGACCCGAAGGATGTAAGGTTTACGTTATTCAAAATTTCATGTCCACCCTTTTGGTTTAACATATTTTGGTTTAACATATTTAAGTGCATCAAAACATACGCCACAGAAATGAAGTAGAAGATTAGCAATAAAAGCTTCCCAAGGAACATAATGGGTAAAGGGCAGGAAGTGAGGCATTGAAATTGGGAAAAAACTTTAAATCACATTAAAACCAAGAAACTAGTAGAAAAGCACATGCA
Source organism: Heliamphora exappendiculata (assembly GCA_034768845.1). Lineage (NCBI taxonomy): Eukaryota > Viridiplantae > Streptophyta > Magnoliopsida > Ericales > Sarraceniaceae > Heliamphora > Heliamphora exappendiculata. The sequence continues at coordinate 3,666,093 of JAOTRH010000018.1, read as the reverse complement.
CAAAACATATTGAGAGGAAAGGGTAGAGACTACTAACAGCTTAGGATGTGTGGCCATGCAGACCATGAAAATCTTTTTACATCTCAAATAATAAGAGCAACTTTAGAAGGTCCCAATTTTCTGCTTTTTCAGCGACGTTGTCTAATCTAATGTCCACATTCTAAAACCTCACTAACCAAAGAAAAATGTAGAAGAAGAGCCTACAAGTAGAAAACAGGCATGTTCTGACTATTGAATTCTCCATTATTTGATAGTAGACTGCTCGGGTTCAGGGGTTCCAAGGCTATGGTTTAAAAGGCCAGCAACAGAATCAGGGTTCATGAAGTCCCATCTCTATTGATTAGGACAAAATCAAGCTTACACTTAACAGTGCACTCAGTGGAGCACTAATTGGACAAAGTACAATGACAGCCCCCGCATCCTCATACATTATAGGCAAGACCAACAGAGGAAAAAGTGAGGGAGGTAGGGTGACAGGATAAACACGCTCCATCACAGAACCATTCTTCATTATTATATCCATTTCCTCTTGTATATTCTTCAAATGTGCACTTTATCAGCTTCTACTCTGATACTGCCAAGGAACAAAAGGTAAGCATCAACTTGGCTGATGAGAGAGAGTCTAGAAGTAATTTCCCTTAACTTAGAACATAGTTTGAAGAGCAATGCTAAAGTGGTGTACAAATGCTGATAAAATAGCTCTGAGTACATTTTAGGGTGTACAAATGCTCAACTGGGCAGATCACCATTGAACATATAACAGCATCTAAGACAGCAACATGATACAGTATAATTGCCCAAATTTGGAAGGCTTATAGATTATTTGTGACGTCTATCAGAAATTCTCCCAGCTGATATACTGAACTAATACATTTCCTTGGATCAATTCCCATATTGTGTGGCTTTTGTTTTAGTAAGTTCATTGTTAAAAAAAAAAAATTTCTCGTGAACACATGCAAATCAACCTGATATTCCAAAATTTTGAGAAGTGCAGCCTCTAAATCAACCCCAACTCACAAATAGGAGTGGGCTTGATTTAAAGAAACAGGCAGTTGGAATTTAAAGCATTAACTTATTCCAGATAAATCTTAATATGGACAATCAGTTTTCAAAATGAATTTCTGTCCAATAAAGTATTGTACAATCCCAATACATAATATTGTTAACCCCACATTTGAAATAAAGATTTTAAAGGAATCACCTTGTTGCATCAAATCCTCCAATATAGCTATACTTTGAAGCCCCTATTCCACCATCGGGCCCCTAAATGTGAAAAAAGTATAGAACTTATTGAGATGAATAGCCAGATAAGTTCTTTGAATCGAAGGAAAATCCCCTACAACCTGTGCACGACGAAGCCCAAACTCAAGTAGAAGTTTCGACTTTCCAGCAACAAAACGATGCCTTGCAGCATTCGTAGCAACTAATGATGCATAATTTATAAGGTTCAGAAATGGAGTTTCTAGCAATAGAACCACCTGAAACAACAATGAGAAGTTAAGGCGTAGTATGATCAAGATTAAGCAAAATTTTAAAAATATAAAGTACAACACTGAAAAAAGAGAAAGCTTTGCAGAAATTAATTTATCAGAACACGACAACAGTGTGTAGGTACTCACAGCAATCGGCCCTTCAACTCTCAGGAGAGGTACCTTTGGGAAAACGACGGAACCCTCCGAAACAGCGTATACTTCAACATCAGAACAATCAATTCCTCTGAGATAATCCAAGAACCCATCCTATAGTTCATCAATCAGCACCGATTAGTGACCCACTTATTCTATTTAGTGCGAACAGCAGCATAACATCTAATAACTGCAGTTAGAATGTACAAAGAGAAAAATGTGAAATAACAACATGAAGTTCTTCCACGGAGGCAAGATAAGTTGCTAGATTTTCTAACACGGGAGAAGTTTAATAAAAGGCCATGCACAAGGGTATAAATGGAGCATGGATTACATAGTAAGCATCTAGTAGAAATTGTATTAGCTTCTTGTATCCATAATTTGAGAAGTCCTTCCAATATGCATAAGTTTCAGTGTACTATTCACAGAACCACAGTGAAAATGATTCCATGAAGTCAGCAGACACAAATAGAAGAACGAATTCGGGTAATTTGCAGCTAAAATGAAACTTTGAGAGCTTAAGTAGTCTACAATCTTTCTCATTTTATACATCAAATACCACCACAGCCCTAATCTTTGGCATTATATGAACAAAGTTGCTAACTCAGAGCAATTTACCACTGTACCAAACAATGGCCTCTTATGTATGCACAAGTCATCTCCAAAAAGTATCAAGCATTAGCCTCGCAACTTTACATCAGACACCATTAGCTGCAGCATCTTGTAATCTATGTACTTAGCTTTTAAATCACTATTATCAACTGTATATACGCCCACAAATTTAAATTTACACTGACATCCAGTCACCTATGTTCGGCAACAAAGCTTTCGTGTGGAGATAATCAGTGAGACATTAATTTAAAAAAATAAATTGCACAGCCCTAGGACAATGCAAATCGTTGGACATTTCACCTTTATACTTCTAAAAATGAAGAAACCTATCCCTCAATTGCATATTCTATATGACAAGATTCCAAAGGCTTTCAAAATTAGCCACTCAAGATGAACCTCCACCAGTGTTTTGCCACTAGTCTACAAATGTTTTCCGATGCATCGGTTTACCTCGCATGTATTAGGTAAGGATGCCTGGATGAAAGCAATCTCCTCTGCTGTAAACTTAAAATTAGCAATGAACCTTATGCACTCTTCAAGACCAGCAAAAACAGTGTATTCACCGCCAAAGGGGTTCGTCCGAAAATATAAATCAAACCTGAAAAGTATTAAAGGTTAGAAGTCATGGGCTTATCCAATGCATATATAGACCAACAATCATTTCACAATATGGAAAGAATAGAATTAGAAGCTCAAAAGCTAAAGAAAAAAGACGCAGTTGCATGATGACAGCCTCTACAAAAAGACAGACTCCGCCATAAAACTCTCACACTATAATTTACTCGAGGGAAAATAGATTGGAAAAAGATTATATGCCCAACATCAAGAAAAATTTGTTACAGTTTGGAAGTAGTAATAAAGTCATCCCAAGTTAGCTTTCCCTCACATTCATTATAAGAAAAGTAGCTGCATAACTTGGAGATACTTCATTATAATTTAAATAAATTTACATCTTATGCAAAATGTTAATATCCTTCTCCAATTAGACTCAGCAGCTGCCAAGGTCACTTGCATGGAGGATTTCCCTAATAGCTTACATTTAGAAATGGCCATGAAATTACAACTCACATTTGAACTTCTAATTCCATCAAACTAAACCGCACTGTTTGCATGTTATTCAGAATAGAAACTGCTAAATTGAAGCTCCAAAACATCCCAGCAAAATATAGAACTTGAGATTAAAAAAATACACACGAAGTGTACCAATTTTCACTTTCCCTGTTTCGAGAATTTTACGAAACCGAACTCGTGGAACTGTTTGGTATCATTTTCAATTTTTTTCCACTTCATAATTGTTGAGTTTGCCCTGAATTTCATCACTATGCAGTTATGTCCAAACAGAAGTAACTCCCATTTGGACGATTTCGGGTAGTGGGAGCCGAGATGGTTCTGCCAATTATGTCGGGACAATGGATTAGGTCGTCCCAGCGACGCCGTCCTGGAAGGCACGGATTTCAATGTTTTTAGGGTTTTTGATGCATGTTTATAAATAGGTGACCCTATTTTCTTCTAGGGTTTATTAAGGGAGGCACTTAGTACTCATTGAGAGAGGCTCTAGAAGAAGAGAATATTGAGAGAGACTTACTTTGATGCCAAAGAGAGAAACTTGTAAATCTTATTGTTCATAGTGGATTTGATCTTCTCCTCGGTAGTTGACGTAGGCACCTTGCCGAACCACGTATATTCTTGTATTCTTCGTGGATTGTCTTTATTTGTTTATTGCATGTGTTAAGTCACCAATTATCCCAAAAACTTAAACTATTAGGAAATGAACTCAACAATGTATATCAAGCTATCCAACACTCCTCCTCGCGTATTGCCCTGTCTCGTGCGTGAAGAGGCGAACAAATTGAACAGGCGCACCAACACACATAATGTACAATAATAAATATAATAAGAAAACACATCACGATACTTGAACCCAAGATCTTGTAGAATCAGAACTCTGATACCATGTAAAGTCACCAATTGTCCCAAAAACTTAAACTGTTCAGAAATGGACCCAATAATATATATCAAGTTATCCAACAGCTTGTACACAACAAGTGGTATTAAAGCTTTGGGTGCTTGGACCATTTGGATTGTGGATACATGGCAAAAGATGGAGTAATAAAGATCAGCAAATAAGCTATGATGATAAAGTTGGAACCTTTACAGAATGGTAAAAAACACGGTGGTAGGTGTAATTGCCCTAACTACACTGGCAGCGTCTAACACGGACAATACAAAACTCTAATATGTGCGGCTTAGTCACGTTGGCGAGCTTAGCATGTTGAAATTTCATAAAAAGAAAGACAGGGTTGAGTTTGACGATAATTGTTCACCCTATGATTCGGATGATAGCGTTGTAACTGTGTAGGGCTCGTCTGCCTGTTCTTGCTATTGCTACTGCTACTAGTTTGTAACACCATCACCCAAATTACAAGGTGAACAGTCATCGTCAATCTCCACTTCAACATTTGCTTTTTTTTATGAAACTCCAACATAGTACACTCACCAATGTGACTAAGCTGCATACGCTAGAGTTTTGTATCGACTGTGTTAGACTCTGATTGTGTAGTAATGGCAACTTCACCGACCGCTATAGCTTCTTTATTGATCTTCATTCTTCCACCTTTTATTGTCAAATTTTCTCATATAAATGTTCTTACTCAATTTTAGACAGTTAATTAATAACTATTGATTATCAATGAAGAAATTAATATTTTTCATACGAAAAATAAATTTTTTTCATCAAAAAAATACAAAAAATTCTACAATCACAGATTTCTATAATAAAAAAAATTCATTATAAACCCTAGATTTTTACAATGTAGAATCTCACCCTATATAAAGAAATAATGTAAAATTTTAAACTTTTTTCCCAAATTAAGAATCATAAACCCTAGATTTCTGCAATTACACGCTATATCGGTGGACTCCGAAGGAGAAGTAGGGTTCTGTTCGACCAAATTTAGGAATTTCCGAATTAGAAAGGAGGAGTTGAGTGTGGGCAAGATGTTAAGTATAACTATGCAACTTATATTTTTTGTAATAAAATTTATAAATGCATAAAGTTTTTGTAGATTATATATTTAAAATTTGTTATTTGAATATAAATAATTTAAAAAGTTTATAGACTTAAAAAGTTTACTTTAAAAGTATATTTATGGAATCAAATAAAAAAATTTTATGGGGTCTAATATTTTTAAAATTTATATATAGACTATAATAATATTAAAAAAATAAATTGCAATGGGATCATATGACCCCACACCCTCGAGGGTGGTGTCGCCCCTGTCCATGAAACAAATACATACAACATACAAACAATAGAAACACGAAACAAACAACAAAGCGATCAAGTATAACAAGAAGCGAATTCGCACAAGGAAAATGGACTCACACGGCTCGTTCGTTTTGCTTGCCAGCTTTCCAAAGCGCATAAGCCATAGTGAACTGATATAAATCCGAAAGCAGAGGCGTCACCATTGGATTGGTCGGTCCGGCGATAACCGAACGTGGGCTTTCTTCTTCTTTCGAACCATTTGCTTCCGCCTCCATCGTTTGCCGTAAAATCCGAGGGTTATGATTTCTCTCTCTACAATCTGCACTGCTACTTTTCTTGTTTGCCAAATTACATATAGCTATCCACTTCTATGTACACACACACACACACACACACACACATATATATAGTATAGATATAGATGAGTAAAACGGTTATATAAAAGCGTAAGAGGGCGAGATCATGAGGCTTCACGGTTAGAGAGAATTGCACATAGATAGAGAGAAAGAGAGAAGACGCTGTTGAGATCGTTAGAAATGAATGGTTTAGCGAGAACCAATTTACAGAAGAAACTGCGAAGCAGAATGGGATAGCGATGGCGGCTGTAGGAAGATGGTGACATCAAGCTGACTGGAGCCTCGTGGACGTGACCCGAAATGCGGGATGTTTAGTTGCGTTTTCTAAAATTATTATTTAAAAATTATTTTATAAAAATTAATTTAAAAATTAATTTTATAATTAATTTTAAATAATATTATATTTGGCGCATTATTTTTTAAAAAAATTAACCCTTAATCTTAATCGGCCTAAATCAAAAAATTTAAAAATTGTTAACGACTGAGATGTCACTAACGATGAGAAAGGTACATCACCAACAATCGTCTCTATTTAAAGAATGCATGTCGTTTGTTCAAGGATTTCTAAAGATGATTGATAGTGTTTTAAGGACAATCGAGAAATTTTGAGGACAAGGAAGGCACACCGCTTGAGAGGACGACGTCGATGGCGAAGAGTTTTGAGGTCGTTGTTTTCTCTATTTGAGGGGGTCGTTTATGTGTCTAATTTTGTCAGAAAAATTAGAATGTCGTCGACGACTGAGAAATTATAATGTTGTTGTCTGTTTGAGGGGTTTTGAGGACGACGACGGGGTGCTGAGGAACGGCAGTTCGACGTGGTTCTAAGGTCGCCACCTGTTCGATGGGGTTCTGAGGTCGTCGTCTTCTCTGTTCGAAGTGTTCTAAGAGACGACGACTGAGAGACGGCGAGACTCAATCTGTGTTTTGAGGGATGGCGAGACTCGAATCTCATAGGTCGACGACGGCTAGGATTTTGAATCCCTAGGGTTGACGACGACAAGAGAATGACGGCGACGACAATGATGGCGAGACTAGATGACAACGACAGCGACGAGACATGACGAAGAGGATGTGAGGCGACGATGAGTTAAAAAATTCTCAAAACATCTTTTTGTTGTTCTCTTTTTTTTCTTTGATTTTGTAGTCATTTTTTTTATTAAAAAAAAGATGCTCAAAAAACTCAATCATATAGATTTTCTCACTTTTTTGAAAATTAAAATGTAAAAATTAGTTCAAAACATGCAACCAAACGGGCCCTAAAACTAACTTTTTTATTTTTAAAAGTGTGATAGTCTAAGAAATTAAAAATTAATTTAAAAAATTAAATGCACAGAGTATCTAGGAAAAATTATTACATATTTTTGAAATACTTTGTAAGCGATGCCACGTAGTACTATCGACAAACAAATGATAGCAACTTATATAATGTGGGTCATCTTTAGTCTCCTAATTACTTAACAAAAGTAAGTAATCATGTATTTACCGTAAAATTTATCGTCATCATATTAAATGAAAATATCACATATGCTTGTTACATAAAACTCCGAGAGCACTGCCCATTACAGCACAAATCTCACCATCTCAGCTTATTTCTGTTACTCTTGGACCGGACGTTAGGCTTCAAGTGCGAAAATGCAATTCCCTCAGGAAAAACTAATTTTTTTTATAAACTTTATTTAATATTGTCATATTTTTAACTTTATATTCTTAAAATTTTTAATTATATAATAAGTTTAAAATATAATAAAATAGAAGAACCTAATATCAAGGGAGAGGTCGATGACACACTAAATATTTTATGATCAATAATGTCAAGGATACGAATTTATTTTATCAAATTAATATCTCAAATATTTGGTAAAATAAGTTGGTGTTTTATTTCAAAATATCTTTTATTGCCTTATCATAATTTTTTAATTTTTAATTTATCTTATCAATATGAATTGAAAAAATTGAATGTCTTAACTAAAAATTTTATAAGTTAATAAATTAGATTTATATTGTTTTTAGTAATTTTTTATTATCTGTTAAAAAAACTATTTTTAGAATTTTCACATTAAAATGAATCAAAAAATATCATAACAAAAAATGAAAAGGTATAAAAAAAACTAAAATAAATCAAATTTTGGATTTTTATCCCAAACGGGAATATGATATCATAAAACAATAACGCTAAGTATATTAACTTATTTTATCAAATTAATATTTTAAATGACGTGGCACAAGCATAACCATAAAATTTAAATAGAATTCATGTGGGGCCATTACATCAATAGTTGTTATTGTACTATATTATTTAAAATATTAATCTAGTAAAATAAGTTGGTATTCATAACATTATTGATCATAAAATATTTCGGGCATGTTTGTTAACTCTTTTTTTTTTTGATTTTTTGATTTAAAACACAAAAAAACTAACATAGTCCATTTGGCAAAAAATAAAAATAAAATTAAAAAGTCAAAAAGTAAAATTAAAATACTAATTCCTAGAATATTTTATTCAAACTTAAACAACGTTTAAAATATAATAATACCTCTTATTTATAACTTATTTACTATAACTATAACTACATATAATTATTAATATTAAATATATAAAAAAATTATTCAATTTAAATAAAAAGTAAAAAAATTAATTTTTTATCTAAACAATCAACTCTAAAAAAATTAGTTTAAATGCTAAATTAGCAAATAATTTACTTTTAACCAAATTTAATTTTTGGCTAAAAATATAATAATAAAATAATAATAAAATTTTTAAGTTAATTATCAATCAGGCTCTTAGTATGTTGATCTTTTTCTGGATAATTAAAGTTTTTCTATTTTATTATATTTTAAATTTATAATATGATTAAAATTTGAAGAATATAAATTTAAAAATACGATGATATTAAATAAAATTTAAAAAAAAAATAACTTGCATTGAGGGAATAGAATTTTCGTACTTGAAGGGAATAAAATTGAAACAAAAAAAAATTATAAGAAAAGAAAGGAACTAATGCAATGAAACAAGCGGTGCAATGGGCTGTGACTGTAGCTTTATCAAATTATAATTCGTAAAATTTAATGTTCACGTACGGTCAATTAATTATATGGTGCCACCTCAATTATGCACTTGCATTCATTGAGATTCAACTTTTTCCATTCTCATTAATTGATTATAGTATCTGTCATTAATTTGCAAAGTCATTGTTTATCCATTTTTGTTTGAATTAATTAATTATTTATTTATTTATTTTGATTAATTTTTGTTTCTATTGAGTTTTTATTAGATGAAACAAAAAATTAAATTTTCTTGACCATAATTTTAAAAAAAGATAAAAAAAGACAAAAATAAATTAAAATAAATTAACAAGTTAAATTTTATTTCACTTATCTGTTTTTAGTGAATTTTTTATTTTTTTAATAAATTTTTTTAATTCCACTTATCAAGATGATTCAAAAAAATATAAAATTATTGCAAAAAAATAAAAATTAACAAACCAAATGGAACATATACAGATATGTACACGTATATTTTAAATGAAATTGTAGAAGAAAGTCTTTTGCTTCTACTTCAATATTTCAAATGAAATTTAGATAAATTACACTGATTCTCCTGAGGTTTCTGACAAAAACAGAAACTTCTTATGTGATTTTAAAAATTACACTAACACCCATTCAGATTTAATTTTAATATCAAAGATACCCCAGCCGTTACAATTTTCGTTCAATTTAACGAAAATCACCATTTTATCCCAAAATCGCCCTCAAAACCATCGTCTCCCCCAAAACCACCCCTCCAAACCACCACCCCACCTCCCCCACCATTCCCGTCATCCATGTCCCTCGCTTCACCCTCGCCGCTCAAACCCCCACCCACCGCCAGTCCCAAACCCAAACC
>JAOTRH010000018.1:3648427-3656249 GCA_034768845.1 Heliamphora exappendiculata | reverse complement strand
CGTGCTTCCGGCGCTTGTCACCGCGCGCTACGTCGGGAACCCATTTACAGTGAAGGGCCGCGTCTACTGCGACACTTGCCGCTCCGGATTTGAAATCGACGCCGATTAAAGTGCTTAAAATATGTATATTTTTAAACGATGGAATCAAAAAAAGAAGGTCGACGGGAGAAGGAATTCGAACTCACAGGTCGATGACGGAGACCCATTTGAGAGTGGAACAGACGGATTCAGGATCGTTCGGTCGATACGACTCTTTCACAGACCTCACAACGCGAGCGAACGATTCATTTTCTTTCTTCAATTCCTCTGCGACCGGCGGAGGAAGCCAAGCATTGTACAGATGCATGTTGATGAGAATCTATCTATCTGAGAAGCAAGATTTCAAATTTTGAAAAGGCAAGCATGAGAGAGAGACACAGAGAGAGAGGGAGAGAGAGAATTTTGTATTGCTGTTTGTGGAGAATGTCCAGCAAATGAATGAGAGAGAGAGGGAGAGAGCAGCAAATGAATGAGAGAGAGAAAGAGCAACCATTCAAGGAAGTTGAGTAACTGCACGCACGAAGTGTATGGGTATTTTGGTTTATGACTGTTTTGTCTTTTATAATTAATCTGAAAAGTTCCAGCCAATTGAAGGGTAAAATCCACAGATAAACATCCGGCTGGCTTATAAATTGGGTTTGCTTTTAAGAATAGTATTGATTCAAGAGTAATAGGTAGGTTGAGGGTGGGAGAATTAGGAGTAAAAAAAAACACAGAAGCGGCGCCGCACCAGGCGCACCTCTGACGCCCACCGTCGGCCAACCGTTGCCGTCCTCGCTCACTACCATCACCGGCGCCCCACGCTGCCGCCGCCGCCCCACGCTGCTGGCCTCCGGTCTCTCTCCGTTGTTCGGTAACTCTCTCTTTATCTCTCTCTCTCTCTCTTGGTCACCATTTTATATATATATATATATACCGCCACACACACAACCACAGCACCACCGCCACACCATACACCACAACCCGCACCACCCCTCACCACCACCGAGAGGCCACCCAGCCCCGCCGTTTTCTTTCCGTTCACACCGAGGCGCTACTGTGTGTGTAAACAATATGGGTGTATTGTATGCCATGGGTGTGTGCGCGCGCGCGCGCTTTGTGCTAAAACAGTGTGTGTGTGTGTGTGTGTGTTACTTGGGCAAATACATTGTGTGTTTTGAATTGTTTTGGGACTGTTTGGTTGTTTGCAATTTATTGATAAGTTTTTATTATAAATTATTTTATTAAAAGACTAAAATAAGATATAAAATGTGCCCTTTTTATGAAAAATATAGTTATAAAAAGTGATTGACAAAATTTTATGAAAAATAATTTTTTAACAAAAACTCAAATGATAAATTTTTATAAAAGACTTTTATTCCATTTTTATGGTTTTTAGTTAAATTAAACCAAATTTTTTAAAAATTAAAATATTTTAAAAGTATTCTACAAGAAATAATAAAATAAGATTTTCATATTTATAAAACTATGAATATTGTATCAAATTAGTATTTTACATAATTTCTATCTAAAATCTTTCTTTTAAGAACTAGAATTTGAAATCTTGTGTGTATGTGATACGACAGTGTGTGTGTGTGTGTTTTATGTTAAGCCTTGTGTGCATATGCGTGTGTGTGTGTGTGTGTGTGTGTGTGAGAGAGTTTGGGTTTGGGATGCTGCTGTCTGTGTGAATGTTGGGAATTGATTGGTTGTTTGCAAATCATTATTAAAAGGTTTTATTATTAATTGTTATAAAATGTGTCTTTTTATATAAAAATAATAAGACTTTTTATGAAAAAGAAAACTTTAAACAAAATAATAAGATTTTATAAATTTTAAATCTAAATTTCAAATAGATCAACCAAATATTTTGGTTTATCTTTTAATTATATTGATTTATAAGAAAATAAATATACTATGAATTAATAGAAATTCTTGATGCAATTGAGGAAAAAATATTATAAATTAGGAATTAACTTAAGTGTTGTTCGGAGTTAGATTGTTGATAAAATATTTTTAAACAATAAAAATGTTTGTGATAAATTCAAAATGAATATAGAATTAAGAAAATTATGAAAATATAATAAGTAAAACATAGAATCCTATCTAACTGTTGTTTTAACATGTTATTTAGATTAAACATGTTATTTAGATTAAAAATTTCGAGACAATCACAATTAAATTCTGCTAGACTAGGTGAGTCTCTGACATTTGAATTAATTTTTATTTCACGTGAATATTTGATATGCTATACTATTAAGGTTATGGTTGACGCCTTAAAATCAGCAATGATCACGGTTACAATTGACACCTTAAAATTGATTATGGTTACTATTGACGCTTTAAAATTAAGAACAATTACAATTACACTTGGCGTCTTAAAACTGATCACGGTTATAGTTGACGTCTTAAAACTGATTATGATTACGGTTGACGCATTAAAATCAAGAACAGTTACTGTTACAATTAACGCGTTAAAACTTATCGCGGTTATAGTTGACGTCTTAAAACTGATCATGGTTACAGTTGATGCCTTAAAATTGAGAACAATTATGTTTACAATTGACGCCTTAAAACTGATCACGGTTACAATTGACATCTTAAAACTGAAAAAAAGTTTTGATGCCTAAAAATTTAATGTTGAAATATATCATTCTGACATAGTGAAATAGTTAATTGTTTAAATATCAATAAATTCGTCACTAACATTGCTAATAGATATTGACAAAATTTCAGGTGACACATGATGGAAAAAAGAAAGTGGTAGCTGAAAAAGAAAGTTAACTTCATGGTTTTGTATTTCTAAAATTGCTGCATTTTCATTCCTGTATGTTTGAATATTAATCGCACTGTTAGAGATTCTGTGGGTTTTTTAAATAATTTACTAGAAGTGTTCAATAGAAATTATTACTTTTCAATGAAGAAGTTACTTTGCTTTAAAATTTATATGACTTGAATGAGTTTGTTTTAAAATATATATATATTCAGTCAGCAAAATTCAAAATATGAATGAAAAATAAAAAAAAAATAGACATTTGGTAGGTTCTGACTCACTAGCCGGTCATGGACGCCATATATAAAAATGGGTCATGACAATGGCTCTGTCTACGACGAAAATCAAGTATGTCGTCGTTAGTGAAGCAGTAAGGAGATGACTTAGTTACAATATTTTCTAGATAAGTTGGGTAAGAAAAAGGAAGGTGGTGTTCTATTCAGTGATAAAGTGCCATTCATCTTGCGAAGACTCGGTATTTTATTCTAGGACAAAACACATGCAATTGAGCTATCATTTCATTTGTTCGCTTTTAGGCGATAGAATTTTATCTTTGGAGAAGATCCGTAGCAGTGAAAATTCAATTGATATGTTAACAAAGACAGTCACCATTATAAATTAAAGTTATGCTCGGTTTCAGTTGGTCTTCTAGCTTGAAGACAAGGTTTGTTGCTACTGGATTAATTTGTTGTGTGATGGTGATAGTTTTCTGGTAATAGTTTGGACCATGTGCTGGATTAGTCTTGAAATTGGACTATTGAGATGTATAGAGCATAATAAGTACTAGAACACGAGATTCCAAAAGTCAGTGCTAGCAGAGCGCTAGTTATGCACTCAAGTGTCGGCACTCCAGAAGTTGACGCTAGCAGGGCGCTCGAGCGTCGACCGCCCAAAATGTGGCACAAAGGGCGCTCGAGCACCACACCGCACTGTGGTTTTCAGAATGTTGCGCTAGTAAAGTGCTCGTTGAGCATTGCCATGCTAGAACATTTTTTAACCTAGACTTTCATATCGTTTAGGGTTTTCTTTTGAGTATGAAAGGTTTAAGTTTCCTAAAAGACACCAAAATAACTTTGAAATTATTGTACCTTATATCTTTGCATCATATAGTGAAAACCCGTAATATTTGTAGACGGACGCACTCTTGTTGAACTACGTAAATATTATGTTTCTCGTGTGATTATTTCTCGTGCTTGTTCTTCGTCTTGTTTGTGACTGTTTATCTTAAAAATCCTGTCGGAAGTTCATTCATAATCCCAACAAAATAAACTCTTCCAATTCTTACTTGTATGTAGGAAGTTCATTCATAATCCCAACAAAATAAACTCTTCCAAAACTCTTCCAATTCTTACTTGTATGTAGGAAGTTCATTCATAATCCCAACAAAATAAACTCTTCTAATTCTTACTTGTACAAGATAAAAATGCTAATAGTAATTCATGTATGTAATAGTTCAGAAAGAGCGTAATTTGTTAAATCACAATGGTGCTTGTGTATTAGCTCCAAATTTTTGGAAAGATGGGTGTATTTTACCCGACACTTAAATCGGTGAAATGAGCAATCCGATTGGGCTACTTAGAAATGAATATGGGTAAAAGCTTTGTAACAAATTTGGTTGTAAAAGCTAAATTTTTTTTATACTGAACTTAGAAATCTGGCTGTTTTGACAATTTTCCTGAGGATTTTGATCTATCTTGGAACAAGTTACGTTCGTGTTCTAACTCTAGCATGCAAGGTAGGCACTCCGAAAACTGCATGTGCATTCAAAATCCAGCATGTTTGACATAGGGATTCAAGAGATTTGCTCTTTCCCCTTCTTCAAATTCCAGTTTGTATTTTTCATGAATAAATCTCATGATCAAGGATAAACAAAGATCTGTTTTGCATCATATCTGAAGAATTTCTTGGTTCGGACTGATAAAGCAATATTACTTGATCATCATCAAATTGATTGTTATCTTCTTATGCACATAAAGATTACACCAGAGCAGATCATCATCAAAGATTTTATCCTAAGTAGAGATCAAAGATCTTGAGCAACCAATTTGATGGGACAACTCAAAAGATAAATAAGTATCATTAGTTTTTTCTTGCAAGTTTCGAGTTCAAAGTACCATTTGTACAAATAAAAATTCCTAAAGATAGTTCACTCCCTACACTGTAAAAAGTTAGATTCCTTACGCTCCATGTATATCCACAAACAGATATGTAGAGAGGTATGGCATGCAAGTAATACGTCCAGACAGTGAAAACCTATGCCTACCCCGCTCTGTTATTAATAGGATTCTAGCAAGGAAAGAAAGGTTATGCGAAGATCAAAAAACAAAGTAATAAACACGAAAACCATTATGCTTCATTGGAGTTCATATGAACCAAAAAGAACCTACAAGGTTAGCCTTCGGACAATACCACGAATAAACTCAGAGCACAAAATGGTGATCCAATTAGTCTAAAAAAGAGAAGCATATCCCCAAAGCAAAGAAAGAAAAAAAATAACTCCAGCATGACGTTAGGAGCACCTCTACCGACGCAAACACCGTAAATTCTCCTATTTGCCGCTACTACATATAAAATGCCGTCACAAAATCCCCATCAGAAATCCTGGAAAAACACAAACAGAAATTGTAGACTCGTCGTGTGTACAGAAATGCTATATAACAACCTGATTTTTGCTCAACAAAATATGAATTTAATTCCTGAAGCAGCAAATATTTATATCATTGATCCTTAAAAGTGAACTACTAAAGGCGAAACTGAGAAATCCGTGCCCCAAGGCCCGATAATGGTACAAAAGCTCCACAAAACCTTTCTTCTTCCCTATAGAATTTGAGCACAGATTCGAAATCAACTCTTTTGAGTAACAATAGCAACCATTATCGCCTTCCTTAACAAGCCTAATAGCCTCCTTTGTGCCACCTTCCTCATAAACCCACTGGGCCAGCATGAAGTTCACCACAGAAAGACCAAATCTATAACTGAGGGCATATCAATTATCCTGGGGGGCTCAAGTGTTTCACTGAATTGGAAGAAAGATAGCATGATGGCTAATGTGAGAATTTGCAAACATCTCTTCACACACAATCGAGACAACAGCACCAAGGAATTCAATGGTAAATCGTGAGAGGAGCTCCTAAAACAAATACTTCTGAATTCAGCTAACAGAATACAAGGTCAAAACTCAAAGTGCACTCATTCTCGTCAGTAAAATAGATACACCACCCACGTGTGTACATTCACTCTTATTGGCAAAGTAGATCCACCACCCACGCACCTCTAGGTAAATGGGGAAGTGTAATCCAATGATAGCTTAGTGATACAACATGGTATAGCATTCTCTATTGAATCACAAGAGGAATTTGATTAAATCTTGAGAGAGAGCTCAATTGGTAAAGGCCTTGGCTTTGTGTTCGAAGGGTCGCTAGTTCGATTCTTCTTGGATCCACTAAAGGTTTGCCTGGTCGTTAACTTCAGAGCCACCAATATTAGCTCTCGGTTATCAAGATCCGAGGTAACAGGCCCAATTGGTTAGGTCGGACGGGAGACACTTGGGTTATCAAAAGGAAAAAAAAAAAGAAAAAAAGAAGAAGAGGAATTTGATTCAAAGAAGTTCCATAAGTTGTTAATTTCCTGAAAGGTTAATTTTGAGGAGGGGCAGACTTTATATGGACTGGCTCATGAACAGAAGTACTATACTAAGAATTGCTCTGACAGGCTACATGAATTTGAATGGACATTAACAAAAGATAACCCATTTAGATCAGTAAAAATATGTAAGGTACAACTTCCTATCTTCTGGAGTTCTAAGACCGGGAACCTTCCAACATCACATTATCATGAGTTTAATAATCTATACCACGAAAAGGGAACAAGGATCCTGCTTTCACCACAAACAGTTTCTAACTCATATTTTCCATGTACATTATGAAATGAAACAGGAATCAAAACACAGTTATTCTCCCATGCAAATAATTGAAAAAACAAAGACACATATAAGAAGATAATGTTCAAATGTCAGAAGCCAAAAACATTCTCTCCCTCCAAACTCAAAATCCCCTCTCTTACACCCACATATGTACAAAACGTGCATGCAACCCCTTCAACAGATTGACACATTTCTTATTTTGTTCACACGTTCTTATTCACAAAACAAGCATCACGACCTGGAGGATCAAAACTTATATTTTGTTCCTGGACATGCCATATCAATGAAATCAAACAATTGTCTACTTTATTATGATGTTAAGATTTGATCACACAAGTTTTGTGCTAATGGAAGCACATAGTTAACGATCAAAATTTGAGAGAACAAACGAAATTAACTTGGTTCCAGAACATCATATAGAGTCAATGATGTAAAAATTCTGTTAGCCTCAGCAAATTTAGTTTCATCATCCCTCCACCATAAAGCTTGAAAGGAAACTAAATAAATCAGTCATCCATAAATCCACATCCTTTTTCCATGTGTTATGATGCATAAAACATTGGATCAAAATAACTAAGTTTTGCACCCTCAAAATTTCTGATCGGTTTCCTATGTGTTAGACACTTCATCCCATTCAAAGAATTTCAAAATCAGAACAAATCTAAACAAGTTGGAATTTTCTAAATTCCACACTTCAGACCAAATATGATGCCCTGAATAATTAATCTAGTCCTTCAACATGATCAATACAATGCAAAAACCTAACACAATATGAGGCAGGTTTCCTGCTGAGCAAATCTCCTTTCACAGACATACGGAGGAGTTAGTTGACTATCCAGGAACTAGCCAGATATTATTCATATGCCAAGAAACGATCTCAATATACACAGGTCCCTCAGTTCCCCTTCCCCTCAGTGTACTGCTTATCAATGCTTGGTGAGATTCTAATTTAAAAAGTCCTGCAAAACTTAAAAATGTCTCATCATGTTTCTCAACTAATAACTAAGTGGCATTTTCTATGGGATTGTAGAAAAGGTAACGATTCCTCATATGTTTGACTTGCAACTCTTCTCCAATACTGGTTTAGAACACTGGAGAACAAGACCCCA
>JAOTRH010000018.1:3568427-3645927 GCA_034768845.1 Heliamphora exappendiculata | reverse complement strand
TTAATAAATAAGTACAGAAAAAATAATAAATATCTTTATATGATTTTTATAGACTTAGAAAAAGCCTATAATAAAATACTTAAAGATATCATATGGTAGGCGTTAGAGAGAAGAGGAATAACAAAGGGTTACATTGATGTGATAAAAAACATGTATGATAGAGCTGCCACAACAACTAGATCACCTGCATAAAAAACAAGTAAATTTTCGATTACAGTAGGATTACACCAAGGGTCAACTTTGAGTGGTTATCTCTTTGCCTTAGTTATTAATGAATTGACTAAACATAATCAAGATGATATCCTATGGTATATGTTGTTTGCCGATGATATTGTCTTAGTGGATAAGACTAGGAGTGGAGCTAACGTTAAACTAAAAATATGGAAGAAAACTTTAAAATTAAAAATGTTTTGAGTAAGTAAGAACAAAACTGAATATATGAATTAATTTTAGTAGTAATAGGAGTATTAATAGTAAAAAAAATAAAGATTTAAAATTAAAAAATATCTAAGAGTGAATATTTTCGTTATCTATGTTCGATTATTAACAAAGATAGAGAAGTTACAAATGATGTAACCTATACAATCAAAGTTGATTGGCTCAAGTGGAGGAGTGCTTCCAAAGTTTTATGTAATTGACGAATACCTACAAGATTAATTTTTTTTATAGGACAGCTATTAGACCAGCGATTTTGTATGGAACAAAATGTTGGACTGCTATAAAAGATCACATAAATAAGATGAGTATTGAAAAAATTAAAATATTAAGGTGAATATGTGGTAAGACTAGAAAAAATAAAAGTTATGAATGAAAAGAGTTGTAGGATGGTTGGGGTCGCACCAATTGAGGACAAGTTGAGAGAAAATAAATTAATATGGTTTTGACACATACAACGTAGACCAGTTAATGCAGTAGTAAAAAAAAGCGACAAGATCGTGAGTAATAAAAATATTAAGGATAGTGGTAAACCTAAATTGGCATGAGATACCATATTAAAAAAAGATATGAACCTATTAAAATTAACTGAAAATATGACTCTTAATGGAGATTAAGAGCAGAATGGCGTAAAAAGATTCATGTAGCCGATCTCAATTGATTGAGACAAAGACTTAACTTGGTTTGGTTTGATTTGATTTTGGTAGGAGCAAAAGGTGTGTAAACAATAGCATATAATGATACCTAAAAGCTATACAATAGTTAAAAGAGTAAATGTCACAGAAATACTATCATGAGCAATAATTGAAACTAAACCACAAGAAATTAATCTTTTAAGCTTTGGCAGATTAAAAGCAATCTGAGGGAAAGGGACGAAGAGAAAATGTTGATTAAGGGAGGCCAAAGTAAGTGGCAAATGTCCCACTCCTATACACATTTTTTTATATATAAGCTATAAGCCTATAACTATAAATGAAAAAATAATATGTTTTTATAAATAATCATTCCTAAAAATACTTCTCATCCATAACATGGATCAATTGCTTGAAATTAATACAAAATAGTTGAAGGTTATGCTATATATATTATATGAGTATTCAAAAAACAGAGGATTAACAAAAAAGAAAATGAAAAACTTAAGGGACATTCTATCCACAATGTAAGAATACTCAAACATTACAGGGGTAATAGGAAAAATCTCAAAATTGGAGGAGGGCCATGCCCCCCTTGGCCCTCCCTAAATTTCATCCCTGCCAAAGGGACAAACCCGCACCACAACAAACATGGATCTAAACGCTAAAGCTTTCGCAATCTGAGGAACAAATCGCATCACAGCAAACAAAACAAAGGAACAACATGGATCTAAAGCAAATTTAAGTAGAGGTGTATCACATAACAACAAGAAAGACATGTAAAAATACCTGAACCATATGCTGGCATCTTCTTAGCCCCTTTTGGCCGCCCATGACCTCAAATTCCTACGCGACTCCTTTTCTTTTGACTTGCTAGAACTTTAAATGGTTCTCCATTTTTATCAATATCTCATAAATCAAAGCAGCATAACTTGACCTTTCAGTACAAGCTTGCAGTATACCTATTCTAACTCCAAAATTTCTGAGAAAAAAGAAACAAGAATCCCCATCGCAGGGGTGTGGCTCACTCACAATGAACATCAAAGACTTTCATTATATTGATAATAGAAACAGCATTGGCAGGAAATAAAACAAATAGGAAACCAAGGGATTGGTAACATGAAATGTTGAAGCAGATCCTGATAACTGCACAGATCCAGAAAAACTTCCAGCAGAATATGTGGGTGGAGTTCCATTAGATACAGGAATGCTTTTGCAAACTCCAAAGGGTGCTCCTGCCTGTGAAATTCCACCAAGGATGTGATATTTTGTATCATCATACTAGAGAATTGTGCTTATCAAATAATATCATATTACAGGGATATTACATTTTCTAGAAGTATGGAAAATCTCTACCCCGAGTAGATCTCAAGGAATCCAAAACAATCCCTCAAACAGTCAAACTTATCCAATCACCAAGCTTCATAGAACATGTAAAATTCAGTCCACAATTAAGAAACAATACCTCATACAGGATCATAAAATCAAGTTTATGTTTTTGTGCCACGGGATGTCGTATCAAGGTTTTGGGGTCCAAAATATTTGAGAATAACAGAATGACTTACAAGTTTTTGAATAAATGAGAGCTTTTTCCATGGTTGGTTGCCTTCGTTAAAAAGAAAAAATGAAAAAATGACCAAAAAGAAAAAAGAAGTAAAAAGACAAAAAGAAAAAACCCAAAATGTTGATACCAAAATCTAGATTTTGTGGACCATCAAATCCAACCGTTTCATCCAGAGTTTCATATGATCATATTTAACTAAGAAAAATGTTTTAGAAAGAACCAAGTTGTAAGACTGTCAAAATATCGAAGTTTTTAGAATGAGAATACGAGGATGGCTTCCCAGTTTTTTGGGAATAATTGAGACCTTTTTAGATTCGAGGGTCATCTTCATTTAAAGGAGAAGAAGAGAAAAAAAAAAGGCAGAGGAAAACCTCAGAATGTCAATATCGAAATCTAACTTGTACGGACAATCAAATCCAACAGTCCCATGCAGAGTTTCTCTTGGTTTCGAAATTTAGATAATGCACAAGTTCTTGTCTCAAGAGGTTAGACAAAGTCTCGTGACTTTGTTCTACTTATAACATCTTTATTGGTCCAATCTTGAGACCTGAGTTCCCCTTTCATGTAAGGAAAGAAAAAGGGGGAAAAAAAGCATGAAATTAAAGTTTGGCAGCTATTTATACTCATCAGTCTGCCTTTGGTCAGGCACTAGAGGACTAGTCAATGTAATATACAGTTTACCACTGGAGAAAATTCTGCCACTTGTTGTAAAGATGGGAAAAAAAAGAAAGAAAAAGAAACCAGGGGAGTTGATTGCGATAAACGGATGTTGCTAAAGAATTGGATGAATAATTGGAAATTTGGTAAATCCAAATAAACAAGCAAAAGGATTGAAGACTTCGTACTGTCCTAAGTAAGCAATAAATTGTGTATTTGGAAAAAAAAAATTTGAGTCTTCTGTTCAAAAGAGAACATAGTTGAATCTGAAAGAAGACATAAATGATGCCTATCTGGGATTCACAAACCATGGGAGGAAGTTGAATGGGAAAAGATCCATGAACTAGTAAACTTATATGCTTAATGAAATTCAACCAAGTAATATCGAGCTGTGGACACACCTGGCAAGCAGTAACAGAACTACACCCACACAATGTCTGACCATTCATTCGATCCAAAGCATCAAAAACACCCCCTCCATCACTCCTCTGCAAAATTGCCAGTCAGAATGCTAAATTGAATACATATTCATGAATGTCTCGTTTCCATAGAGTTTAGGTTTCAATACCATGTAAAAGTTCACTGCCAAAAAGTTGGGTATCACATTCCCAGCTGCTTTATAACAGGTCCCAATCATATTAGCCAGTGGAGCTGAATGCTCTTTGCAAGCATCAGCTTGAACCGGGAATGTCGGGAAGTAATTCTGTAGAAAAAGAGATGAACTCCTCGAATTTAGGGGCTTGGATTCCTTTCTGTTTGCGCAAGAACCTTGCACCATACCGCCATCCCCAGCTGAAATCCATTACAAGGTTGATACTGAACAACCTATACAAAAAATATAAATAATTCTCACAATAGTAACGTCATGTCTATGATGCTTACATTCATTTTCCAACATGTATCTCCACTGATAAGCAATTCCTTCATAAGCTTCCTTTGAAAACTCAGAAGTGAAAACCAGTAATCGGTGGTTCTGTTGGACCATATCAGTCACAGTGGGCCAATCTTGACCCTTCTTTGGCATTTTAGATACCGGAAACCAGTACTTGTCCAACCCCGCATTGGCGAACAGCTTTGTCAACCCTTTTGGAGTATGCACATAGTCTTCAATTATAATTGTCACAATTTCTGTTGGATTTGCACTTAAGAATGCTTCCACTTCCTTCAAGGTGTTAATTGCAGGTTGCTGAAAACATTTTAATGGCACGTATAACTCACAAAAATGAATCCCAAAAAGAATTATTATTAGCAGACTAAATTAATCAGATGGGAGATGGTTGATTACGAAGGCAGTGAAGTTGTAACACTGTCCGTGAAAAGAATGGCAGAGCCAGATATCATTCTCAAAGTCGTACATGTCCAACATCAGTCCTCGCACTCCATTCTAAGCAAAGCACATGAAAGGAAAAGATTAAAAAAAAAAAAGCAAAAAGCAAAAGAAAAAGACATGAATGAACAGAAAAGAAATGTGCCTGTCCCAAAATTTAAATTTAAGGGTTCAGATTCAATCATGTATTGTGTAGGCTACATTTCAATTTTCAAGTGAATCTGAACCATTTAAATTTTGAATTCTAGGTAAATTTTGAGAAACTTTTCTAGGTTGGTAGCATTAGTGAATGGAAATTAGGCAAGAACAAGAATTACATACTCCCAACTGGTTAGAAACAGTGTCCTCTTGATTGTAGAATGTAATTCTCTGAACCCCCGTCAATGACGGGGCATCTACAATGGAAAACGAGTTATGGGTCACCAGCCATGAGTACTTGTTGAAGGGCAACCCATTGATCTACCCATAACCAATTCCAAAACCCATAATCAAAACCAGCTCGAAACGGACAATATCAAGAGCGAACAACAGAATTCAATTAACAAAAAAACAAAAAAAAGTAATGCTATATAGCCACAAAACTTACCCAAATTTTACACGGAATTCAAAATTAATAGTTAAAATTCACTTGCAGTGTGCTTGCTATACACAATACACAGTTAAAGCTGAACTATTAATTTGGAATTCGGGATAAAATTCTGGACAACTTTTCTGAGTATACAGCATTTTTGAAAGAACAGAAAAAAGAAGAATCTCACAATAGAGGTGGGTATTATAGCTTGGCCTCTGGTACAAACGGGTTGATTCTTACTCATTGATGGGCAGTTTCCACAGTAAAGACCAGGTCCACAGTCGGTGGCCGAAGAACACGAGTCAAGAAGCTGTGTAGTTCTTGAAAATCAGTTCAATTACGAAGAAGTAACTGGGATTAATTTTACGGATCCACCTACTTTTATGCTGATACGAACATCTATAACGAGATATAAACTGTGAGAGAGAGAGAAAGGACCTGGCAATTGCCATTGGAGCAAGCAGCTGAAGTGTGGACGAAAACAGACAAAATGAGGAGCAAATGAAAGAGGAATAACCCATTTGCCGGAGCTCTGCATCTTCTGCTTATACGGTGCTTTGCAAAACACACCGACATGGTAAGTTCAGATGCAGAGAGACAGAGAGAAAGACAGAGAGAACCAAACTAGTCTCGGGTAGAGTCGTAGAGAGGGGAAAAGGCAAATTCAGAGAGAGAGAGAGAGAGAGAGAGAGAGAGAAAAGGTCCCAGTTTTGTGTTCCAACCGCGGGCTTTATCAACTTTTATTATCTATTTCTTTTATGTAAATAAATAAATAAATAAAATACCGTCAAAATGTAAGCTCCCTCATGACTCAAGTATATAAATCAAAGAAAAAAATACGCACATATCTCCCTGAGTAACTGAATACGGATGTTAAATAAAAATAAAGACTCATAGTAGGAAAAGTTCATTGAAACTCTTGCTACATATGTGTTTGATCGTTTATTTGTCTGTACGTACGTAGCATAGCTGTAAATCAAATTAAATTAAATTTTAGTTTTAATTAATTAGAATTAGTTACATAAATTTTTTAATATTTTTTTATTTTTTTAAAAGCTATATTTTAAATTAATTTTAATACATTTATATCATTTTTTAATATGACATCTGACATTTTATATTAATTTAGATATAGCTCTCCCCAAGTATTTATGTTACTCATAGTATTATCATTTTTCTTTACTGTTGTATCAATTGACTTACGTTGTATATATCTAAATTATTTTAATTTATTTTTTCTCAACTTAGTTCTCAGTTGGTGTAACTCCTATCATTACACGAATTTTTTCAATTTTAATTTTATCTTTTTGGTTTTTCACACATCTATATTAGTATTCTCATTTTCGTAATACTTTTTTTATTTATGTGATATTTTTTATCAGTTCAATGTTCTATTTCATATAAAATATTTAGTCTAATAACTATCCTATAAAATTTTTCCTTTAATCTTGTAGGTATTCGTCAATTACATAGAACACTGGAAGTATCTTTCTACTTAAGTCAACTAACTTTAATTAAATGGTTTACATCATTTGTATTATCTCTATCTTTGTTAATAATCGAATCTAGATAACAAAAATATTCATTCTTAAGTACCTCTTGATTTTGAATATGTATTTTTTCATTATTAATACTCTTATTACTACAACTTATATTAATTATATTCAATTTTGTTATTACTTATTCGAAATTTTTTTAATCTTAATATTTTTTTCTACATTTATAACTTAACATTACTTCACTCATAGTCTCATCAATTAAGACAATATCATCAGCGAACAATATATACCATAGAACACCATTTTAAATATGCCTACTCAGTTCATCCATAACTAAGACAAAGAGCTAAGCGCTCAAAGGCAATCCTTGTACAATCTCATTATAATTGAAAATTCACTTGTTTCTCACGTGGAATGATCTAATTATTGGGGTACATTCATTATATATATCTTTTACCACATCAATGTGTCCATGTTACTTTCTTTCTCTCCAATGCATACCATATAATATATGTAAGCACTTTATTAAAGATCTTTTTATAAGTCTCAAGCTTATATTTTGGTTAAAAATTAAATATTTTTTTAGATATTTTTACTTTTTTATTCAAATTTTTTTATTTTTTTGTTATCTCATGATGAGATGAATTTAAAAAATATAATCGTTCAAGCTAAAATTGAAAAGATTTACTAAAGATAAAAAAAAAAAAAGGGCAAAAAAAAATTTAAGTTGGCTTTTTCTTCTTATCTTAACTTTTTTTTGTTTTGTTTTCTTGGTCAAATGTTTTTTATTTTTATAAGTTCTCAAAATGAGAAAGAATTTAGAAAGTATATTCATTTAAACTAATAAAAAAATAATTTTTCCTACTAAAATTAAAAAAATTTATATATAAAAAAAATTAAACCAAACACACGCAGAGTGTTATATTGCCCTTAATTAGAGTTAGAGTGGACTTTCATTTCATTCAAATTCTCAGTATGACTATTGATTTTCTTTTCTCAAAACATGTCAAAACTCTAGCTTATAATTCGAACATTTCGTCTAGTAAATTTTGTAGAAAATATTATTTGTACATTATCTTGATTGAATATTACTAAGTACATAAATAAATTATATTTTTATTTTATAAAATATACAATTTAAACTTAAACAATGTATTTTAAATTTAAACCATTTATTTTATAAAATAAAAATGCATTTTTTTTCATGAACTTGTTGATATTTAATCTAACTAAATTTTTATATACTTTTCTCTACGAGATACACTAGATAAGTAGTTAGAATCTTCGTTGACCTACTTCAAATCGGAGCAAAAGCAATGAAAAAAAAAAGAGTAAATTACATTTTGTCCCTAAAAATGACCATTTTTTTTTATCATTGGCCCTTACATTTTAAAAATTCTGAATTGACCCTAAACTATTAAAGTTATATCAATTTGGTTTGATTGCTAACAGCTTCACGTTCAGGGACAAGTTTTGGGATCTCAAATAATACATTTTCACACTTTATCCCCCTACGTTCCAAATAAGATTTTGTATTAGACCTTAGAGTTTGTGGTTGTATGATAGAAAATTCCATCTATTAAGTGAAAATTTAAATATATACAATTTGAATTAGGATTGGGCATGGGTCGGTCTGGGTTGATTTGAAACTTAATTTAGAACTGACTCAATCAAAGTCAGTTCTAAAATACTGAATCTAGAACCGAACAATCTATGCTTGACCAACTCAACTCATCCTAAATAAACTCAGGTTGGTTCGAGTTGAAATTGTTGTTCAATTAATATAAATATTTTTCTTATTAAAATATTCTAAAATAATAATTATGCGTGTTACAAACTAAAAAGATTATTCGGTACAATCAGAACCAAATAAATTGATTTAAGCTTAATGACCCCGAACAAAATATGGACCAAACTCCTCGTCGTTGAATTCACTAGGTGTTCCTTGCTCCTTTATCGAACTCTTGCAACACCAAGAACACCGTTAGTGCCCTCTGGCTTGGTTTGACCGGTAGACACTCCGACGCTCAAGTTAGAATTTTCTAATCAAGAACTGGGCTTAGAATTGTGTACTTGTGGTTTGAGAGTGCTTCCCTTTATATAGAGATCAAGAGCCAGGGAGGCTGAGTTTTTTTGAGACTCTGCCTCTTAGGATTTTACCTTATCCTGGTGCGATTCTGATTGCCCCATGATGTTAGGCCTTGTGTTCCTGATGGAAGCATATCATGAATGGGATCTATTTGGGTTATTCTTCCTCTTAGGGCCGTTATGGGTTTATTTGTTGTGGGCGGCCCCTTTTTGGGATGGGCCGAACTTGTATGGCCCGAACGGTCGTTGGTTCGGGCTTCTTTTTAGTGTTAAAGTAGCCTATTTTAGGCTGGGCTATAAGCTCATTGTCTTTATCCACCCTTAGCTGCCCCCTAGCTCTGGTTCTTCCTTGGCCGATTTGCCTGGTGAAGACCTAGAGCTTAAATTTTTGCTCAATTGATAGTCCTTGTTGCACGGTGTATACTCGGTCGCACTATTCAGGATTTGTGTTGGGTGTTGGAAACTCAAAGGGTACTCTGTTGTTCGAATGCCCTTACTCGGCTATTCGGGTGGTGGTTCAGTTGCTCATACCCCTTTGGTTCCTCTGATGAATGACGACGGCTGGCCTCGAACTTTGTGTTGATTGACGTGGCGTGCTCTAATTGGGTCTCTGAAAAGGCACATATCGTTCCAGGGAGCAACGTATGCAATAATTACATAAGGCGCATTTAATGCGCCAGTCATTTCAAATATAACGGGTATAAAAACCCGTTTGGATGCCATCTTCCATTTTTCCACCATTTCTGAACTTTCCAAAAACCTCCTTCTTGTGGTAAACCTCTTCAATCTCCGACGAACTGAATCCAGTTTTCGGCAAGGAGTTTCCAAATTCCGACAATAGTTTGGAGTTTCCATAATCGTTTTGAGGTAAACTCCTCATCTTTGCTGCCTTTTAGGGCTTTGAGACCAATTTGCCTTTCTTTCCCTCTTTTTTTTGTTTCCTTTTGAAATCAAATGGGCAAACTCAGGAAACTGATATCGACGCCGGTGGCCAAGCGTGAATTCTGGCGACGATACAACGTTCCAGAGGATGTTGGCATCACCTTGGCAAATTCGGGTGATTCCCGATAAGGGAATTGGTAAAAGCTTCCTCTTCCACTTGTAGCCATAGTGGAAAGTAGAGTTCGATTCCTAATTCATCCCCTTCTTCGGCGAGTTCTCTGGCATTATCGACTAAGCCCCATGCAAGTCTCCTCTAATATATTTCGAGTGGTTATAGGGGTTGAAGAGTTAAATTGTACCTTAGGTACCGAACTGGGTATCTGGGATATAATTTACTACTACAAAATGGTGAAGCATTCCTATGGGTCATATTATCTCAAGGCAAAGAAAGCGGCCGAAAAGCTCGTCATTGAATTGCCGAATTTCGATAAAAATATAAACAATGATTTTCTGTACATCATGGGAAACTTTGAGTTCGGTCCCGGGAAAGAACAGGACATCTTCACCATTCTGCAAAAGGACGGACTGGGACCCGGTAGATTCCCCCCATCTATTTGTTAGTATGCTTAGCTTGGTTCTTATTACTTCGCATGCCTCATTTCTGATGGTTTCTCTCTGTTCGGCACAGGCGAGACCGCGAACAACCGAGCTCAAGGGCCTCTCCCTAGAGTCCATCTAGAAGATTTAAAGAAGGTTTGGGAGTACAATGGTTTTCCTGAACAACGAGGACTCAGAAGGGCAGCACACATCCTCCTCAAGTACATCCCCACCTATAGGAGCTTCATCAGGCTGAACACGTCCGGTGTCCGGGTGGTAGCTAAAGCCTCTGCACCTATTGACGCTCCGAAAGCTGTAGTACTTCTGTTCGTTCGAGTAGATAGGCGGGTTACCATCGCCCAACCTCCTCTAACTGGCGTGCTCGGACCTTTATCCCCGGGTTACACAATTTCAATTTCATCCTCCTCTTCCTCCTTCGTTAACTTTTCTGTATTCGAAGAAATCGCCGAAATGTTGCAAAAGAAGGCCTTCACTGTTGATTTGAGCTAGTTTCTCACACTTGGGGGTTCGAAGAGGTAGGTGACTGTTGTGCCCGCGGCACCAACAAATCTCGCCTCCGAGCTAATAGAGGAGGCTGCTTCGATCTCCAAAGTCGCATTCCCACCCCCGCTGAAGAGGTTGAAGAAGGTCGGGGACTCTCCCCCAAGAGAGAAGGGAAATGAGAAGGAGAAGGGAAAAGAGATGGAGAAGGAAAGGAGGGAGAAGGACAAGAAAGAGAAGGGGAAAGGGTTGGCAGACTCCGCTGAGGGGGCTAAGCAGTGGACTCCCGAACTCAAGAAGGGTGATCAAATGATCACCATTGATGACCGGGCGAAATCCCCAGATACTGCTTTTGGGCTGTGAAAGACCTTGTTATTACCAGGTGACATGGAGAAAATTTGAAAACTTCCCCATGAGCACCTGGTGAAGTCTTCCATTCGTCATTCGATCTAGGTATTATTCGGAACTTCTTCGATTACTCCTTCCCTTCTGTCTTTTGGCTTAATGATTTTCTTCCTTTCGTTTGATGTGCAGGGCCTTTAATGCCTGGTGGCTGCAATGGAGAGGCTGGATGAGAGAAAAGTGGAGCTGGTTAAGCTCTGTGAGAAGAATCATTCATACCTCCAGGAAATGTCTTAGATGGAAGCCAGCATTCGAGCAAAAGACAAGTTGCTCGATGCTGCTCATGCTCGCCTGTCTGAGCTAGAGGTATATGACATTGCCCTGAAGCGGCAATTGAAGGAGAAAGAGGAAGCCCTAATTGCTTCTCAAGCACTCCTTGGAAAGAGTGAGGCCGAACTGGCCATGACGAAGGAGGAAGTTACAAAATCGTATTCGGATGGGGTCGCTAAGGCTACCAAAGACTACAAATCTCATATTCCTGGCCTCTAAGATCTTATTTTTGGCTTTCCTTGAGAGGTTACTCTTAATGCCGCTGGGGTTGAGGAATCCTTCCCTCTGTACACAAAAGTCCCTCTGCCGAGTAAGCAAGTAGGGGAGGAAGAAGGAGAAGAGGTCGGGGAAGCCGAGGCCGCCACTGCTGAAGTTGCCACAAAAGGGAATGTTGAGACAGATGTAGCTGCATCGGTAACCGTTGAAAAAGTGGGGACCCCGGTTGAGACTACCGAAGACTTTTTGGCTGCCCCGAGAAAGTTCTGTCTCTTTAATTATTTTTGTACTGTCTTTCAGGTCTTTTGTAGTTTCGAGGGTTTCAGCCCCTCTTTCTAATGAAAAGAACTTTCAGCTATTTTTACTTGTACTTGTTTGAGTATCAGTTATTTTTGTCAACTCACATCTTTCTTAGTACGGGCAAAGGCTTCCGTATTAAGGGCTTCATTAGTTCGGATGAACAGCTTACTTAACCTTCTCGGGCTTATTCATCCCCAATATGGGATCACCATCCATTCTTTAGGGCTAAGACAATTCAGATGTGATCCGAACTTAGTCTGTTTAGGATTATTCATCTCAAATATGGGATCAACATCTATACTTGAGAGTAAATTAGTTCGGATAAATATCGAACTTAGCCTTTTTAGGCTTTTTCATCCCAAGTATGGGATCAACATCCATACTTGAGGCTAAATTAGTTTGGATAAATATTGAACTTAACCTTTTAGGCTTATTCATCCCAAGTATGGGATCAACATCCATACTTGAGGTTAAATTAGTTCGGATAAACATCAAACTTAGTTTGCTGAAGGCGTATACTGCATTTAGGGTGTGCCCCCCAAGTTTTTGTCGGAGGAGTCTTGTGATAAAAACTTTTGAAAGTAAAAATTCATGCCGATCAGCGGCGTTTCATTGTGAAGATGAAAAAATTACAGAGAACTGTAAAATCAAAAGTAAAACTTTCAGAGGTTGTTTGCATTCCATGACCTAGGAATAGCTTTTCCACTCATGTCTTCTAGGTGGTATGCTCCAGTGCCACCCTTTGAAGTAACACTCTGTACGGGCCTTTCCAGTTCAGGTCTAATTTCTCATGGACAGGATCCTTCATATGATCGAGCACCTTCCTTATGACCAAGTCCCCTACGCCGAACTCGCGTGTTTCACCCTCTTGTTGTATCCTTTTGTAAGAGTTTGCTGGTAGGCTGGCAATTTAATGGTTGCCATTTCTCTTTGTTCTTCGGTTAGGTCTAGGTTCAAAGCCAGTGCTCTCGTGTTTGCTTCAGGAGTGTTGACCTCTGTTTGGATTGTTGGCAATCCGACCTCACATGGTATGACTACCTCTACCCCATAAGCTAAGAAAAATGGGGTTTCGCCAGTAGACCTCTTTGGGGTTGTTCGGTAAGTGTATAGGATCGAAAGGAGTTCTTCAATCCATCTTCCTTTAGCAGCATCCAGCCTCTTCTTGAGTCCATCAATGATGGTCGTGTTGGTGGCCTCTACCTGCCCATTGCTCTAGGCGTATACTGGGGTGGAAAAGTCATTCTTGATCCCCAGATTCGAACAAAAATTCTTGAATAGCGAACTGTCAAACTGGGTACCGTTGTCAGAGATAATTGCTTGGGGGATGCCAAATTATGCGTGTTACAAACTGAAAAGATTGTTCGGCACAATCAGAAGCAAATAAATTGATTTAAGCTTGATGACCCCAAACAAAATATGGACCAAACTCCTCGTCGCTGAACTCACTGCGTGTTCCTTGCTCCTTCATCGAACTCCTGTAACACCAAGAACATCGTTAGTGCCCTCCGGCCTGGTTTAACCGGGAGGCACTCTGACGCTCAAGTTAGATTTCTCTCATAGAGTTTTCAAGTCAAGAACTGGACTTAGAATTGCGTACATGTGGTTTGAGAGTGCTTCCCTTTATATAAAGATCAAGAATCAGGGAGGCTGAGTCCTCTTGGGACACTGCCTCTCAGGATTTTGCCTTATCCTGGTGCGATTCTGATTGCCCCAGGATGTTAGGACTTGTATTCCTAATTGAAGCATATCAAGAATGGGATCTATATGGGTTATCCTTCCTCTTAGGGCCGTCGTGGGTTTATTTGTTGTGGGCTGCCCCTTTTTGGGATGGGTCGAAATCGTATGGCCCGAACGGCCGTTGGTCCGAGTTTCTTTTTAGTGTCAAAGTAACCTGTTTTGGGCCGGGCTATAAGCCCATTGTCTTTATCCACCCTCAATAATATATGTCTTATTCTATGAGCAGCTTAATTTTTTGTATAAGATGTCAAATTGAGCAGTTTAAATGTCACTACTCTTATTTTTAATTTATACATTTTTAACTATAACTAAATGCACAAATAATATAAATAATTATTTTATGTGATTTATATATTATCTTTTGGGTATCGGGTTGAGTTAATTTAAAAAATTCTTAACTCGATAACCGAACTAACTACATCGGTCTAATATTTTTAAGACCCAGGACCCATCTTATTACTTGACGAACCGAACCAACCCAATCCCTGGAGGTCCGATTAGGTTGATTCATCGATTTTTTGAGTATATTAGACACCCATAACCTAAACTAACATAAAATTAGTAAAAAATTGAAAAAAATAAGAGAGAAGATAAAGAAAAGAATACTCCAATTAAACACCTCACCATTTTAACGCTAACCCACCAGCAAATCCAAACTCATCCATCATCCCCAAAATAATTATTTTTCATAATTTCATGTGTTATCATCAAATTTAAGTCAAATTAGTGTCACCTGGTATATTTTGTGTACTAATTAGGATCATTGAGTTTTAGGTCAAGTCAATGCCACCCCGTATTTTTTTGTTTGTTAATTGAATGTCATTTAAGACTCTATTGGTGAAGCGGGGACTAAATTGAAATATTTTTGTTTGACCAAAGTGGAAAAGGATCCGTTCTTTAATTTAAGAGGTGTGATCTGCTTTTTCTCAACAAATTATTCATATTTTCGTGAATCACCCTTAAACATGGTTGAAATCTTCGTCATGATCATAATTTTCTTGCATCATATGGCATTTTGAATCACACTGTTGAAAAAAATTAAGATTCCACAATCGCCAAATCTAAATTGAAAGATACAAAACTAAAATAAATTAAACAAAAAAAAACAATTTAACGGGATACAAAGATTTACTTGAATAATTCTCTTAATGAGTAATGATGAAAGAAAAAATACAGGACAACGGGATTGTTTGACAAAGTTACAGTTAATAACTTTTAGTTTTTCGTTATTAATTGTAGTTATAATTTATAATTTTTACTAAATACTCACAATTTTTTTTATAAATTATAACTATTTTTTCTTATATTTTAATTATAAGTTACAATTTTTAACAAATACTCACAATTTCTGTTATAAATTATAACTATTTTTTCTTCTATTTTAATTATAAGTTACAATTTTTAACAAATACTCACAATTTCTATTATAAGATACAATATATAAGCAATTAGTTTCAGTAATACCAAACATCACTAATAAAGAAAGAAGTTTCTACAACAAAATAATAGACACAATATCTCTCCTTTCACTTAGTCAATATACAAGCTATCACCCTTCAATAATAGTAGGCATTCTCATCGAGAGATCTTTGGTCCAATGGTATGAGTCTCTTTCTTTTAAATGGAAAATAAAGCATTCAAATATTACTAAGATGTCAAATTGGGTGCATTTTGTTGTGCACGGATACCTAGAATAATCACAAATAAACTACAAAGAGACGAATTTTATGTGGTTCGACAATTTACATACGTTTACTGACAGCGAATTTTAATATATGGAGAAATAAATACAAATTACTTGACTTTCTCTCTCTCTCTCTCTCTCTCTCTCTTAAAACAATTTGAATACAAAATAATCTGAGACTACATTCATATTTATAGGAAAGAAAAGAGACTTAATCTAATTATGCTTGTGCTAGTCGAGTTCAAAATTAATTAAACAACTGCAAATCCATATTCTTTAGAACTCTTCAAATTTAGTAACCATGATAGACTAGAAGTCTATACCAACTCAAATTGAATTTGAACCAAAATTTCCAACAATCTCTACATTGGCGAGAATTCATATCCTAAACAAATCAACATACCAAAGCTGCCACCAAATGCACTAAAAGTGCTCAAATTTCTGAATCAAACAAATCAACATATAAAATCTGTATCCAAATGCACTTTGTGGCACCAAATTCATCTGGGGTGACTAAGGCTTTAAATCAAACATATTGGCAGATTAGTGCTGCCACCAGATGCGTCCAAAGACGCTAGACACCCGTAAGTGTTTAATACTTTGACAAATTGATCAAGTTCAAATAATGTTGGGACTTAACCTCAGTCTTTTGAGACTTCTTACAAATTGTGTTAGCATCAGCTTTAAAAGTTTGCCCATGCAAAAAATACAAATTACCACGGATAAGATTACCCCCAACATAACTTTGAGAACTCCGCAATTCATACTAATTTTGAACCTTTTCGAGTTTAGAATTCCAAGTGAGATAAGATTCTTCATTAAATCTGGTAAATACCAAACTTTTGAAATAATCTTGATAGTTCCATCATACTGTTTCAAACGAATACTTCCTACTGCTCGAATCTTACAGGCACTATCGTTGCCCATAAGCACTGCTCCACCATCTATCTCTGTGAAGTCAGAAAATCAATCCCGATTGGGACACATGTGATAGTAATATCCAGAATCCAGAATTCATTCATCAGAATGGCAGACAAATGGTGAACTCGTCAAGACAACATCAGAATATTCATTCCCACTAACAGTATTGGTTGTAAAAGCTATGTCTTTCTTCTGTTCATTTAGTTTTGGACATTCTTCTTCCAGTGCCCCAAATTGTGGCAATAGACACATTCATCTTTAGCGATTCTCCTCGATCCAGATAAATCACCTCCTGATTTTGACCAAGAACTTCTCTTCTTTTCAGATTGCTTTGAACTAGATCTTACTGACAAGGCTTCATTAGATGTGTTATAGTTGACCTGCTTGTCCTTCCGGCGATACTCGTTGTTTATCAAAATACTAGATACATCACTAAAATTGATCTTTTCTTTTTCGTACAAAAGTGTGGTAATCAGATATTCAAATGAATCAGGTAAGGAATTCAACAATGACAAAGCCTTATCTTCATCTTAAATCTCGACATCCAAGTTCTACAAATCAGTAAGAATCTTATTATAATTATTCAAATGTTCGGACATAGAAGTACATTCTTAAAACTGAAATCGAATGAGCTTTTTCTTAAAATAGATACGGCTCTCTATGCTTTTCGATAAGTATTTCTCCTCTAATTTCTTCCAAAGATCTTTCGCTTTCGAT
Source organism: Heliamphora exappendiculata (assembly GCA_034768845.1). Lineage (NCBI taxonomy): Eukaryota > Viridiplantae > Streptophyta > Magnoliopsida > Ericales > Sarraceniaceae > Heliamphora > Heliamphora exappendiculata. The sequence continues at coordinate 3,628,927 of JAOTRH010000018.1, read as the reverse complement.
TTTTTTATCGCAAAATATTTCTGTTCTATAACAAGACATAAACGGATTGTGCCACAAACTTATCAATTTAACTTGTTCCATTCTCTATCTGACATATCGTCTGACTTATATTCCAAAGTGAAATCTAACTTCTCTTGAATCAAAGCATCCATCACCTTGCATTGCTACATAAAGTTGTTGGTTTTATCAAATTTTTCAACTTCAAATTTTGTATTGAATATCATAGTTCTTCGTATATAATTACTAGAACTCTCTAACTTTTTTCCTTCAGTAGATTCGATCATCAGAATGGTTAAGCTTCACCACAAACAATACTCTGTACTTGAATAAGACTAAAAATAATTTTTTTTAAACATGACAAAATCAATTTTTTTTAAATATAACAAAACTGAACGGATTAAATCTAATATTACGAGTAAAACTCGGAACGGCCAAAAAATAGAAAAAATCACACAAAAATATTGAACAAAATTTTTTTAGCAAAATAAGAAAAATTAGACCAAATGCACACGTAGAGGGGTGAGTAGTTGGGGCGCATTGAGCAGAGCAATCAGAAAAATTAATCAATAATCAACCGTACCAATTCTTCAACAATTGCCTAAGAACGTGTTTGGCCAATCAAAAATATTACAAAGACTTAAACGGGGCTTGAGAGTACATTCGAACTCCGTTTTTGACGTATAATATATCGTTAGAATCGTCTCAATGAGATGAAACTTCTGATATATTGAAAAGCGATTTTTGATCACTTCAAGTTCTAGGCAGAGAGTAAAAGACCAGTTTTAATCAAAACTCTTATACCACTTGTTATGCACAGAGGTCCAGAATAATCACAAATAAACCACAGAGAGACAGATTTTATGTTGTTTGGCAATTTACCTACGTCCACAGGCAGCGAATTTCAATATATGGAGAGACAAATACAAATCACTCGACTTTCTCTCACAAACTCTCTCTCTCTCTCCCTCTCTCTCAAAACAACTTAAATACAAAATAATCTGATACTACATTCATATTTATAGAAGAAAAAAAATACTTAATCTAATCATACTTGTGCTAGTCGTGTTCAAAACTAATTAAACAACTACAAATTTACATTCTTCAGAACTCTTCAAATTTAGTAACAATGATAGACTAAAAATCCATACTAACTCAAATTGAATTTGAGCCAAAATTCTCAACACGATTGAATTTGCCAAAATGAAAAAAATGTGGGTATTCTCACACTCTATAAGGGTGTTTAGCTCAGTTAATTTTCTAATTTTTTAGTTATAGCTCAATAGAAAATTCAAAAAGTTCAAACAGATGTGATGATAGATTTTTATTTGTAGTTTTCAATTCTAAATCCATTAACACTAATTTTACTATTTAAAATTATAAATTCAAAATTTTAACAAATATTTATAATTTTATTTAAAATTATAATAATATATTTTAATTATAATCTATAAATTCATAATTTAAACTGCACCAAACACCCATGTATTAAACACCCATGTATTGTTGCAGGAGTCTTCTATTTAAAACTCTGAGCCACCTGCTAACTACCGTCACCATCTTAATTGAGATGGACGCATAATTTAAAAGCGAATGTGAAGTGTCGTACTTTAATAGTTGATGAGATGCTTAAAAAATGTGGTTTTTAAGAAGTTTAGGCTCCGTTTGGTTACAGTTATTATTTTAATTTTTTCTCCAAAAAAATCTTTGAAAATAGATAAAAGGCCTATGAGAGCATAGTTGATTTTTTAATTTAAGATATTATAGTTATTTCATTTTTTAAAAAGTTAGTATTTAAAATGCCTAATAGTTTTTTTGTTAGAAAAATAAATTAAAAAAAATCAGTGAGCTTTTTTAAAATACCGAACATTCTAACTTTAAAAATATTTTTTTGCACAAAAAAATAACTTTTTAAAAATGCCAAACAATTATAAATAATCGCCTTTGGAAAACTTGGCAAAGGTTTGTAACTTCTTTTTTCTGCTTTATTTCTTTTGCCTTTTCTTATTTACAGGATGCCTTTTTTATATATATGTATATGTGGTCTTCATGGTGGGGCAGCTGATTCAGCTAAGGAGGTTGCAGTAATTGTGCAGGAGTGCTGTGGTCCGTTGCTGGCTTCTAGCCTTAACCCCATCCATAAGAATTTCATTTGTCCAATAAATACCTTTTCTTTTACTTTTTTTTTACTTGAGAGAGATGGTTGTAGTAACTTAGTTCTTTCCTCTTAAATTTTTGTTGGGATTATGTCTCTTATTTTTTAGCAGTTCAATTTAGGAGAGTCCACTCAAGCGAACAATAAATTGCTCGAGCAGTGCATCGCGAGAACAAGTTTTATTGAGGCGGTTAGAGTTGCAGCCGCTGCATGATTTAACCTAGTTTTGAGTCTATATAAAAAGGGTTGATCGGTACGTAAAAGTGCCTATCAAATCCTGCATAGTATGCTTTGCTAAGTTTCGATTATGTGTTTACTAATATGTTTTGGTAGTGTTTCAGTGTTAGCATAAGAAGAAGTAAGATGGTGAAAATTTTGATTAAAACGGATCAAAAGTTGTCAAATGTCAATAATTTCAACGTGGAAGTCAAATGATTAAAATAATGTTGTTCCGATTACATCTCAGGATCCGAATACCCAGCATCGAGAGTGATAATAGCTCAACGTTCAAGGAAGTTGGAAAAAAGGTTCAACAATGAAAAAAATAATATTTTAAAAAAGGTTTGGCCAAAAATTATACAAAAAATGTGTAAAAAAAAGTGACATACATTTACTATTTTGGTCATAACTCTTTGTACAAAATGAGTTTTGACATGAGAGTTGAACCATTGAAAGATAGACTTTCGGGGCTTCAATTTGAACACAAAAATAACCATATTCGGAGTTTAGATGAAAGAGCTATGCTTGTTTGAAGTCAAAACAACAAAGTAGTCGCGCGTTTGCGAAATTTCGTCCAGATAGAAATATGGATGTTTGGACGAAATTTCATGAGAATGATTTTTGTCCAAACGAAAATAAGGACGATCGAACGAAAAATGTACTATTAGAAAAGCGTTCGGACAAAACGGGAACAGTCCACACAGAACGGGGCAATCACAGTTTGATTAAACCACTGCAACAAGGGACATGGATCAACTCTCTATATATAAGGCTTGTGGGAATCATTTAAATAATTCTAAATCTTTAAAATTAGATTAAAGACTTATCTAGATATGGCTTTGGAGGCTCGAAAAGTGACAAAAAGTCAGAGACGGAGGCCTGGGAACCAATTCTTCTTCAACTTTTCATGGATTCGAGCCAAAACATGATTAACTAATCTTCTTCTTCCTATGAGATAATGAACCCCTAGTCGGTATTTTATTGTAGTTTAGATTTCTGTTTCTTTTATATTCAGATTCAGTTTGTTGTATGATTTTGAGATGTTAACATTTGATTAACGAGCTTTTAATTTAATTATCTAGTTTCTGTTTTTACTTTTTGTGATTGTAATAACGAGATCATGCAACTGTTATATGTTCATATTCATGTTCTTATCCAAACGTAAGATATCTTAAGCTCAAATAGGACGGGTCATGTCGGGATCACTTGGACAATGCATGCCAAGTTTAAGATAGGATATGTCATGTTTGGATTCGACCTTATCCTCTTACTAATCCGTGACAATCTTGTAGTCATGACCGGATTGAATTGAATCAAATGAATAAAATAGAATCTGAATAAAACTAAAATACCGACTAGGGTGTATTCCAATCTTTAGGAAATCTTTTTCCATCTAAATCAAATCTTTAATTTTCAGTTTAATTTAATTTCAAATTTTTAGATTAAACCAAACAATTTTTTTATAAAAGAGAATCGAATAATAATTTAAGTTGTGAAATTGTAATTTCGTTCCATAGTCTCTGAGGAACAGTACCTGGACTTAACTACTATTCTACCAAATAGTAGTTAATTTTAAAATTTTAAATATTTATTTTAGTACGGTACAACAACGAATCGGTGGTTATGATAGAAGCCCTAGTGAAAGTGAGGCACAATATGAAGATATACCCAGGGCCGGACCTAAGGGTAGGCGAGCAAGGCCACTGCCTAGGGCTCCCGATTTTTTGTTAAAATCTAGGGCCCATTTGTATTTAAATTCAATATAAATATTTTTTAAGTTTTTTCTAGTTAACGATCTTAGATGGAGTACAAATGGTAAGTTAGTTTTGTTTGTATGTCTTTGGTCTTAACTTCAAGTCTTTCTATTTTCTTTTTATTTAATTTATTTTAAGTTGCAACAATTTTAATGTTATCCTAAATTATAGATAATTTTATAATGTAAAATAATATGAATAGAATATAAAAAAATAAAATTTATGATACATAATATACTTAAGTCGTAACTTTCTAATATTAAAATATTAATTCTATTTTTACCAATTGCAATCAAATACAAAATATTGACTAAAAAAATTATTTTATTGTTAAAAAGCTAATAATATATAAATTAAAAACTTGATGTATAAGTGGTACTATATTTTATTCAATTTTTTTTCGTAAATTAAGTTTTGTTGAAACATGATTATAAACATATTTCGTTTACTTAGATTTTTATAACTAATTTTTAAATTTATTTTAAAATATATCGAGGCCACATACCGTAAACTCGCTTTGGGCCTCAAAATCTTTAAGGTCGGCTCTAGATACACCAAAAAGACTCAGGTTGAGACTAAAGAATATAAAGAGAAACTCAAATACACTAGAGTGAGACTCATATTTAAATATCAGAGAGTGTAGAGCTAGTTTTTGTCATCTTTGTTGATAATGGTGGATTAATTCTTCTTTTTTCTCCCGTAGAAGTAGGCAGTTAGTCGAATCACCTATATCTTGTATTTTTCTTAGATGTTTCTGTTCCATCTTTATTTTCTTTGTGTGAAATTTTAAGTCTACGTGGGTTTTTCTGTTGCCCAATTAGATCTTATTTTTAAAAATTTGTGCCTTAAAATCCCAATAAATGGTATCAAAGCTTCTGGTTATTGGCTTAATTACTCGATCGCAATAAAGATGAAGGGTAGAGATCTCTACGGATTGGTAGAGAACGTGGTGATAGATAGAGTTATTGGAGGCAAAACTGCTAAGATCGTTGTTTTTGTAAACGATTTTTGATTAAAAAAAATAACTGGGCGGACAAATGCCGAAACGGGTTCCAAATAAAAGTTTTGATGTCGAATGATCAAAATAAAAACTTATGCAACCACAGTTAATATAGAAGAATACCTTTTTCTAGTTGATTCTCCATCTATGATTTTGATTCCGAGTTGAAACTCCCGTTAGACCTTCTAGTGTATTTTTTTATGCGATTCTTGAATGTAGTGTGGGTTATAATCTTTCGAGAACTCAATTGGTAGAACCTGATCAGCTTTAGTCTTAAAAACAAGTTATAAATTTGGTTCAGCCTACCCGCATATATATAGATCTACAGAAGGGATCTATGGAGTAATTATGTCGAAGACCTCCAGTGTAACCCAGATACGTATCCAGCGATTTTTGCAATCAAGCAAACCTATCAGCGGTATCTGTAATTATAAAAACCTTGTAGCGATTTCTGTAATTTTTATAAAATACTAAATTATAGTTCACACCACTAAAGAACTGTAACTGCACTCTAAGTTATAATCTCAAGACTATCTTGCATTGAGCTCTTGTTATTAAATACTTAACTCATTTCCTCACGTTAAGATTTTTGATACTCATCGATTAAATTTATTTATTGACAATTTGATTTAATTGGCATATTTAATTCTTTAAGCCCTTCCGCTTAACTTATTTAATTGTCGGATAATCAAATCCACCTGCAGAGTTTGACCCAATCAAAATTTATAAGCTTCCTTAAGGGGGTATCGTCAATCCCGATCATTCGAGACGTGAATTTCGTCAATCATTAATATTCACCATATAAATAATACCCATATCTAACTCACCAGGATTATAGACCCATATAAGATCGCATCCTCTAATGAATCAAAACAACAAATATTAAATATACGCAAATCAATAATTATTTCAGGATTAAGAGTATAAGTACTCTCATAATAATCTTGGTGTGTGAATTAATTTATATGAGTAGTATAAAATTAATTACCTCAATATGTCCATTCAATACACACAAAATGTACTAGTACAGAGAGTCGGAGTAATAAATAACGCTATTATCTGTTCTTCGTAACCAAAACAGCCTTATTAAAACTCTATACTACAGTCGTACCGATAATATGTCCATTTTCATCTAAACTGTGAACAAAATTTATATTCTGCAAGAACCTAAAATTTGGTCTTCTGTGTGCAAATCGCACTCTACACACCAGATTAAATACTGTACAGAATAAAGTGCATCTATGCATAATATTTGAAGAAATGATATTGCTTACATTGCTCATTAAGATTCTCATAAAAATAAAAAAACTAATTTTATTAAAATTAAATTAAATACTAAAAATATAATTTTCAGTATACAACTCTAACGGGAGTTACCACTATCACACAATCGAAATCCAACAACGACGGGTCAAATCTCTGGTATATGCGGCTTAGTCTGATCAACAACAGCAGTATATTAGAGAAAAGAGCAACGATAGAGGTGGAGTCTAAGGTTCATTCAGTTTGATTAATAGAGAGGGTGGAGCATCCATGCTCGTGAAAGTGATGCAGAACGAGGTGGCCGACATATCTTCAAGATGGTTTAAAAATTCGAGCCAAGGTAGAGATTGTTGGAATTGTGTCTCTTATTTTTGGGCAGTTCAGTCGAGGGCAGTTCACTCGAGCGGACCATAGACAACTTGAGCGGTGCGCTGCGGCAATGCGTTTTATTAAGGCAATTAGGGTTGCGGCCATTGCATAGTTTAATCTAGTTTTGGGTCTATATAAAAGGAGTTATAATAAAAACCCTAGTGAGAGTGAGGCAAAATGTGAAGATACACCAGAGAGGCTCAAGTTGAGGCTATGGAGTGTAAAGAAAGGTTCAGAAACATTAAGATAAAGCTCAGATTTTGAGATCAGAGAGTATAGAGCTAATTCTTGTAATTCTTATTGATAATAGTAGATTATTCTTTCATTTTCTCCAGTTAAGATAGGATCTTGTGTTTTCTTTGGATATTTTTGTTTCATCTTTATTTGCTTCGTGTGGATTGAAACATACGTAGATTTTTCGACTGTCTAACCAGATCCTATTTTTGGGAATTTGTGCCTTAAAATCCTAACAATTTCTCTCTCATTCTTAATTTTTCTTTTCTCTATCCCAATCTCTCCTTTTTAGTTTTTTTATTTTCTTCTTTTGATTTGTTTTTGTGTTAATTTGCATTTTGTTTTTGATTTCTTAGTGTGTTTGTTCTCTTTTCAACATTTATTTTTAACTGCCCCATATTTCTCGGGTAGCATTTTTAGTTCTGGACATCTACTAAATTAGCACAAATAGATCAACCACTAACAACAAAATTGAGATTAAGCGATATCCTTTAACCTTCAGTAAATCTTTTTTCAAGAATTGGGTGAAAATTGCAATATCATTCTAACTTACTACTGAATAAAAAAGATGGACACGTGCGGTTCATGGTGATAGATTTTATACTTTGTTGGTTAGGTTTTTTAGTGTCTTTTTAATAATGCTTTCTTACGTAGAAGTTTATAATCTTCCTTACATGATGGTTTGGTTTTCTCTTTGTGCTAGTTTTTTCCTCCATGTGTGAAAGATTTTTTCTCTTCCTTTTACAAGCTCTTGCTATCTCATGTACTATTTTCATCGATTTTAAAGCGAATTGCATGCATTAATATTTAAGTCTACTAACCTTTTTTTGATAAAAATAAATAAATACAGATGGGAATAAACAAATGATGAGCACAGCCTTCCTTCAAGGCGAGCATACCTACAATTAGTAGGCTTTGTTTGATGCACCCAATCTCGTTCTTATACTTTGTTTCATGGGTACTAAAGAATCATTTGACTGATCGGTACAAATAGCAACGGAGGAAATAGGATAGGATTTTGGTGTCTCATTCTTATCTCATAATATCTTATTTGGGGACGGACCACATCAAGAAAAATTAAGAAAGAAGCACAGGTTGGGACAAGGCCATATTGGAGTTGGTTTGTTAACTTTAAAAAATATGGTAATAATAAAGATAAGAGATGATATACAATAAAAGGGTCAATAATTGATAAATTATTAGAATTAGAATTTAATAAAATAAAAAATAAAGAAGAAGACAAAATAAAACGGGACACGATAAGCAAATTTCGCATGTACTCCACTTCTTATTGAAGACAATAAAATTTAAATCGAAATGAGTTAAGTTTCAAATGAGAGTTTTCTATCTCTTCTCTCGGATAAAATTGTTATTTCTAATTTATTGATTAAATTAATAATAAAAATTTATATAATTCTGTCTAATTAGTTATTCCACGTCATTAATAACAAGAGGACATCTCATGTTTTATAAGATTAGGTATTTAATAAATATAGAATACAATTTGTTATATTTAAACTTGACATGTAATTTAGACCCGACCCGATTGTGGTCTGGACAGACCAAACCTGGTCCAGATCCAAGGATATAAGGATATGGGGCTCGGGGTATTTGGCCTCGGGCCTTGGGCAGGCCATGTACGGGCTTTTAATTTTGTTTTTTTGTTTTTTTAGTTGTTGTAAAAATTTTATAATTTTATTACTTTGATAGTTACTTCGTTTATAAATTTTTAGTATAATGTTAGTTTACTACTTTATTAATAGTAGTTTATTAGTTGATAATATATATTTTTTTTGAGTAATTATAATTGATAATATTAGTTTATTAGTTCATAAGTTAGTTTATTATTTATTATAAGTTTATTAGTTTTTTTAAGTTTATAACTTATAAGTTTATAGTTTATTATTATTTATTAGTTTATTATTACTTATTAGTTGATTAGTTTATTATTTTATTAGAAGTTTATATTTTATTAATTTATAAGTTTATACTTCATAGTTTATATTAGTTTATAAATTTATAATTTATTATTAATTTATTAGTTTATAAGTTAGTTTATTATTTATTATAAGTTTATTAATTTTATAGTTTATAATTAGTTACTAGTTTATTATATAAGTTTATATTTTATTTGTTTATTAGTTTTTAAGTTTATAGTTTATTGTTACTTTATAAGTTTATAGTTTATATTATTATAAATTTATTAATTTATTATAAGTTTATTATTAAATATAATAAATTTGAACACTTTAAATAATTAAATGCGATATAAATTTTAATATTCAAAACTCAAATTTAAACAATTACATAAATATTATATTTTACACTTTATAAGTGTATTCTATACTTAAAGAAAATAAAAAAATTTGCATCACTATAGGTCAAGTACATTCCAACTAAGTTGACACATACAAGCCTAACAATTATTTACATTATTTTTTACTTGAAAATAAATTTACATTTAAAATTAAAAGTAGTAGATGTAACTGCAGATACAATGGATGAGGATGAACACCGGGTGAATTAAGAGTAGAGGGCTAGGATTAGAACCATTTGGCAGAAATACAAAAATATATTCTTCATCAATAGAAAATATATTTTGATTCATAAATAAAGTAAAATATTATAATTTTTAAAATTGAAATAAAATTAAAATGAAGTTACAAAAAAAAGTAAAAAGTTAATATTTTTTTTAATAATAACCGTTACAATTTTTAAAAAATAAATTAGAATTAAAAAAACTATACCGAAATAAATTTAATACTGTAAAACTAAAATGCAAAAAATAAATTAAACCGAATTAATGAACTTCGATTTTTAATCTTGATCTCGATCGATTAAAACTTTTAACCTTGATATTGATCATTGATCTTGACTCATTGATTCATAGCAGTTGCACTCTTCACTCTTTTAGTATAACTTAAATCGAAATTTTCAAACAACCAAATATCAAAGAATGACCAAATAATAGAATTAAGATAGACTAGAGAGTAGAGAGATTAGAGAATTGGTGTGATTTTTTAGAAAATAAAAAAGTGCCCCTACATATAAGAAAATTATTTTTATTTAAAAAAAATACTAGGTGTTGAGCTTAGCTGAACCGTTTCCAACGGCACTGTTAAACGGCACTGTTATCTTAACCGCCTATTTCAAACAAATAAGATTGTGGCTGTTGAAGCTAAGAAGATAACCATTAAGCCTCGAGGTTGGCCAAAAATAGTTGTTGAAAAGGAGTGCGGGCTCGGGCCAAATGGGTAGGCCATGAGGGCGGGGTTGAGCCGACTCGATCCACGGGTTTAGGGAAATGGCTTAGGCTTGTAGAACTAATATTTGAGCTCGAGCTTTAATCAGGCCGGACCTAATTTACACAGGTTTTGGGCGGGTTTCAAACCGCCTACGATTCTCGGACCAAATTTACACACCTAATTTAAACCTGGAAAGTATCATCCGCGATTAAAACATGCATTTCAATTCTTGTTTAATTTGACTGATTAATAAACATCCACCTAAGTAGCATGCATACTTTTAGAATATAAACACAATTGACACGTATATTCATCACATATGAGATAATAATTTATTTGTTTATTTTATTGTCTATTTTTGTTTTTTTAAAAAATTTAATTATTTAGTTAAATTATTATATTTTTAAAAAAAATTCATCGAAACGAGCCAAAAAAATAAAATTATTTGTCCAAAATATTTTTAAATAAAAAAATCAAAATAACCTAATAAATCAGATTTTATGTTACTTATTTTCTTCTTTAGTAAAAAAAATTTAACTTTTGATAAAAAAAAAGTATTTTTAAAATTTTTATCATAGAGACAATTTAAAAAAATAAAATATTTTAACTAAAAATAAAAGAATAAAACAAAAATAAGCGAAAAAACGCACAAAGACTACTAGACATGTTTAGAGCCGTAGATTAGGTGGACAATCTTGTGAAACAGTTGGATCAGCATTTTGGCACTGTGAATGAAATTATGGCCCGTTTGGCAACTGACTTTAAGTTAAAATTTTTATTTTTTATTTAAAATCAAAAATGACAAAAGGTATCGTTTGAAAATCCAAAAGTTTTTAATTTTTTTTAGCCTTTTTGTCTTTTTACATAAAATAATTTTATATATTTTTAAAATTATCATAATTTTTATTATACTTACTCGTTTTTTGTAAAAGTTATATTTTGCAAATTCTATCAAAAAATTCATATTGAATATAAAGTTATGTAAAAATAAATTTAAAAAGATTATAATAAATTTTTTTCTGACTTAAAAGATCTTTTTAACTTAAAGTCACTTTAAATCAAATTTTTTGGTTTATTGGCTTAAAGTAACTGTTAGTCACCTGGAGCCTGATTATTTTTTGAAAATTCAACCCGCGAAGCCTGGTTATTTTTTGAAAATTCAACCCGCATAGCTTGATTATTTTTTGGGGATTCAACCCATGATTCGACCTGTTCCAGAAGCGTCACGAATTAAAATAGATTTGTTTTAGGCTTTAGTCCATGCTCCAAATTCGTGCCGGAAATTTTTTTGACCCATTTTTATTTTCGATTCAGTTGTAGATTTTTATATTTGTTATTTCTGTTATGATTTGATATTTATGTAATTTTGTACAGTGCAAGTTTGTGGACATAGTCCTAGTTTTAAGTAAGCAACGTAAATCATTTTTTTTTTTTGTGATTGTTTTTTTCTTGTTAGTTGTTTTCGTAATGATGTCATAACAATCACTTTTACAATTTGCCAAACAAATTTTTTGTTTACTTAACTAAAAATAATTTTAAATAAAAAATTTTAATTTAAAATCAAGTTGCCAAACGAACATCCAATGCAAAATTCCCTAGCACCACATTTGCACAATAACATTACATTTAATATGAAAAATTCCCGTGCACCACATTTGAACAATAACATCACATTTAATATTTTATCGTGAACTCCATATCTAAACAAATTAATAAAAAAATTCGACAACCAGCACGCAAACATGGAGCTGTTTGGTTGGTTGGCAATAATTTTTTTTCGAAACATGCGATCCAAAAACAAAAACAAAAATAAAAAAAAATTAATATATTTACAAAACAAACACATCCCACTTACATGAAATACGTCTATATAACTCATTCTATCCTCACATAAGTGGCATCTCATGTGAACAAATAATTTATGCTCATCTGACCGAACATCTATACACATAAAAGTGCTCAAACAAAAATGTTGCACAACCCATTATGTCTAAATTAATGCATGAATTACCACATTTATCAAGTTTTTAATGATACAACAAAACCTATCAAAAATAGGGGAAAAATGGGCTAAAACCCCCCATTTTGACTACGTAAACAAGTATTAGTCCTTCCTAATAGTTTTTAGTGCTATTAGTCCCATGACATATTATACATCCAAAACTACCCTTCGAATCAAATCAAATCAAAATCAAACTAAATGGCATCTCCAAAGAAACTGTTCAACTACTTTGTCGTAGAATACAATACTACGTTTGTGTGCTACTCTACCTTTGGAAGTAGTAATCTCCAAAATCTATCAACCACCCTTTGAAGTTTACTCTACCTTTGGAAGTAGTAATCTCCAAAATCTATCAAGTTTACTCTACCTTTGGAAGTAGTAATCTCCAAAATCTATCAACAACCCTTTGAAGTTTGCAAATAGTCGACTGCGTCAAGCTTTGGAAAAAGAAACAAGTGCGAACAATCTCTATTTTGCACATTAGTTGGATTAGAAGAGTGCAAAACCCTAATTTGGTGGTTTTGAATTTCTATTAAAACATCATTTTTTTTCACAAATCTAGTTATTGAACGACTCAACAGTGTTCTCTCCATTCGTTTACATTATAACCACTTCTTGGCTACATTGATGAACTTGGTATCAGTTGATACAATACCAAAATTTACTTTTGGTAATTTTTGTGATAAATCTATCAATTTTATCCACGTAAATTATCCGCCCAAAAACATGCTAATATCAAACTTTATTAGTTCCATCCACATGAATTTATTCAACCAAAGACGTGGCAATATCAAAATCCTAAATTATTTACTGATAAATTTATCAAATACTGCAATTAGAAATGATAACATCAACACTGACAGCAAAGAGAGAAATTAAAAGAAAAAAATATCCTGTAACTTAACATGCATCTTAATCACATTAATCAAACAATTTTAAAAAAATGTAAAATGAGAAAATTCCAATTGACTTGTTCATTGCAATGCAAAAGTACTTCATTTTGCCAATGCTACAAAGGCCTTAATAACTCAATAATATTCAAGAAAAATAAACTTATTATCAACCCCACTTTATAATAGGATTAATCCTCTTGCAATATCTCTAAACAGGACCTATTCTTAACTAACACACACAAAAAATTCATAATACAAAATATAATAAGGTCTTGACGTTAAAATTTGAAAAATGCAATAATTTAGAGTGTACCTACATTGTTGGTCCAAACTGGTGGCATATCGATACTAGCATTACCCAAATGATAAATGACACAAAAAGTCAAAATATATAGCCAAACATCTTCTCAGTGCTTGCAGATTTAAGGTAAGGATCATAACTCAGTATCAGTTGGGGTTCGCATTCAAAAAATAAAAATAAAAAAGGGACTTCATTGAATCACATCGCCCCAATTTTCCCTTTTACATGAAAAAATTGATATAAGAAAGGATATTTAGTCAGTGAGCTTAGTATTCATTTCAGTTTTAGCCAACATTTTCTATCTTTTGGAATGAGAACGAATAACAAAAGAAAATTTGAAAAAAAGTTATCGGCGGGGGCCAGCAATGGCTACTCCGATAACAAAATGACTACGAATCCACCTTTCCTTGGAGATCAATGATAATGAAGTTTCTATCGGGAAAGAATTAACAAAAAAAATTGAATTTAGGATTGAAACGAATGATCAATTAAGCAAGCTTCTTTGCACGTCCAGTTGAAGGAGCAGTGTCCTCCTTTTTGGTACCAGATGCTTCGGGCTTCCTTGCCCAAGCAGGAGCTCTGTCTGGCTCATAACGATAATCATAAAAGAGTTCCTCCCCTGCACTAATTCGTTCTTTAGCAAATATACCCACCCTATGATCCCCCGCCACCATAATGACCTGCAAAAGAAATTTCAGTTGCATATGAAGATAAATTGGAAATGATTGTCCCGGCAAGGCTAATAAAATTATCGGCATCGTCCATTCACCGTAAAAAATTTTAAAAGACAAATGTGATTTATTCAGGTACTTTACGATATCCAATTAACTTTATTTTTTGCATTGATGATCCACGCACTAAGAACAATTTCGTCAAAACAACTACGTCAAAGGGTAAAATGCTACAATAAAACCCCAGCATGAAGGCAGGCAATTAAAGGGTTACCTTTGCGTAGCAATTAGGATCCGGAGAATGGTTGGCAAACTTCAATTTATCACCTTTCCGATAAGCATCAAGAACAAACTACGCAGAAACAGAAGCTTTTGCATGTTTAATCGAAAAGAATAGACAATAAGTTTGAAATTAGAACTAATTAAGTTGCGACGTCATGTATCGTGCCTGATCATTCAGATTGAAGAGAAACGAAGAATTTTCACGGTCATATATTTTGCCACGCTTGTCTGCTTCCCGATGTGAGATCAGTTCACCAGTGTACTCACCAAGGTATTCATGCTTGCCAACACTATTCTGGAGAATAGATAAAAATGAAAATCCAAAACAATAGAAAAACCATGTCAAAGCAATGGACAGAAATATAAAATATTATCACCTTCAAGAAAGCCCCCCAGCCAGAAACATCAGATCGTCCAAGCAAAACCTGTACAAGTGACGAGATCAAGAAAATCATTGAAAAGATGTAGCTAAAAAAAAGAATAACTCAGTGATTTCCAGTAAATTTGGTTTTAATTTTTACCACAGTATTGGTGGGCCCACTAACTTTAACGGCATGAGTCAGTATCCACCAAAGCATTTTCAATGCAGCAATTATAAAAATTTAACCAAATTAATAACATTTCGGTCTGAACAAATAAGCGTAGGGGACAAGAATGTGGGAGAACTGAAGAGTTCGTGCATTAAGTTTTCGTTCACAATATTTAGCAACACTTGCTGTCACCGCAAATCTGTTACATTGTTGCATAAGATTCAACTCTAAGATATCCTTTTTCACCTGGAAACTGTAAAAAAAATAAGAAGAGACACGTCCAAGAATAATCTTGCCCTTCAGCATTGATGGCAACACCAATATTTGATTACTTTCTCAAAAAGGAACCACTATTTCCACAGCCATAGTGGTTGCTTGCACAGTCCCACACATGAACATTTATATCCAGTCAAATTTCAGCGCTGGCTTGTGGAAGCAGCCAGTGGCTGTAGAAATAGTTTTTTGTCAAAAGTTTCACAATTTTAGGAAGCACAACAAATGAAATGGATAGTCCATATCAGTATCAGATCATGCTGGATCTTTCCATTTACTACCCATTATTTGATTAAAATCTCCTAACTATATTTGAGAAATCATCCTCTCTCTTTTTTTTTTACTTGAAAAGCCCATATTAGTAAGGTAGATATCATCAGAGAAGGCTCCCAACAGGTCATTTCTTCGAGAACAAAATCTGCCATATTCTCTTCAATCCCTTTATTTATTATTTATATGCCAGCTTCAATACCACGAACCCACAAGATGATACAAATCTCTTGTTTTCAATAGGTAAGTGAAGAAGATTCATAGTTGTCTCTCTTTTATTGGAGAAATGCAACTTAAGCTGGCGGGATGTCCCATAGAGGACCACTAATTATAAACATGCCAACAACAAACACTCAAAACACTTCTGAACTAACACAAAACCCAATTTTCATCATTATAACTGCACCAGAAATATAGTTGGACAGTGTATCATTCAATATATCCTACGAAAACTGATATTAAACTTATGCTCATCATTTACTGCGCGGTATACAGAAAAATCACAAGCCCTGCATAATTGATGATACTGAAGAAACATTGATTCAACAAACTAAATATACAACACAGGTGCTGGTGATGACTTAGTTTTCAGGTTGAATCATGAAAATAACAGAAGCAACCCATACAGTAACTGTTACCAACACTGGATATCTAACCCTGCAGGTTAAGCAATTCTAATATTCTAAAAGATTCTGCAGTGGACATACTGCCTTCTGAGACAGTTAACATAACCAAACTTTTAACAGGTGGCTCACAGAATTTTCCACAAAGATATAATCACCACAGAAATTACATGCAAATATTTTGTGGGATTGTCCCAGCTATTCCAAATTAGAAATGCCCACTAGAACAACTACTGGAAGCCTCTTTCCAGTCACAAATTTCTCCGTCAGATTTATGGTGTCAAAGCCTCCATAAGAGATTAGAAAGAAAAATCATAACTTAGGTGCTTGATCAGTACCCATTTGATGCTTGTACTCAGATTTCGCAATCTCAACTCAACACCATTTTTCTCTACTCAACAAGTTAATTTTCAAAGAAGGTAACACAAAAAAGACAAGAAGCTGCTTATCTGACTATACATAATGAAATAGGGAAAAACAGAAGAAAATCATGATTACCCGTTGCTGTTGTTTGAGAAGGAGCTTCATGTTCCTGCATTCATAATTATCACCTCTTTGGGAAGGAACCCCTAGAGTGCCATCACCACAACTGCAAGACCATTTCAAAAGACGTAAATGGTGTGGAAAGTCATGCATAGAGAGAGAGAGAGAGAGAGAGAGAAGGGGAGGGGAGGGGAAGGGAAGGGGGAGAGAGCAATAAAAAGTAAAGATGAAAGGAAGTTTAAACACTCATAAACCAAACAATATACAGATCCATATTTTCAGATTTTCAATATGTAGTAGATATTAGATTCGATGCATGTAGAACCTCATGAATGATCAGTTGGTTCATCCCACAGTTCAACTTTCATTCATTTATATATATATATATATATGTGTGTGTGTGTGTGTGTGTCTACTCATATATATAAAGAGCGCATTCCAGCTGCTTATTGTCATCGGAAAATCTTGGTTTTTACTCTCCTTACTTAAACGACCTAATTTGTAATGGCTATAGATACAATTCGAGTTTATTTTGATGATTGTAACGTTCATTTTATAGAACTCCTTGAAAAGATCATTCATGTAAAAGATTAAATCGATCGTATATCAATAATTAAATTATTTAAACATATTTATTTTAAATAAAATAAACAATTTATTCTTAAAACTACACATAGCATTAAACTAAATGTTACGTGACACTATATTTACAACTATTAAACCAATTTATTTTTTACATGAATGATCTTTTCAATACGCTCTGCAAAATAAACAGTTTAAATCATTGAGATAAGCTTGAAATGATCCCATAAAACATATATAAAGAGTTTTCGGCAATCTGAAGTTTAGTTTTTACTTAAAATTTTGTATTGTAATTTTAACCTAATGTATAATGGTTAAAGTTTATTTTGATAACCGTACTGTTAATTTTATAGAACTCCTTCAGAAAATCAGTCATGAAAAAAATTAAATTAATAGGGTATTAAGTACTAAATTATTTGAACATATTTATTTTAAATAAAATAAACAATCTATTCTTAAAATTATTTATACCATTAAAATAAATGTTATACGACACTATATTTACAAATATCTAAGCAATTTAATTTTTTACATGAATGATCTTCTCAATATACTGTAAAACAAAAATTATTCGGATCATCGAGATAAGCTTGAGGTGGGACTATAAAACACACATAAAGAGTTTTCGGCAATCTCCAGCTTTAGGATTTACTTTAACATTTGTATGGTTTTAACCTAAATAACAGTTATAGATATACCTCAAGTTTACTTTCATAAGGTACCGTTTATTGGTTAGAACTCCTTCATAAGATTAATCATGCGAAAAATTAAATTGCTCGTGATATCAATAATTAAATTATTTGAACAAATGTGTCTACATTATATATCTATACTATATATAAAGGAAAGTTGTTTTGAAGCCATGTCACAAAATTTTTAGTTCCAAAATTACTCACAAATTAACTGCAGCATCCGTTATTAGCTAAAGGGATAAAATTGTAAGTTTATTATACAATAACTACTTATAAATTTTTCAAATTTTAAAAAATAATTACGCACATGTATGTGCCACCCCTTCTAGTTTTAAATAAAATAAACAGTATATTCTTAAAATCACGCATACAATTAAAATAAATATTATAAGACACTATATCTAAAGATAATCAATCAATTTATATTTTGCATTAATGATCTTCTCAATATGGTCTACAAAGTAAACGGTAGGAGTGGACATAGTATCGTGTCGTGTTCATGTCGTGTCATATCGGGTTTATGTCAGAAACATCTCAACACTAATTCTACCCATTTAGCTAAACGTATCATTTAACCCAACATTAACACTACCCGCTTATAAATGTGTTAACCTGTTTATAATAACCTATTTAAGAACAAGTTTATATTTTCAATTCCATATATATTTAATCATAAAATTACACAAATGATAATAAATAAAAAGCTCCAAATAATCTGCAAAAAGAGAATGACATGAATACAACTTCTCTCTTAACATGAGCACATCATTAAGAAGAGATTAACATCAACATAACATTAAAAATCTATTTTGATTTCAGAAATTCAAGATCAAACAAAGCAAAACTCGCTCAATTTTATCTATTGGGATTGCAAAAATAGATCAAAGATGAAAAATCAGAAAGCAATTAATATGAAAACAGTGCAAATTAGGAAAGAAGAGAATCGTTGAGGGAAAAAAAAAAAAGAAAAACAGACTTCAGTTGACCTCTTTGTATACTATGAAACCCCAAATTCTTCTTTTTTCAATCTGCGTAGGGTGTGAGAATGAAAGGAGGAGTGGAAAAGAAGACGAGACTGGAGTTTATCGGGGATTGGAGTTCGTCGACGACCCAACGAGGTTCGACTAGCCTTCGACGTCAATTGAATTTCGAAAACGACGACGACAAGGAGCTTTGACGGCAACGAGTGTCGCCTATTGCGACAACGACGAGCTTCAGGCTTCAATTTGCAAGTTGATGCAGCAACAAAAGTGAAATCCTAGAGTAAACTGTAACTAGTACAGAATAAAGGTAATACTTGATAGACTAAGAAGTGAGAAGCCACCTCGCCTCACCTATTTCAACTTTCGAATAGGGTTTTAATTTTTAATTTTTTTTGTAAACTTGATAATTGATTTTGCTTTTAAGTAACAATAACATAGCCCTATATTAATTATGGGCGCTGATTTTGAGTTTTCCCTCCAAAATTTTTACTTTTTCTTTTACAATGCATAACATAATTATAATGGGTATATAACTAGGTTATATATATGTTTTTAACATGTTTCGAGTTCGTGTCGTGTTTCGGGTTGACATAAAAATTAAACGTGTTAGGTGGATCATTTTTGGATTACACTGGTTCAACACTAACCCAACCTATTTATTAAACGTGTTATCATGTCGTGTCATTTTTTAATTTCGTGTCGAAATATTCGACCCTATCCTTCTAACTTCGTGTAAGGTTCAAGTCGTGTTAACATGTCGTATCAAAAATTTTCACCCCTAATAAACGGTTCGAATCATCGAGGTGAGATAAAAATGTACCCATAAAAATTAAACTTTATCATAATAGGATGTTTTCTACCATGCGATTACATGACATTCTTTAATTGTTTCGACGGGAGAAATTGAACAAATAAAATTTTTTGATTAATAGATAATAAAAGCACAAACAACTTAAAAACTAAGCAACATAAAATCTAACTTATCACTTCATCTGAACTTATTCTTATTTGTTCATTTTATTTTCATATTTCGATGAAGAGTTTTTACTTTTTTTCGACTCGTCTCAATTAGAGAAGTTGAAAAGTATAATAATTTGACTCAAAGATAAATTTTTTTGCTAAAAAAAAAAACAAGTACAATAAAATATGAAAACAAATCATTTTTCCCAAGGAGACCATTATTAAGTTGTAGATTTATTGTTTAACATTATGCTTATTTTTAAAAAATTATTAATCACTACGACAAAAGAAAGTAATATATATATATATATATATATATTCTTAGTAAAAGATGAAAAAACACTAAGATTTAAAATAAATAACATAAATTTTGACCTATTAGTTTATCTCAACATTTATTTTTTTACTTCTTATAAATTTTTAGGGTTAAATTTAGAAATTTTTTTGGTTGTTGATTGATGAATCCATACTATTTTTTAATGAAGAATTTTTGTGATTTAGTTGTGAACCTGTATAGTAAAACTTATAAAATGCATACCCTACAATCTAGAGTTAGAGTGCATCCTAAAATTTTCTCTTTCTAAAATAGAATAATCTATACTTTCTGAAAATGTTCACTAATTTTTTTTCATGTAGCGTTGTTTCCCTCTCTACATATATATTCACATATATAATATCTAAATAATAAAATAACTTGGATTTTTTAAAAATGGCTTAGATACCGAAAATATCACATTTTAAAAATATGTTATTCTCTGACACATTTTAAAAATAATGACTGACATTAATTCAAATTTAGATCTTGAGGTCGACAATAGCTGTTTGGAGTGGAATTTCTCCCTCTATTTCGCTTCACAAATGCTTTTTAAATTTCATACAAAATTACGGCAAATGCAACAATTTATTTTCATTATAAATAACATTTTTTCATAAATTACGCTTTCTTCTAACTACAAATGTGTTGGGCCTAGATCGAGGGCCTTAACAGCGGACTACTTAATACACACACACACATTATTATAATAAGCAAACACTAGAGATAATGTAAAATTTTGGTGAAACCATGTTACAAGGTTTTTACTTCTATCAATAAGGGTAAAGATAACACTTTTTCATTGGGTAAATTACCAATACTTCCCTCAAGGTATTGATCAAATACAATTAAGCACCTGAAGTATTGGAAATTACACCCCGCTCCTTAAGATTTAAATTCGCATAACAAATAGCCACCTCCATTAGTCAACCGTTAAATTGACTAACGGTTCACGACGATAGCGAACAATTTCATGGAGACAACAAAGATGATGGTGGAGGTTCATGGTGATGACAACAACAATGGTGGCCCTCCCTCTTCTCAATGTGCTACATCACCCATTTCATGACCTCTTCGTGCAACGCTCCATCCTCCAACAAGCTGATTTCTCCCAATGTTCCATAATCGTTGCTGCAATTTACATAGGAGTAGAAATTAAGGCATCAAAATCCTACTCTAGAACATTGTCCTTAGCTTCCCATAGCAAGCCTCCCATTTTGACTTTATTTTGGCCTCCTACTCCAGTTCTTGCTCCATTCCTAGAAACAGAACCATCGTCAGGTTATATTCTTCCCCTCCACCTATTGAACCCTCAGTCCAATGTTCCTCTAACTTCGATGCCCCATATCTGACCCTCCCATTATTACGACTTCTGGACCAAATGTTCAGGAGCAGGAGACCCTCCCCCAACCAAACGCCTACACTGAAATCTGATCTTATCTCACCCTGATCTGTCTCCACAATGTTCCCTAAGAATGGTCCTAATCCCCAGTTGAAAATTAAACATCTCACCCTCTAAATCCTCAACCTTCGACATCAGTCCCAACAGAGATGGCCGTCGTGGAGGACAAAGATGGCCGTGGCGGAGGATCGAGGCATGGAGCTTGATGGCGTTGAGCCCAGCACCGGACATTAGGACTGCAAAGAGGAGCTCGTACATGGCGAGGGTGTTGGGGGCCACGACAAAGACAACATTGCCTCGCTCAGCCCTGAGGGAGGCAATGGAGGAAGCCAGTTGCAGACATCGACAAAGAGTCTAAAGACCAAGTGTAGGTGGTGGCAGCGGTGGCAGTGGAGTTGTAGACGATGGAGGAGCAATCACCGTGCATAACAGCAGATCTCTACCCTCCAGGTTCAGGCGGGGGGGAGTTTAAATGTACTCAAGAAAAAAGAGTGTGAATTTATAATTCCACTATAGATATGTTAGTCAATTTAACGGTTGACTAACGGAGAGGGACTATTCGTTATGCGAATTTAAATCTTAAGAAACATAATGTAATTTTCAATACCTCAAGTGTTTAATTGTATTTGATCAATACCTCAAGGGAGGTATTGGTAATTTGCCCCTTTTCATTTAATTAATAAAGGGTAAATATGTCAAATTAAATTAACTATAAATAACTTCCCACTTTCTATATAACTACCCATTTCTTACATCACTTCTATATAAATTCTCAAAAATATTATTTTCTTTATTAAAAAAAATTAACACCACTTACTATAAAGAAAATATTGGACTAGCATCGCGAGGGCCACAAATCTAGCATACATATATAAACTAGAAAGTTACCCATGCCTAAAGGCACTATAGAATATAATATGATTTATATATGAGTTTTGGGCAACAGTAAAAAATAAAAATTAATTAGAGCAATAACTTACTTAAATTAATTTGATCATAATTTAAAACTTTATTAAAAGTTGGGTTCACTCAATTAAAATGGAGTTCACTCATCCTAAAATCCAAAAACGAGCAAACACTCCACTCTTTTTCATTCACTTTTTCTCTCTCTTACTCTTCTCCCCAACCATTAGATTAAAAAATTCTCAACCTTTCAACTTGTCACATAAGACAAATGTCTTATCAATACCCTTCTAAAATGTAACATATATATAAATATAATATATATATATATATATATAACAGCTTAAGTTTGACAATTTGAATCGACTGGAGTGAGAATATGGCCGCAGTAATCAACCAAAACACATTTTCTGCAATTCCGATAAGTGGCATGCTCCTAATGCTATACTTTTCTCACATTCTTAATATATTATGCAAACCACCAAGTGCTGTTAAGGGGTAGAAACCCAAAGATAGACAACAAATACCCTAAACCACAAAAATAAAAGAAAGAAAAAGCTCAAGAATTATAAGAAAGGAATGCTTCCCCAAAATCCATTAACACAGCAAGGCCAACTAGGACTAATTCTTACCATAGAAGATAAAGTTAAAACACCATGCTTTATAAGCAAAAACTCATTTCAAAACCAAGACTAAGATTTAAACTTCACTTGCTAGTCTTTAAAGACAAAATTGAGGAAAAGGCAAGACAAACATTGGCCATGCCCAGAATCTTGTTTTTTATTTCCATTTAGATTAAATGCCAGTAACTTTTTTTTGCTCTAGGTCAACTGCGAAACAAATTCCATACTCTCTACCATTTTTTACCCTCGCTTTTATCAAATTACCTATGCATCAATGTAGAGTGTACATTAAGTATTCTTATTTCTCTATCTCATCCTTATCTACAAATTTCTGGTTGTTTACTATTTTGCACTCTAGCTCAAACGATAATGTCAACAAATTTTCCTATATATTAACAACATATTCAGTTTCAGATATTCAATTATCCCAAAAATCCACTCCACATTTTCTCCTAGCTCAATAGGTTGACCTTGGTCGAATTATCCCAAAAATCCACTCCTGTAAGCTTCCAAAGCTAGTTTTCACAGAATCCAGAAAGTGATAGAACAGAAAGATCTAGAGCAACAAGATTATACTCACCTGACCCAGCAATTCCTACAAACATCTGGATCACATTCCCTGTCTGCAGCGAAGCATGGACACTGACGACTCCGACACTGACTTTTTGCACAATGACAGCCTCTAAACCGATTCTTGCAAATCTTTGGGCATCTAAATAAGAAAACAATATGGCATTTTGAAAGCATTGAGGCTTGTGGAGTCAGGTAGGAATAAAAAATTATAGAAATAAAAAAATAAGATGTTTTATATCAAAAACTACAATAATGCTTATTCCTGATAAGGAACGACAAAGGCTAACCCGCAGTATTTTTCACAGCAGGTCCCATTTACGAGGCAAGGACACTGCTTTCCACAAGCAGATTGGCACCCACATGGGTTGAACTGCCGGCAGGGCTGATCTTTCCTCTCAGAAATCCGTTTTCTAATTGAATGGTATCCAGCAGACTTCCAAGTGTACTTTAAGCGGCGAACTCTACCCCTCCTACGTAAAAATCTAGATCTTCTTCTAACTTCATTACCCTGAGGAGCATTTTACCCAATAAAAAGAAAGAAAAAATATAAGATGCTGAGTAATTAAAATAAGGACCTAACAAAACATACCAAAATACATGGACAACTTACTAACCATAATTTGATTACAATCAGCCTTGGAATAGCCTTCGAGCAGAGAGTTCACACCATCACCCGCTCGGGAGGATAGCCCATTCTTAGAGCAATTCATGTACAGAAATACCTCCAAACAAGTCTTCATACCATTCATAAGATTCCTGGCAATTAAACAGCTGCAATGACCAATAAAGAACATTGTTAGAGTCAAAGGAACTCAGAATTGAGAGATCTTCTGGCAAAAACATATGTCATTAATAAATAAAAGCTCTAGCAATCTCAGTGTTGCATGGAGATGACCAAACCGTGTAATTCAATTTTAAAAACTAATCACACACATAGCAGTGTAACACCAATGACCTAATATACCGGACAAGTACCATGAGCAAGAAATTCACCGACTTAGAAATAGACAACTCTCCATGTCACATTATTATTATCATGCGGCATTTGGCAGTTGAAAACTAAAGCCCCAATACACCGACACTAGTGCAGAGTTAAATAATGCATGGAATCAGAAATTATTGATTGAGAGTCAGAAGCCACAAAGCAAAAGCTTCCGTTCAAACCAACTAAAATTCCATGTCATAATAAGCCAGTGCATGTACAAGAAAAATAAGAAATAAGAATATTGAACCGTGTTCCATGACAGTTTATCTAGGAACTTGCTTTAATATTCTTGCCTCAAAAAGAAATTTCAAGCACTTCCAAGATAAACAGTCATGGAACTCAAGGCTATTCATATTCATCTCCCATGGGTATTCATATTTATCTCCAAC
This sequence comes from Heliamphora exappendiculata, assembly GCA_034768845.1. NCBI lineage: Eukaryota > Viridiplantae > Streptophyta > Magnoliopsida > Ericales > Sarraceniaceae > Heliamphora > Heliamphora exappendiculata. The sequence goes on along the minus strand of JAOTRH010000018.1, from coordinate 3,603,958 downwards.
CTCACTGGGAAGTTGGAATAGCTAACGAAGTTGAACATGACTTCATTAGGTCACTAACCTGTTCCTTCCAAATATCTCTAAACCTTTTTCATAAAGGGCTTTTTCAATAGTTTTCCATGGTTTACCCACAATTGTTTCTTGTTTACAGATGTTTTCACCCACAAACTCTTCCTTCCGCAAGGTGTCATCACTATGCACTGGTTGGTCTCTAATAACCTCATTTGATGGACCATCAGGAACTTCCTGCAGCACAATTTTTTTACTCTCAATAACTGGAGATTCCTTCTTCCTATGCCGTCCAGTGCCTAAAGACTTAAGTTTCTGCGAAGAAGAACTAGCATCTTCATTTTCTTTATGAGAATAAGATCGAAGTTTCATATCTCTCGAACCAAGACTTCCACTCATTAGTGAATCAGAATCAGAAGCCATCATTTTCTTTTGCCTTTTCCGCATGCAAACCAAAACACGTTCAGCAACTCGCTTGCTATTCCTCTTATGAATCCCATATTTTTTGGCAAGCTTAGACTTCGTTGGCGATGAAGAGTGGGGAGTAGAAATAATGTCCTGTACAGGTCTGGTCTCTGAGTCGCTGCTTTCTGACATGTTTCTTGCATTTGAAGAAGCACTTTCACTATGAGATGACTTTGGCCTCCTTTGTACAGATGGACCAAGAGATTTCCTCCTGGATATTTGAGCCCGGGTACCATCAGGGGAAGGGACAGGTTTTTCTTGAGAATCTACCCGCATGGAAGAACTCGGAGTCGCATTGCATTCTGGTTTTGGGACCTAGAACACATGGTCAAGTAGAAGCTACTTCATTAGTTTTCTTATCATCCTTCAGAGGAATTAATTCCCCGCCACACTAATCAAAATGATCATAGCAAACAGATGGTGATGCCAAAACCATAGCAGAAATTAGTAAAATGTGATGGCACCACATCTAAGAGGAATGCTGAAGCTGGGGAAATCGATCATTAGCGTCTGTAGAATAAAACTAGTAACATCTACCAGTTTATAGCAATGTGGGCCACACGGTACATTTTCCTCATCTAGACAGCTCCATGGAAATTGTTTCTCACTCTGAAAATTGAGATATTAGTCAGTAAAATCAAATTCCTGAGAAGGCAATAAAATTTTTATGGCAATGGTATAACCAAAGTCAAGTAATCAACGTACAGGAAAGACGAGATCCTGGGAACATCCATGCAACCTACAATCAAAGACCTGGCAATAGAAGACAGCAAGAGTACAGAGGTAGTTATAGGACAGTGGCACCAAAATATAGAGAATTATGAAGTATAGTGATGCTTACAAGACATCGACGACAAAACAGGTTGTCAAAAGAGTCCAGAGCTGCATCAAGATCTTTATGAAGAAATGAATTCCCAGAGCCCTCCACAGGATTCTCACCCTTAATAAGAACTTCATATCTCTCCTGTATAAGATGTTTGATGGTGGTTCATATCTCTGTAAAGCCAGCACAAAAACAAATGGGAAACAGCTGGACCAAAGTTTTCACTATGACCAGTTTTTAGTAATAAATGGGACAAGACTGAGAAGCAGCAAGGAAGAGCGAATGCATTTATTGAACAGACAATAGAATTAAGACCGAAATAAAATTTTCATATGAAGTGCATTGTGCATACCTTGATTTCACAAGGTTTTCTGGAAAAACACTGTGCTAGTGCATCCAATACAGCATCAGATAAACCAACATCTTTGATGGTCATTCTAATAGAGGAGAAAAAATAACAAAACTGTCAGAACATGTGAAAATATTACTTGACCATGCAGCCATTAATAAACCAGACAAATCTCAGATAATAAAATATAGAAAATAATGAAATCTCAGACATGGAAATGTTAGGCCGGATTCTTTTGTGTAGCTATGCCAAACCTAGATGAAGCATATAAAAACAAGAAGCTGAAAATGGACTGTTAACAAGTTAGCAGATAATTGAAATAACGGGGGGAGGGGGGGCAAGAAAATATAACCAGTGACTGTTATCTCTACCAGCTCTATTACTGTGAGAAGCTTTTAGAGGGAGATACTCAAACTCCTTGGTCATGAACTGAAGTCCTCTTTATATTGGATAGTTCAGACTTCAGACCATAAGTTCGTACGTTTCTGTTGCAGCAGGACAGTGATTTCCGTAGAACAAAATCTCCTTAAGTCTGCATCTTTTGGTTCGAGAGAACAAAATCTCCTTAAGTCTGCATCTTTTGGTTCGAGAGATTGCTTACATAGTAATATTAGAAGCGAGTTTCAAATACCGTACCAGATAGAGTACCGGTTTTTTCATTGATACGGTACATACTGGTACCCGTGAAATACTATGTACTGTTTTAGATTTATTGTTACAAAATATTACATATTTTTAAAAAGAAAAAATCCAACAACAAATAATTTACTGTAACAGAAATGTTTATTAACCGCAATACTAGAATCAGTAGGACTAATTTTATTTTTTGGCTTCTTTATTTATAAGGAGCTAACACAAAAGAGAGAAATTTTACTTATCAGAAAAGGGGGGAAAAGGATACAGAAATTTCAAACAAAATTGGTGAAAAATCCCTCAAATTAATTTTGACATGAGAGAAGGACACTCCAAAAGTTTTTATTGGCTAAGGTCCCTCAGTTTTACTTTTGTTAGGCATAAAGTCTTTTAAAACATTTTTACCCTTACACTAAGGATTCTGCTAGTCGTGCAAAACCTTCTGAAATCAGTAGCGAACATTAAAAAAACACTAAGGGGCCTAACACTTGAGGCTACACCAGCTACTCATTCACAAATACCATGCATTCATTAGAGAATCTGATTCAGAATTTGCTGGGTTTTTAGCTTAAAATAAAGACAGTTGTAATCACACTCTGGCCAAGTTAAATAGAAATGATTTCTTCACAATAATTCTGGAAAAGAGTAAGTTATATCATATATGGCGTATCTATTCTGCAGGAGAAAAACTGCTTCTCCTTGCCTTTCTACAGATTGACCGACATATAACATTAACATGCCATGCAAAAGAAGTTAAAGTAGTTGGAAAAACAAAATAAACCATCAGCAACAAAAAAAATACTAGAATTTGACACATAAATTTCACTGTGAAACTAAAATTTTATTTTCTGTGATAAAATATTCATTTTGCACAATTTTTTTAATTTCATGTATATTATTGAGATCTAAGTATTGGTTGTACCAAATTTGCTAAAGAAGACTTTCAGTTCTTAATTTTGACAAACCTTATTGAATCTGACCACTAAACTTATATGTTCAATTTATTTTTACAGTGAAGTTTATCTGTCCCTTTTTGAAAGAATTTGGCATCCATCACGAATCTTGTTAATAGATCTCCACAAAAGGATTCCAAAAGTAACATTTTTTTAAAAAAATGGACACGTAGATTAAAAGTTACAGCATTGTAAAGTTCAAGGCCTGTTAGAGCTTCTTCAACCTGCAAAAAATAAAATTTGATGGTAGGGGTATTTTTGAGAATTGCGTTTGTAGAGCGCACCTGTCCTTATTAGGGTAAAAGTTTTTCATATGGACCTTTGGCAATAAAGTATTTGAATGAGGGAGCTCTGGCCAAGTCTCCCTAAATTTAACATTTAATATTTTTTATAATGAGCTAACATTGACTAGTTAGAGGACTCTCTCTCCAAGATACGTTTGAATCTTGAATTTGAAGTGAAACACAAATGGAAAAGAAGAGGGGGAAAAGTAAATAAAAAAAGTTTTTTTTTTTGTTTAATTTAGTTATTGGTCAAAACCATCCGGTATTTTTTGTACCCCCTGATATCATCCAATATTTGCCGGTATGACCGGTACCGACAGGTATTTTAGGCGGAACAGTATTAAACTGTTACGATAGCATTTTTTGTCCAAAACAGTATGTACCAGACTACCAGTTGGTACGGTAACATTGACTAGAAGTGTTATGGTTAATTCTTTCTGAGATGAAAGATCGCGCTTTCTTGATGCAACCGTCATCACTCCATTACCTAAATATATAAATCGTATTGAGCCCTTGTACTAGCTCGTGACCACTGTTCTTTTAATTATAGGCATTTCACTTAAAGATTTTACCTTTTCAGCACTAATGCTTTGAAGTTGTTTTCAAGTATATTTTACTAAAAATTTTCCAAGTATATTTTACTAAAAATTTGCCAACATACAGGACCCTGCTTGATATGAGCTCAAACCAAACACATAATGGGAGGTTGGCCTCACGTGTAACCGGTTGCACTGAAGATACTGAAGCAAACGTCAGGAACTGCAAGCTTTCATGGCACTAGAAGCATGGAGGAGGCTAGCACCTATGTTACAAGGACTAACGTACAACTGAGGTGTCTAAGTGTCAGATCATCAAATCTTCAAAATCCACATGTCAAGAAGACTAGAATATGAAAAAATATTAAAAATCCTTCATATATATCTTTTTTGTAGGACAAATGAAGTTTACAAGGTTTTATTGAGCATTTTATATTATTAGAGTTTATACATAATTTATAGTAAATTCGAATCACTAATATCCTTTCTAGATAAATGTCTAACTAAAAATGTGACAGATCTTATACCCTTATCCAAGTGCCGAGTGTCTAATTAGGGTACTTTATACATTTGGAAGAGTCCATATAGCATAAACTAGCGCAAGACAAAGGAGGCTCGTGGAAAGTTCAAGATCATCCCGAAAAGGACTAGCACGTGAGAGACCTGAAAGAGTTCAGAATGTTCCAGAGTCTCCTGGAGGATTCAAGTAGACCTTGGGGGAACCCTAAGAGGTTGGTCTGGTAGTTAAGGCTTGAGACTTAGGGGTTTGCTCTCTCCAAAGTCTAAGGTTCGAAATCTTTTAGGTGCTATCAACTATTTGGGACTAGTGCATAAGAGACTTTAATTGGGGCCCCCGCAAGTGAATAGTGGGATTTGCCACCCGAAGATTAGTGGATGTGCGCATAAAATGGCCCGAACACCCTGATATATCCAAAAAAAAAAGACCTTGGGGGGGTTGTAGAAGACTATGACATGTCTTAATGCATAGGAGAGAATTCTAGAACATAGGAGAAGATTAGGGAAACCCATGATATTTCGTAAGAATATTCTAGAAGGTATATTGTACCCCTTGGATTAAGTTGATTCTAACTATTCATTGAGGAAGTAGATGCCTATATAAAAGTGGAAGGTCTCATTTGGAGCACAGCAAGTCAGTAAGTACTTGGATACATGATGAGTGAGAGAGCTCTAGAGTTAAAATGTCAAGTGTTAGCTTGAGAGTTTGTTAACACTTGAGAGGAGTTATAGCCTTGTAAGGCCTTGCATACAAAGTCTTTGTATGGTAAAGTTCTCTTACCCAAGATCGATGTCTTGTGTGAGTGTGAGTCCAATACTCAAAGACCTTAGCAAGGTTGCTCGAGTAGTAAGGCTAACTTACACGTTCGAGGGTGCATTGTATAGATGCTGCACAATGCACAAGTGAAGTGAAAGTTTTGGCTCGTGACAGTTGGTATCAGAGCAAGATTGCAATGGGCGTAACCTACGTTACATAGACTCAGGTACGGGTGTTGGGTGTGGATATGTCCTAAATGCCAACTCATCTAAGCCTCGTATCAAGGGACAATGGAACACGGCAAAAAAATCATATTCTTTAATATATATTTTTTTATTTTATAAGGTAAATGGTATTTACAAGATTCTATTAAGTATTATATCAAAATTTATGCATAGTTCTATAATAAATTCGAATTACTAAATATACTTTCTAGGTGAATATCTAAATAAAAATCTTGGGCACATATCCCATACTCTTATCCAAGAGTCGAGTGTCCAACATGATACTTTATACATTTGAAAGAGTCCATGTAACATAAGGCGTAACCTATTAGATGAGGACAAGGGCGACCTAGCACCATGTGGTTCGAGGGCATTGTAGTGTTGGGACGTCACCACGGGGGTGAAGGAACTCAAGAAGGCATGGATATGACATCACCACTGGAGGATCCCAGAAGACCCTTGGAGGACGTAGATGACTCTGCCATGTTTGGGCTAATGTGGAGTATCTATATAACAAGTTACAATAGTTGATGTGACATGTATCTATTGAATCAAGGGCTCTTATTCCTTCTAAACAATCCAACGGTGAGATGAAATTCATTAGGACTTTTGTTTATTTGATCGGTTATTATTTAATTCAAGCATAACTACCAATTAGGATGTGATAATTTTATATTTTTTAATTGATTTGTTATTATTTAATTTGAGTTTTTGAACAATTTATTGATCTGCCACTACTATTTTTTTTTATATTTTTATTCCCTTATAACTTCAGTGGTCATTGGAAGCCACTAAATGATTTTAAAAAAATAGTAATAATGCATTTAGGCACGAGTTATACCTAGTTCTAGAACATGAGAGAAAAGTTAAGAAGTCTAGATATTTTTTTGGAATATTCTAGAGGGTGTATCTTAGCCCTTGAATCAAGTCGATTCTAGCAATCCATTGAGGAGGTGGATGCCTATATAAGCGTGGGAGCTCTCATCGAGAGAGCAACAAATACTTGGATACTAGGATACTTGGTGAGTTGGAATTGGAGCCATGCAACAAGGTGATCATTGCTACTAAAGCCACTAGGCTGGCTTCACAAAAGAAGTTTCATGCTCTTGAACCTAAGAATTATAATGGTGCAAGAGATGTCTATGAAATTGACAACTCCATTTGGGGTATGGACTGATACTTTGACAATGACAGCATCGATGGCGAGGATGAGAAGATAAAGACCACTACCATGTACCTCACAAATACAACTTTGTTGTGATGAAGGAGACGTCATACTGACATGGAAAAAGATTGTGCTGACAGGAATCTCCGAGGGATCTTTAAGGGATTCGGTGAAGGAGTACTCCGTGTTATTGATAGGGATCCCCGATAGGGCCGAGAGAGAGGCGCTGTTTCGATTCCTAAATGGCTTGTAACCTTAGACAGTGCGGGAGCTACAGAGTCGAGAGGTAAAAATACCTTGCGACTGCCTTAGCAGAGGTGAAGAAGTTGAAGGAGCCCATGGGAGTATGGGATAACCATTGCCAAGGGTGAGGGAGTCCACCATTCGAAAAAGTTCAATAATGCGAGATCACATCCAATTGCCACCGATAACGAGTGTAGTGAGACAGAGTCCCAAAAGGTAGGGACGAACTAAAGAAAGGGTAGCGCAACATGAAGAAGCACGAATCCAAGAATAAAGAAGTACAACACTTGGTGAGAAACCATCTACTAAGGAAGGAGCCCTATGCTATACGGAAGAAGCCGTAAAAAAGCTTCAACAATAAGGGCGCTTCAACAGAGGAAGCACAACTTGGAAGTGTTCAACTTCTTAGGTCAATCATTAAGAAGAATGGGAAGAAACAAAAGCCAGAAGCATAAAAAGTAAAGATGTGTCGTATGCATAGGTGATGGTGAATGGATAATGCTCTGAGGCATTGATCGAAATTAGAGCACCTTAGTGGTTGGTCATCAAAGCCTTTCCTGAAGAGTTCACCATTGTGAATGAATGGTCGTTGAGCTCTCTTTGTTACTATTACGGTGTCTAATCGCATCGGGGGTAGGGCACCATTAGTGAGAAAATCTATGTACAGTTGTTTCCAATCGGGGTAGACTCCTATGAAGTTGCATTCTTCTCGTGACGAGGGCTCTTGGCATCTAGGACATCCACTTTGGAGCTCAGCTGCTTCCTTGGCCATGTCAGGCTAGTAAAATCCACGACATTGCAGTTGTCAGTAGAGGCTTACATCCTCAGTTCCACAAGACTGTTCGTGGACTTGGCGTAAGTGGGATTTAGCCTCTCTTTCTCCAACGCAACGAGCCAAGACACCATCGGGTACCCTGAAATAAAGAACTCCCTGATAAATTGTAAAATTCTTCAAACTCATCGTTAAGAGTGTTCCGGATGGGTTCTTGAGCTTAGTGGCGATGGGTGTTCTCCAATCTTGGACCTCTTCTTCGAGGATAATTTCAATGACCGAGCAAGGGAGAGAGCGCTTGAGCACTTCAATCTTGGTTGCTTCATCTGGTACATCAACCATGGAGCTACAGTCGCTAGAGCGTCTGGGTGATGGTTCTCTGATATTGGGGTGTGTTCGATTCGGACCATCTCTAATTTATCTATCAGTCGTTGCACGATGGTTCTGTAGGGAGCAAGTGGAGGATTTTTTTTGGCATATTTGCCATTAGTTCGCCTGACCACGAATTTTGAGTCGCCTTTGATGCATAGTAAGATGACCTCTAAATTTAGGGCCGTCATAAGGCCGAGGATTAGTGCTTCGTATTCGGCTTCATTATTTGAGCAATGGAGCGCCAACTTGTATGACAGATTACTTGTTGCCCCGCTGGGGACCAATCAAGACAATCCCAACTCCACCTCCTTTGGAAGTAGAGGATCCATCGAAGCTCAAACTCCACTCTCCACTTGTGGTGATGGCTATCGCCTTGAAACTATCTCCTGGGAGTTCCTCTTATGGTGGCTCATATTCCCCACTTGAGAAGTAGGCAAGGAGATCTGCTAAAGCTTGGCTCTTGACGACTCTAAGGGTTTTACAAATTATGTCATACTTTGCCAAGGAGAGCAACCATCAGGCCAACCGTCCTACGAGTGCAGATCGTGTTAGGAGGAAGCGAATGGGGTCACATTTTGTGATGAGATAGACGGTATACGAAAGGAGATAGTGCCTAAGCTTTTGCACAGCAAAGATCAAAGCTAAGCAATGCCGCTCGATGGAAGAATATCGTGCCTCTACACCTTGAATGACTCGGCTAAGATAATGTACTGGCCACTCTATCCCATCTACCTCTTGAGCTAATAGGGCCCTGATGGAGCGCTGGGTGGATGCGATGTACAAGAGGAGGGGTTTCCCTTGTTGAGGATGAGTCATTATTAGTGAGGAGGTCAGAGCAAATTTGGTTTTCTTTAATGCTTCCTGGTGCTCTACGCCCCAAGCAAACTTTGCTCCTTTCTTAAGTAGGTTGTTAAATGGCTGGGAGATTGTTTGCCAATGTCGGGATAAACCTTCTTAGGTATGATGTCCTTCCTAAGCAAGTCCTTGGTTGATCGCGGTCGATTGAAGGGGGGCATGTCTTTGATGGATGAAATTTTGGTGGGGTCTGGATCGATGCCATGTCAATGGACTATGCATCCGAGAAACTTGTCGGAGGTGACGCCAAATGCGCATTTCAACGGGTTTATTCAGAGACGATAACATATGCACCACTCAAAAACTCGATAGAGATCTTTAAGATGAGTATCGCCCCCCAAAGATTTTGACCACGAGATCGTCCAAATAGAATTTGACTTCCTTATGGAACATGTCATGAAAGATGGCGCTCATAGCCTGTTGGTACGTTGTGCCTACATTTTCAGACCGAAAGACATTCCAATATAAAAGAAATTACCAATAGGTGTTTGAAACGCGGTTTTTGGAGCATCCATGCTGACGGTCCCCACGACAAGCAACCGGCTCACCTCATCATCGCCGATCAATTTCAAGCCGTAACTGATCACCTCGTTGCTGTGCAACAAACTCAAAACCTTCTCATGAAAACTCTACTCACCTTGCAAAGGGAAACCGACTCTGCACCAGGTTCCCAGACGGAAGCAGCTGACCCACCCCTCCCCGTGGGCTCGGAAACTCAGGCACACTTGGAACCTGAGGGGCCAAGGGTGCATCCCCTACCGCCACCACCACTGGCAAAGCAACTACCAACACGAGTTCCCCAAGCTTTCTCTCATGGTGTAGGTTCAGCCCTGCACCAACAAGATCAGCCTAGCTCCTCTGTGGCCCACTTCACCTTACAACAAATGAAAGAGCACGTATGTGCCCTCCTCCGGTCAGAAAAGAAAAGAAAAGAAAAACACTTCTCATGACCTTGATTTACGCCCCCCGGTACCCTATAGAGGTCATAGGTTCCCCCGACCCAGAGGGTTATGTTGTCCCTAAGTTCACTCATTTCGACGAGCGAAGAGGAATCGCAAAGAAGCATGTCACTCGATTTGTAGGCACGCTCGGTGTTCACGACGGAGATAGAAATCCCTTCTTGCCTATCCTTCACCTTAGGAAGGCGAAGTGTGGAATCTGAATAGGCGATGTCTTCTACCGCTAATCCCTGGTGCGAACTGGCACAGTAGGCCTCAAAGCTGGCTAACATCCTCCTTCAATAAACTTTCCACACAGAAATGACCCCACCTACTCTCCCCCTACCAACCACCGAAGCAAGGCTACTATGGTACGTGCCCCCGGCTACCACTATCTCTAGAAATTGCCTGAGTGCATCCAGTCTACATGGGCTCCACCTCATGGGGAACACCTTGGTCCAAGCCAAACTGGCAGGCCACCCAAACTGGCACTTTCATTCCTCTAGAGTATGGCGTTCTGGTTGTTATGCTTCGCACCTCTACCACTATCTCTAGAAATTGCCTGAGTGCATCCAGCCTGTTAGTATGTCATGAAAGATGGTGCTGATCCATACTCACCATCAACAAGGAATGAAAGTGCCATAGGTGCGAAGCATAACAACCAGAACGAGCTAACATACTCTAGAGTAGGGCCATCCTCTCCTACCACAACATCATCATCAGGATATAAGCATCGATGCCGAGTGTCACCCACCCCATCTAGATACGGTCGGGCATAGAACTCCCCCTCGTCATCAATCACTCTGGACAAACTGGCCTGAACAGTAACTCCGCTCCACTAGGTAGCTCGACGGCCTCAATCCTCCACTCCAATCGGACGTGAAACCGGGACAACACTACGAAAGCGCTCGTAGAAGAAAGTTTGGACGATATGGATGTTTACGTAGGTCACTACATCATATCGTCCAGGTAAGCGCTCCCTAGCCTCTCTCAACATGTCTAATTGCCAAGACAAGGTTCCCAAGAACAAAGGCGCAAAAGCCAGACTCACCAACCAACAAAATAGCAGCGATGTCGAATAACCCGGAGTCAATGCCGTCCTGAGGGGGTCCCGAAAAAACATACCAAGTAAGCCAAATTGATAAGAAGGCAATCAAGTGCTCCGGCAACTGTAAACCATCCCCCGGCACGCCATAGCGAGGATCAGCATCATCCGCCCCGCTCAAATCTCGGTACCAATACCAGATGCATCCACTGCATGTATTGTTAGAAGTGGCATGAGGCTTTGCATCAATGTGTTTACCGGTCCTGTTATACAGAGTGCGCAATCTACCGGCAAGCTCCATGGATGATCTCAAAACACCAGCAATACCACACTAGACCGAGGATAAATCTCTCTTTGCGAGGCCGGCCACACCTAGCAGCCCCAATCCCATAAGAGCAGATACATCCTCTTGCGTGGGAGTAATCTCTTCCCAACTGGTAATAAAGGAATGATTGTTGATGCTCCACTACAATAGGATGGTCTCTATCCAACTCCTCTCCTCAGGCACAAAAAGCCCCAAACAATTCTTCACCCCCATAAGAACACCAGTTGCCTTCATCGACCACACAAAATCACTGCACTCCACCTCAGTAGCCCAAATCTCAAAGGCACAAGGGAGACCAGTAGTTTTGGTAAGAATGGAATGCATAGGGAAATTGCCATCTCTCAACTCCAAACCCCAGCACTGGGTTCGGAGAAATAAGACCCTCATCGTCATCGTCCACCTCCTCCCAACCAAACAAAAGACGCTCAATCACCGGCTGAACATCAAATGTGGACACTTTCCTCCAGAAGGCATTAGACAACCCAAGAGGCCTAAAAGTGTGAAGGTGGTTGTACCCTTCAATACCACCACTTGGTATAAAGCGTCGTTCTCCCCTCACACCTCGCCTATATCCAAGAGGCCTCCCGCCTTGCTGTGTCCTCGGTCCACCGGCCACAAGAGCCCTCATAAGAGCTAGGCCTTAGTTGCAGGAATCGTCCATAGTGGTCCCGCTCCCATGTCAGAACCGCGATTCGGCGCTCCAAAGCTAGGAACGTGATTGAATCGCGTTCCCGTCAAGACAGAAGCGCGGATCAAGCTTCCATGGGAGCGTTCACCCAAAAAAAGAAAAAAAATCTCCTTGAATGTTGAATCAGAAAAATTTTATGCGAGAAAAACTAAAATTTTGCAGAAACTTACCATTTCTGATTGTAAATTTATGAGCAGATGCTTTTTAAAGTTCGACCATCACGTTGCTTCTTCCTTTGAAGATCGGTGACGAAGGAGACTCAACGGCCAAAATCGATTCTGACAGAATTAGATCACAACGGCCACAATTGATTCCGACGTAATATTAAAGGACGGCCACAATTGACTGAAACAGATCTAGATCTCAACGGCTGAAATCGGTTCCAACGGAAAAGACACTTCGGAAATGAAGAACTGTATTCTTAGGAGATCGCATGCGATGAAGAAAAGGCTTCGAAAATGACAGTGTAAACGACGAAGGGGGAGATTTTGAGAGACTTCTTGGGAGTGTAAAAATGTCTGTTTGCACTATTAGATTATTATTTATTTTATTTAATTATATTAGCTTTTGTTTGTATAGTTTTAATTTGGTGACTCTTGAGGTACCTGAAGACAAGCATTTTTACAAATATTATAAGAGTGATGATCAAGCAAGATTAAAAATAGTGTATTTTTAAATTAAAATTTTTATTTTATTTTTATGAATTTAATTTATAACAATGTATGAAACTAGTTAAAATTTCAGTTTTTATTAGCTAATTTTGTAGGAATTTTTTTAACAATGTATGAAACAAGTATTGAAATTATATGATATGTGATGAAAGATAATATATTTTTTGAATATTTTAATTTCACATTTTTATGTCTTTTACATATACGCTCCTTTCGGCGCTCCCAAACTTGGATCTTCTACATACCCCTGCTCCCACGTTCCAGCTCCCGCTTTGTGCAACTAAGAGCTAGGCACCTATTCATAAGAGATTCACGCTAATGGATGTCAGAACCAATGGAGTCACCACTCCTTAATTCCTCTAAGAAATTTGTCGTATTCTAACTTTAGCGCCTATATAAACATCATCCCCATGAAGTGACAAACACACCACTTTCTCCATAAATTTTTGTAAGAACTCCATCATAGTTCATCATCATGTGGAGAAGAAACAACAATAACTGGCGAACAAAGAGAGGACAAGCATCCATGGCTCCCCAAGAAAAGAACCCTCCTCACTCCAAGATCTAGTGTCAAGTCGTTCCTTGAGTGCTAGTCCAACCATCGGATCAAGTTGTCCCTTGGTTGCCAGTCCAACCATCGGATCAAGTTGTCCCTTGGTTGCCAGTCCAACCATCAGATCGCTCTCTCCCCCACCTAGATTATCATTGCTTGGTCAGCCACCCCAAAGAGTTCCACCTCCGAAACGACGCTTATCATGCCAAGAAAGTAGTGGCAGAGCCCAACCTCCACCAACTCCGCATCATCATCACCCAAAGGGGGAGAGGGGAGACAAGATGGTCAATCACCAGACCATCTGGTGACCCTATGTCCTACTATGATAGACCCCTCCACCCACCACCTCAAACAAGGGTGGGCAACGAAGGGAGAAGAATTTATAGAGAAATCTTCCTCCCTACACCTACCTTTCTTCACCCCACCAATGAGAATTCCTCTCTGAAGCGCCCAAGGAATCTCCAGTTCTCACTTTCTCGGAACTTCTTCCTACCTCGTCATGCAGCATCGCCCCCAACTGGTAATTCTCTCATAAACAAGAACAACTAGGCGAGAAGGGGAGGCCTTTGGAACACTAATGGGATACGCAGTCATCTGCATATTCGAACCCTTGGACCCCACAGGAGGCGTGTGGCTTATGTGGAATGAGTTCAAAATTGAATGTAATATTCTCTAAACTGACCAAGAAAGAATCCAAGCATTTGTCTGTGTTCCTCCAAGACCTCCAATAAAATAAATGAAAGAAAACTCCATTTTGTAATCGTTCATGAAGACATAAAAATATGCAAGGTTTCAAAAACAAATCGCCACAATAAAGTATGCATATATACATTCATAAATGCATGTATGTAGAGGGTATTAATGTGGATATCTAGTCAACCTTGCATTTAAGCAAGTAGACTAATCCCATCGTCTCTGGGAAAGTAAGCCATTGGACCAATCTCTTAGCCTCCGGGCATGTAGGCCGTAGAGCCAATCTTTTCGCCTTCGAAAAAGTAGTCCGTTATGCCAATCTCATAACCTCTGAGCATGTAAGCTGTTGGGCTAATCTCCTCGCCTTTGGGCAAGCAGACTGCCAGGCCAATCTCCTCACCTCCGGACAAGCAAGCCGTCGGGCCAACCTCTCTCGGGCAAGTGGACCGACCCACGGTCCACGCCATCACCAATATCAACTTAGTTCTAGGTTGAAAGCAGGGCCTAAGCACCTCTTCGCTCGGGAACAAAATAGGCACGTGGTTTGAAGGCTAGAGCTCTAGGGTTTATCAATAGAGTGACCTCCAAGAAACTTCACCGACCGGTCATAGAGAGAGAGACCTAATCAAGACAGAGCTCCCACAAGCTTAGGAGTCGGTATCTAGCCGATCAAACTTGGAAACAGTATGATACGCCATATGATACTCCCTCAGCATATCATACGGACCATCAGAACCAGAAGGTCATATCCACAAAACCAATGGCTGGTGGGGCATCCATCGTAATTAGTGATCTTGAAGATACGGATATCCCCTTCACATCGTCTGTGATATGAGTACACTCCAATCCTCCAGAACATATCATCTTCAACCTTGCTATCTCTGCAAGATACAACATCTCTATACCTCAGGTTGCTCTCCACTGCCACCCTCCCTCTCTCTAAGGCTGCCCTAAACTCTCACCTCCTCCACCTCTGGCGTCCTCAAGTCGCCATGGTGCACTCCATCTTCCCAGACTTCACTACTCCGACCCACGCCAAAACCCCACGCCTACAGTATGTTATACTATCATATGTCTAGCTTATGGCTATGTTTCATTTTCGTGTTTTCGTATCTTCTCTCAAGATAATTAATTTCATGATTTTTTAATGAGTGTGATGATGAGAAATTCACAACATAATTGTGGTTCCAAAGCTCCTTTCACAAATTCATGCATTTCATTTGATTTTAGGAAGGTTTACTCATAAACCACAATGTGCACGACGTGAAACAATTGCATTTGAGTTCTTGAACTTGAGATTATATACATCTACATGACATGAAACACTTGCATTTGAATTCTAAACTGGAGATTCTCAAGTTCAAAAGCTCAAAAGCTGAGATTATATTCATTTGATGAATTTTGTTACATATTATGCTTTAAGGAGTCGATGTCCAGAGTTGACGTGTCATTTCAAATTTGAATTAGAGTTTTGTTGAGAGCCAAGCCTTCAGTTGAGAGTGTCTAGCACTAATAATGGATTGCGTTTATTCAAATATCCTCTAGGATTTTGCTGAAATGCTATGCAGGTATTATAACTATGATTTCGAAATGTTTTACTACTACGCTTATGGTTGTTTACTGAAATCCCATTTCTCTTACGAAAGCGAGATCATTTTGCAAGAATAACTCATATATGGTTGAAAAGTTATTTCTCAATATCTCCAAATGTAATATTTTTATCTAAAATTTCCAAAGTCTTGCGGGTAACTAGCATGCGTTGTTGCTCGATAACGGATGTCAGTTTTGCCCGAAATGCGTTGAGTTTTTCTAGAAATTGCGTGAGTTGTGAACTATGCTCGTGTGGATTGCACCTACCACTGGTGATAAAGAGTGACCCTTATCACTACCGCACCATAGACGTGCGCTTGTGAGTGAGGGTTGGGTACCACCGAAACTCTTGGTTGTGAGGTAGATGACTCCTTTGTCACTGCGGGACATAATACTAGTAAGTACACTTATGAAGAAGTAAGAATTACTTTTAAATCATGAGATACATGGCTTTAAAGACTATTGTTGGGAGAAAAATCTTTATGCTCAAAGTTGCGAGTGAGCATTCTAAATGAATTATCTTTCACTTTTTTTAGATGTGAATTGTTCTAAAACATGAAACTTTAGCTCAAAAAGCTTACTATTGGAGATAGATTATTTTCCTCAGTGCTACAATCAATAACTCTTACCGGCGAGATTTTAAATGCAGCAATTATCTTTGCCAGAGTTATTTCTGCAGAACTATTTTCATACTTCACTTTAGTTTCAGGTTTCATCCTTTTAATTGTTGGAAATCTATCTTTTCACTATGATGCTAAGTACACTCATATAACTTTTTGGTTGCAGATTTTGGTTCAAGATAGATATCGGTCCACCCCAATGTGTGTGTCAGAGGCAGGAGGACTGAAGGCCATTTGTCTTTGGGGACTTGTACAGTTCTGTTGTAACCCTAATGGGTATTGTTACAGCTTGGGCTTGGCTTGTTTGTTGTGAGGAGTTTGTTTTCTTATTTTAATTCTGATGTTGCATAGACTTTTGCTTGTGAGCTTTTGCTAGCGATAACATCCGATGTTTGGACTTTGGACCTGGTGTCGCTCTGTTGTGGTTGTCAGCTTGGACATTGTCACACCCCTTCACACAGGTACAGCACTTGCAGGAGCGAAGTGTGACAGTATATGTTCAAAGAGGACCCAAAAATCATAAAAATCACTTAGTGTTTTCACGATAAAACACGAAACCCACATAGAAAAGAGAATAATGTTAAAAATAAAAAATAAGAATATAATAAAGAAAGGAAGGAAGGTCAAATGACCCAGTCACCCAGCTTAAGAACAAAGAGGTTCACTTTCTAAGAATATGGGCATCTGTGTGCTAAACCAAAAAGATGTTACTCTTTATATTATAGTAGATAAGATTATAAGAATGTAAATAACCAAAACCACAGATTTAACGAACTGCATTAGACAATTTAATTATACTAACCGAAGAACATAATCTTCCCAGTCTCCAAATTCCTTCTTTTCTTCTTCATCTTCAATTATTTCTTCCTCGCTATCGCTGCAAATTAGAGCCTCACCCCCATTTTGATCATAATAAATTCTCCTTCGACCCACTACCGACTGATCTTCAGTCATTCTTTGATTTCTGCATAAAATCAGTGCTATCAAGTTGTGACAACATCAATAAAATAAAAAATACAAGATGGGCATGGTAAAAAAGGGAGTAATACACATCTAGCCATTGTTATATCCACAATATGAGATTCATGACCAAATCAACTTATTGGCTATAAATGATGTTACAAGGCATACATAGTATTTGTATTCTTTGTTTTCCATTTCCATTTCCAACAATATCTTATCATCGAAAAAACAGTCCGAAACAATAACCTGTGAAGTAAAAGACAAGTGGCGCCTTTAAGATCTGTGTCCCATAAAAGGGGTTAGAGAGCAGTTGGAAATGAGAAGCAGTCAATTCAAAGATCTGAGTTTGAATGAAGAATGTAAAGGAATTGAGGCCAATATCTCCAAAAACATTATGTAATGTATGGATCCAATGAGCAATCTTTCTGACCACACAATTTATACACAAATATTAACTGAGAAATGATATGGCCCAGTGGGTCAGTGCCTTGAGAGAAGACATGATATAGCAAAGATAGCCTTTAATACTAATATCAAATTAAGAGCTCTATGTTTTGCTTTATTTCCTTGCTCTCACTAGTAGAGTCCCTACGCCAACATGACAAACCTAAGGCCAGTTGGAGCATTGAGCCCCTGAACTGCCTGCCACAATGCCACGTTGTCCCCAAGAAGGCTCAAAACTATGACCTCCCTATTGGGAGAGAGGAGATACAAACCAATTTATGAGAGGATTTCATGAACTCTAGTTACTACTATTACATTGTCCCAGATGATTACACAACCCTATTCGCATCATCAAATATCAATGTCACAAAATCATCAGGCAAATTAATAAAACAAAGATTTAGGTCATATACATATATCATAAGCAACAATGAATTCCAACTTATTTCCAAAAAAATTTATGTTTATAAATGGGCAGCACACATAAGGTCTGAAACTCCAAGAATAATGTCTTATAAGGTTTCTAAAAGAACATAAGCAAGCAAAAGAAAGTACGTGCTAGATTTGTCAACCACAGAAGCGCAGAAAAATATTTCACTGAAATGTCCTTGCATATATATGGCCATCTTAACGCACCTATCCAAGAAAATCCAAGTAGTATAAGGTGGGAGTCTTTTCACTTCTGAGAGCTTGATTGGGCGAACAGCATTCTTGACTGCTATACTAGATCCTAGCAAAATTGCAGAAGAGGTATTGCCATCTTCTTGGGAACTGCTACCATCCTTATCCCCATTACTTATGTCAATACCATTTTGCATATCAATTGCATCTTTCTGTCTCTTTGTCAGTAGATCTATGCTTTTATCAGTACCTATTACCTTATCGGTTCTTCTTTCCAGTGATAAGTTATATAGATGTTTGCTGACGTCAACCAACTTTAGCCTGTTTTCTTCCATTCTTTTCTGAAGGCAAGAAAAAGTGAAAAATAACAACTAAATCAATCAATCAATCATAGAGATATCATGAGGGCAGGATTCATAAGCAAAGTAGCTAAACTAAATAAAATTGAGGACACGGATGCACCTTTATATAAAAACGACGGTCAGCAGCAACTTGTTTTTTAAAAGAATCAATAACTGATAAGATTTCTTTAGGAGCTGGACTCATTTCTTGGATTCCCTCCATCTGCGGGAACAAAAAGTCAATGCAAGTTAACCTAACATTGTAAATTACACCCAATGCAGCAACTAGGGAAAAGTAGGAGTTGAAAGTAGACAGATGGGATTCAAAAAGTATTATCGGTTTTTAAAAGGTAATATCAGTTTTACAATCTATAGCCGAACGCATGCATGCTTTATGTTTCCAAACAAGCACTGCATCAATATGAAAAAGTTAGAAGATGAAGAAGGTGGACCGTGGATATTACAAAGCACAATGATCCCAAGCCTTATCCACCATGTGGTAATCTATTATGGAATCATTCCGCAAGTCTTTGCACGATTTCCTAATTGGGCTTTGAATTGTACAATGCAATTTCCATGTTCTCTGAATTTCACCAAAATCATGATGATCCCGGTACACTAAAACTAAATTGCACACTCTAATCAACTCTTTAAATGTACAGAAGAAGAACAGTTCTGTCTCTCGCAATGCAACATCTTATGCAGACATGAAAGAATTGGAAAGAAAGAAATAAATAAATAAAACTATGCATATGCACACAAGTATACTTGTTTTTCTATGTGTTAACACAACAAATCCTTAAGGAGCCCGTTCAGTTTGAACTCCATGAATCAAATTTTACATTCTGTTACTCATAAGAAAGAACCCCTGTCAAACAAAAATCTCCCATATCTTTCCTTACAATGTTCATAATTCCATATATTATGATTTCCAAATTTGCTTAGATTTACCCATTGCGTGTGCCACATTCTCCAGGATTCATCTGAGGTTCTAATGTTTCACTTATCCATCAACTATGAACGCAAGACGGACCCAAGATTTTAATCTACTTGTGGCGAACATATATACTAACAAAAAAATTTTAAAAAAAGACTTCAGAGTTGGTTAATCTATATAATTTAGATATAATAAAAGGTAAGGGTGGCCACCGTGCCACTTGTCCTCCCTAGGCCAATCTTTGCCAAACACCAAAAATCAGCTCCTTAGATTTGCAAGCAAGCAACAGCATCCCTTTATTCTCTCACCAACACAACATTACGTAACGAAACACAAAAATCGGCTTTTTCAAGTACAATGCAGCATCCGATTTTTCATCACTCTCCCACAAAGATTACTCTTCTTTTCCTGAACAACCCATAAAACAAAGCACCCAACTCCAAAAATCAGCTGTTTAAGCAAAATGTAGCGCCGACTTTCCCTCTCTCCAACGTAATATTCTATCCCCAAAAAAAAAATTTTTAAAAAAAACTTTAACAAAAAGCCTGTCATCAAACAAAACAATTTGTGTACAAATTCGTGGATATACATTTAGAATGTCAACGTATAGAATGCGGTTGATGGAATGGCGATTTAGACGAGTTTGAGAGATCGAGCTCAAGCATTAACAAAAAGAAGGGTACCGTCGGCTCGGTGGGAGGTTCCGATCTGGAAGCGGAGGCGGAGGCGGAAGGCGAGGGCTTCGGTGACGACATTGTCGGCGGGAAAGACGGCGAGGCTGTGCCTGGCTCGAACTGGAGGTTCCGCGGAAGATCGAACACATGCAACGGGTAAAGCGATACGGCGAGACGTACGGTGAGGGCTCGCGAGAGAGAGAATTTGGCGGGCCGTAGTTGAAACCCTAGATTTCACGGATTGGGAGGGTTGGAAAGAAGGTGGGGGACCGTGAGAAGGGCGAAAAGGCGAAAACGAGGAGGCGCGGCGCTTTTTATTTGTACTTTCTCGACCGTTCCGACTATGGTTTTACATTCATCTGCAAATTTTGTTTAAATTCGTGGGGGGTGGTTTGGTAATTAGGAAGAAATTGGAAGATGAGGGTAGTAAGGGTATAATTTTGGCGGCTGTAGTCCTGGCGGATTAAGTCCGGGCCGGGTTCGCTGGCTCCTCATAAATTTTTAGGTCAGATTGGGCTTTTGTTTGGAGGTTGGCCGAATCCTCAGAGGTAAAAGAGCTTGGGTTCGAATTTACACCTCGGTCTAAACTTTGTACGGGTCTTAATTTTTTTAGATTTTTTTATTTAATTTATATTTTTATTATTTTTATTATTATTTAATTTTTAAATTTATAATATAATATTAGTTTACTATTTTATTAATAATAGTTAATATATTAACTTAAAATTTTAAAATTTAAAATTTATTATATTATACTATAAACTTAAAATTTATTGATTTATATATTATAAACTAATGTATTAAAATTATAATAATAAGTTTTTAAGTTATTAAAGTCAAATAAATAAGCTTTTTTAAAAAGATTTAAGCAAAAACATCTTTAAAAAAAATTATACCAAACAGAAAAGCTAAATCCTATCTTCACTACTGCAAACTAAAATGATCAAATATGAACCACATAATGGGTTTTACAACTTCAATGAAAAAGGAAACGATTTTTTTAAATCATGCAACATAAATTACATAGAAAAATTAATGAGTGGAGTAAAAAAATAGGGGGAAACAAAAGGGGGAAAGGCCTTTGGGCTCGCGCCGGGCCTCAGGCCTTGATCGGGCCCGTATAGTAACAGGCCTTGGGCGGGTCCCAAGTTGCCTGCAGGCTGCGGACCATTTTTACACCCCTATAGCGTAGGTGGCATTTGTGTTTATTTAAATTAAATCCTGGGCGTGTTCTTTCTTATTTGGACTACGAGAGTGTTTGACAATGTTATTGTAAATAGTTTTTAGTTTTTTTGTTACTAATTTTGGCTATAAATTATATATTTTTTTAAATATTTATAATTTTTTATATAACTTATAATTATTTTTTTTTTAATTTAAGTTACAAACTACAATTTTTACTAAGCACTCACAATTTCTGCTACAAACTATAATTTATAAGCTACTAGTAGTAATTTTGTCAAACACCACGTATGGAATCGTCTGTTTTGTGAATAATTATTCTATAATTGTGGACAACTATCCTCTACAAAAAAAAAACCATAAATAGCACACTTATGCAATCAATATATTATTTTTTCATTCCAATTCCCATGCTTTTCTATCGTATGAATAGATGTAATATATATTTTTCTTTCAATAGGATGCAATCTAGAATTATGATAGTAGTAATGTTACTTTCTTGTTTGTTCACTCAATCCCTATTTTTTCTTCTTGGTGTTTTTTATTTTTACTTTTTAATTTTTGTCATGCTTAGCAATTTGAAGTCCTCTTCATTGAAGTAGAAAATATCCACCAACATGATCACTTGTTGAATTGACTTATGATTAAATCTTGTAACGATTTTTCGGTCTTTGCTGATGCACCATCTAATGTAATTTTTTTTTTTTTGAAGAAAATTCAAAAAGTCATATAAAAAATGATGAATGTTCAACTTTTACAAAGTTTGAACTAGTTATCAAAACAAGCCACTTATTGAAATTTTTGACTACTAAATAGAAACTTCTATTGACAAGTGTGTTGCAAGTTTCATAAAAAATATATGGCTTACAATGGACACTGATAACTATAAATGGTTGTCACGATAATTATTACAAAAAGGAAGAAATGCAGCTAAAATTTTCCCAGGTTAATGGCTTTGATTGATTTTTTAAGCAAAAGATGCATTCTAATCATTTTTTGAATCAGAGTTGAGTTCATTCATGGCTAAACATGGGCAAAGTTATGGAATGACTCCTTTCAAAGATTAACTCGAGGGTTGAAATATACAAAATGGACAAGGGAGGTGGTTTGAAATTTTTAAACAACGTGATAGTTATGTGATATTTATATTCAACCGTCTCTAATGTAATAATATTTATGTTCAACCACCTCTAATGTAAGAGATAAGAGACATAAACCTAATGATTAAACGAAAAATTTGTAAGAAGCCTAATTGTAGGCTATGTATTAGTTTTCAATTAGCAGAAGTTTTTTTAACACGCAAGATCTATCATTACAAAACTATTTCAGCGATAGGTTCCCTGTTTGTCACGTACAATTTTTTAGAATAAAAATACCCTATTGTTCCTTCATTAGCTTTTGTTTGCTTGGTAGACACAACACTCAAAATCTAAATTGTTAATAGAAGATGGCACTAAAAGTGAGAATATGAATCAAAATGAAAGACGATTAAGAGAATAATAATGACGATAAAAAAGACGATGATGAAGATAATTATCAAATTGTTATCAATAATAATAATAATAATAATAATAGCTGTGCCTTAATGAACTTGGAGTGAAAAGGAGACAAGATAGAGAGTTGTTTTATATATGTGTGTGTGTAAAAACAAAAAAAAATTATCTGTTTGATATGCATACATTTATCTGTTTAATATGTAAAATAAATAAATTTATCTATTTTCTAAAAACATAAATTTATCTATTTGTTGGGTATTTTTGAAAGAAATCACATTTTTTAAATGAGTTGGACCTTACACGTTAAAATTTTTGTTTATAATCTTGTTTCGAATAAAATCGCGTTTATGAACTCCTGGCTGAGAAATCGATAATTAAATTCATAAACAAAATTTGTATTGTCTTGTCACAAAGGGTTCAAGACGTTTGTAATTAAAGAGTTGGATAGAGGGTCCAAGAAACCATCTTTACAGAGCCGAATTGTAAAAATAAAATGGATTAAGGGGCCGTGGAACTCAAATGGATCCAATTTATAGGAATGATCTGTCAAAAATACTTTATTTTAGACCATTAATAGTACCCCTTTCTCCTTCAAAATTAATTAATCAACCAAAAAATAATGACGAGAATTTAATTGTCAAGTATATTAAGCCAAAATGACTACAAAAACTCGGGAGTTGGATTTTGTAGAAGGCATATTCGTTTTGGTGAAATATATCAATCAAAATTGGTTAATTGCATGAAACTTGAACAGTGATGGTTGGCCAAATATTTGACCATTTGTCTTAATTATGAGAATCTTCATCCTATTTGGATGATTGGAGCACATAAATTGAAAGACAAATTTTGATGGTTGATCAAAAATAATGTTTTGTTAATAAAAATAAATTTTCATAAAGAAATACTAAAGTCGAACATGGCTTGATGCCGCAGTAATTTGATTTAGTTTTTGATTTAGTTTTGATGATGTATAAGATGCATTAATGTGATAATAATATTTGATGTATTTATTAATTATTCCTTGTTATTAAATATGCTTGAGAATAATTGACACAAAATTAGTACATCACGTTTGCTAAAAGAAGGGTATATGCTTCATAAGTTATATAATAATCTTGATTATGCTACTTAATGTGTTAACTCCAAATTGACTCATTTGATGATGTCATTATATTTAAAATACTTTGATCAAATTTGTTATGGATGTTTTTACTCAAATGATAGTTTTGTTATTTGAAAAGACGCATATATTTTGCTCTCAAGCTGTTTAGAATAAAGAACTTTGAGTTGATTTCAATTAGTGGTCATCAGCGGAGTGAGTCGGGTCAGGACGTGTAATTAGTACCTAAGTTCGTCCACAGGCTATTGTGGCGGGGCAGGTGGCAGGGCTTGAATTTAAATAGTTAAGCTCAAGTTTTATCTAATGAGCTTAACTAAACTGGACTGATAGACAGAAAAAATTAAAATTCTCTTTTTTTTTGTAAAAAATTAATTTGAAACTTTTTTGACTTCACAATCTATTCAAAAATAAAAGATTCAAAATGCATAGAAAAAGACAACTTTAGTTTTTTTTTTTTACCTTTGGAATTTGAATTCACTTGTCCTTTTTGGAGCTGCCACAAAATTTCAGGAGCCTCGTTTGCTTTGACTTAATAAAAGCAAGTTTTTTTTTTCACAAATCACAATCTACAAGCTTATTTTTTATTAGATAAATAATTTTATTAATTACATAAAAATTTAAAAGAGTGGTGAAAAATTGCATCACTACAAAGTATGTGCATCTCAACTAGATTGACGTCAATTATTTGCACTTTTCAACCTAATATTACATCAAAATAATAATACAAAATTAAAAGAAAAAGTCTTCAATTCTCTAGGAGAGCTATCCTCAATCCAAGAGGGTGTTGATATTTTTAAAGTTTCTAATTGATCTATTAGTTCTTGTCCTTGATAGGCTTGCTGCATTATTAATTCTGTCAATTGTCAATTTTTTAAGCAAATTAATGTTTCAGTAGTGTCTGGGTTCAAGCTACTCTTTTTTTTAAAAATTATTCGACCACCTGTACTAAAAGCAGCTTCGGATACAACAATATAAATTAAAACTGTTAGTATATCACGAGCCATAATTAAAAGGAGAAAATACCTAGACTCTTGTGATTTTTACTATGACAAAATATCAAATGAATCATCATCATCGTCATCATGTTCAATTGTAGGTTGTTCAAAATAATGTGTTAATTCGGATATAGAACCACTAGTAGTAGTACTAGTACAAGACATTCTTCTACTTTTAGACAATGACATAGCCCACTTCTAGATGAAGAGGCAAAGTTTGTAGTGGGTGTTATGATTATTCTATCTATGCATACTCTAATTTTATAATAGTTATATAAATTATTTAATTTAATCATTGTTAAATTTATTGTTAAAAAAAATTCAATATCTTCATCACTATTATATATTATTTTTAACAATTTTCGTAAAGCATCAAATCTTAAACGTTTATCTATTACAATATCAATACAAAAAATTAGCCTTAGTGTTCTAAATTATTTAACAAATTTAAATTTCATAGCAGTTAAGACATCTTCAAAATTATCAAGAACAAAATATGTTTGAAAAGTCATATAAATATTCACTAATTGAATAATAACACGATATACTGTAGGATAATATATACTACAAATTTTTTTTGTTGAGCTATCAAAAACTTCTTAAAAAATCTTTAACTATTTCAGCAATAGTTCAATCATAATCATTCAGGGTTGTTATAGAACAATTAGATGCACTATTTTGTAATTGCACAGTATAATAATTTATAATATTTTTATATTTAGTAACAACTTTTAAAAGTTCATAAGTGGAATTCCATCTATCATGCATATCTAAATTAATATTAATTTTTTCATACAAAGTTGCTTACAACATTTTTTATAAAATTCATACATTTATTGAGAATAATTAATATTTCGTACAATATTTTTTATTTTATCAATTGAAAAAGATAATATACTTAAACTATCATACACAATTAAATTTAAAATATGAGCACAACAATGAACACAAAAAATATCAATACGAACAAAATCAAAAGGTAAACCAAGCAATATTTTTTAATGTTGTTCAGCTACATCATTATTTGTAGCATTATCTAATGGAATTAAAAATAATTTTTCAAAAAGACCCCATGCTACCAATTTATCATGAATAACTTGTGCAATAGTCACATCTATGTGAAGTCTCAATCATTTTGAACAATATTATTTTTTATTTAATTTTTTTCACCATCCACATAATGTGCAGTTAATGATAAAATCACATATGAGATTTCGAAGACCAAAAATTAAAAGTTAAACAAATTTTCTGTTAAAATTTTGAAAATAAAATTTCAAACTTTCAGAGTATTATTTATAAAATTTCATAACATTCCGTTTAGCAGTTGAAGATGAAAATATAATATATTGATAATTAAATTCTCTTTGTACTATTCCTGTAAAATCATGTTTATCAACGAAAGTAAAAAGATATTTTACTCTAATCATATAATATATAATTTCATTACGAGCATGTGAAGGATCATAATTAAAATATGTTAAATTTTCATCAGAATTTTTATTTAATTGCGTTTGAGTTCTAATATCTACTTGATTTTTAATTTTTTTAGACAACTATTATGGTGTCTATTTAAGTGGCTAGTTTCATCTTTTGTAGAACTAACAAATAATTTTTTACATAAAAAATGCCATGCTTTTATAATTATTTTTCCATCGATAAATACTTCTAACTTTTCATAATTTTTCCAAACATTATAAGTTGATTTTTTAGAATTAGAAAATGATGATGGAACTATAAGCGGAGTTGGTGATGTGTTAGAAAATTGTGAAAAACCTGTAAATTTAATTTCTATGATCTCATCTTCCTCATCTATAGTTAGTGGAATATTAATATGAGACATGCTAATTTATAGGAACTAAAATTTAAATAAATAAATAATTAAACTAATAAATTATAAAATATAAATAAATTAAAAAATTAACAAAAGTCGGAATGATGATACTAATATTAAAGAAAAAAAGAACTTTAGTGTTTGAGATTTTGAAGCCTAATTGCTTGATGACTGATGTTGAAGCTAAAGATTTGAGAATGCTTTTGCTTGCAACTTTGAATCCAAAACAAGATAGTAGAAAGTAGTTTCAAAATTTAGTGTAGAAATGAAAAAATTAACTTATATATTTATAGAAGATAAATATAGCCGTTGTTACTTGAGAAGATAAATATATGCATAGAGCCACAATTGTGCATTGATGCACCATTGACCAGTTACGCAATTCACCCCACAAGGCCCCCAATGGCACAATTGTCATTCTTTTAATAAATATTGTGCTAAGTGCCACATTATCTTCTATAAAATGATGACACTCAGTTTCAAATGATAACATATTGGTATTGAAATGCTTCAAATTTTATAATGCACTTAAAAAGGAGATTAATTTTGTCTGATGACAAATTTTTTTAGCTAGAACAAATGTTGGCACCATATAAGCTTTGAGTTAATAGTTTTAGATAGTACCTCAATGCTTTTCGTATTTTGGTCAAAATGTCGACTCTTTTTACAGTATGATCAAGTGTTTCAAGAAAATCAAGAGTGTGGATACCAAATGACAAAACTGTATTTCAAGAGCTATTTTGGTTACATTTAATACTTTTACCTACCTCCAACGGATCCATTCATTTAAGGACCTATATAAATGATAAACACTTCAGATTTGAACAGAAAGATATGCAATCAAAGCATTCCTTTAGAGTATTCAAGTTCTCATATTTCTTAACCCATAGAATATCATTTCTCTGAACTTTGTTGTTCTTATTTGCTCATTGAGATTTGTTGTATCATTCATTGTCTATTTTCCTTTCTTAGTCTTAAGTGGTCGTTTGGTCATACAAACTTCCGTTGTCCTTAGGCATCTAGAATGCGCTCATCGGGACGAACTACTTTTCCTTCCCCCGACAAGCCCTCTTAATATAATTCTGACTTCTCCTACTACGTCCTGGTCACCATTGTTTGCTTACATGCGATCTTGGTGAGTTTAAGGTTCTCCTTGGTTGCAATGGTTTACTATAGATCATTATAGTTGACACATTCTAATGAGGTCCTCAATTTGCTCTTTTAGGTCAAAGCAGCTTGTTGTATCATGACCATGGACCTTATGAAACTGGCAGTATTTATCTTGGATTTGCCATTTCAGCACCATTTTGAGTTTTCTTGGCCACTTAAGATCAAGATTGTTTCTAACTTGTAATAGCACTCGGTCTACTTGGTTATTCAAGGGTACCTTATAAAACGTCAGAATGGGATGCTTGGTCATTTTAAGTTCGGTTAATTCCCTTGACCTTTCTCTGATTCTCTGGTTGGACTTTGTTATTTTGACTCCAGCTCATGTTTTAGTCATTCTTTCGCGTCTTTTTTGTCTTTTGATCGGGGCACTAGGCCTCAGTCTTTCTAGCATTCAACGCATCTACGACATTCATATGCTTTTAGGCATTGACCATTAACTCGGCCACGCTTAACGGAGGAGCTTTGCCTTGTGAAAGTAGAAACTTGGTCGGTTGTAATCCCCAATAAAGGTGTTAGAATCACCTTATCATCTATGTTGTCTACTTGAAGAGCTTCCAGATTGAATCTGACCACGTATTCCCTTAGCGATTTACCTCTTATATGCCTAATAATTTGTAAGTAAGCAGCCAATTGGTGATGTCGGTGCCCTCCAATGAAATGTTCGATGAACAGTCTGTTAAGTTAAGTGAAATTGGCAACCAATCCAAACTTGAGTCTATTGAATCACACTCGGGCTGATCCCTTCAATGTGGTTAGGAATGCTGAACACATGATTTCGTCTAAAACCACGTGTAAGTGCATGAATGCCTTGTAAGTCACCAAATGATCTAGCGGGTCCTTTTCCCCATCAAATGCCCCCATTTGCGACATCTTGAATTTAGAAGGTAGGGGTTCGAACATGATTCTTGGGAAAAAGATAGATTTGTTCCTTGAAGTAGCTCATCCACAACAAAGTCATTTTCCTTTTAATTACATCCATCATGTTTTGGAGCTGCTCTTTCATATGTCTTACTTCAGCTTCTAGGGCCGTAGATTCTATATTTTTCTTCTTGGTTGAAACCATCATTATTTGACATGGTGTTTCCATTTCTAGTCACAACCCGACTTTCAACAAATTTGTCCCATTGATTGGCTCCCTCTTCATGTACTCCTCCATTATATAATTGATGTATCACGCCTTGCAATCTTGACTTCGAATTCATTGCACGGAGTAGGTTAGGGCCGTGTTCATAGAACGCCACTTAGCGCATGGTGGGGCATGGCGAACGGGCCATTGTTCAGAGACTCAAGCACTTAGGTTTGTTGTGCCAACCCTTGCATCGTTTGGGCTAGATCTCTAAGTTGCAGATCCACGTGTTAGTTTTGCTGATTGCTATCGATCATGATTCGTTGTTAGTTATTTTTTGAAGCCATGGCTATAGTTTCCACCATTTACTCAGATCCAACAAATATTTGGAAAATCCTTCAATTCACATAGATGGTGCCTAATTGTTGACGCAAAAAATCTAGCGGCCTCGATGGCAGAGTTCTTCTCTTAAGACCTGAAAAGAGTGATAAATTCTTAACATTGGTAGGGATTGTAGGGTACTGGCAGAGAATCCTCCGATACCTAAGTTAGTAAATGGAGTGGTCAAGCATTCTTCATATGTATTGACTTATGGATAGATATTTGTGTGTACCTCATTTGGTGAGGATAACTACCCTTTATAACCACAACCGTATAGAATTTATGGAGCCTTTTCGGGAGGATTGGGTTCAATCCTATGGATTTCGCTAAAGTGATTCTAGGAGAACTATTTTGGGCATCGTTTATGTAGGAATGACAGGGTCAAGGTGTATGGTGTATACTAAATCGGTGCTACCTGATCAGACATTTTGGACCGAACGCTTGTCCATGCAACTAAGGTTGGTTCCTAACATAGTTGTATGCACTATACTGTACCAACCGGTACGTACAGGTTTGAAATAAAATCGGTACACTAATTACTTAGTTTTGTATTGATCAAAATACTTGTCTGAATCGGACGTATCGGCCAATATCGGTCTATACCTGCCTATATCGGATCATACCAGCTACGTACCAGTTCATACTTATTATTATTTTTTAAATGTTACTTATTTTTTGTTTATACTTTTATTTTTTATTTTTATTCTCCAATTCAAGTATCAAATATAGCATAAAATGAGAGTTTTAAAACTAATCAATGTTAAATTATTATTAAAAAGTGTACATGCTAAATTTTATCACTTTCAAATTAGCTATGTCACTATAAATAATAAGATTAAATTTTAATTTAGACTAATTAATTAAAATATTATTTTAAATAAATAATTATGTTATACTAAATTATTTATTATTGAATAAATTTTTTTTAAAATATATAAAAAATATTTTATAGCAATAAATTCGAAATGGTACCCGGTATTTCACCAATATTGGTACGTACAATAAGAAATGACAAAACCGGTACACTATACGATAAGATATTCAGAACTACGGTTCCTAATCACTCGAGATTGCTTAACTGACTAATCTAATTCACTGATTAATTACTCTTTTCAATCGCTCTCCTTAGGTCGTGGTGGGAGTCGGGAATACTGCTATCACGCGAAGAGTTTTGTTTCTTGTAAACTTCAGGCTTCTAGCGCTTTCAGCACTTCATATAATTTCTCTAACATCATAATCGGTTCTTTAACATTATGCCATATACTATTATCTATTACTTTTTATATCTAAAATTGATGTAATATATATGTAAATTATTTGGCTAGTAATGATTTAAAATATTTAAATTTTATTATATCATTGCACACACATCGTAGATTCGTATGATCCCACCCATTAGTTTTTAATAACATATTAGTTGCTTAATTTCATAATTATTTAATATATTTTTTAGTGACTGTGAAAGTGTGAGATATACATATAATTCGTTAATTTCTTTATTTTTGATGATATTACAATAAGTTTTGTAATTTTAGAAAGTTAATCATAGTTTGTTGAAGTATTTTCATTACGGTTCATTCTTTTTACCAAAATATTAAACATAACAATGAGAATACTCATTCTACACCATTTTACGCACGTTGTCAGGCAAATAGTAAAATGAGAATAAATATTTTATTTTATTTTAATGCCTCATTAAGTCTTATGCAATTATTTACTTTCAAAATACTTATGAGTGCGTCATCTTACCCATTGTGCCTGTCATAAATTTTGATAGCATCATGATCTTTCATTTACAATTATGTTCTTAATAAAACCTTTTGGAATCTTTAAATGAGATTGTCAAACAAAATTATGATGAAGAATAATGCCTAACATTGATTGAGAATGTAATTGGTAATTACTTAATATCTTCACCTAATATATTTAGATTTTAGGTTGGATAGATTTTTTTTATATTGTATTAGAGTGGGACCCATTACATTCCACTTTAGAAAGATAAAAAAAGTCCACGCCTTACGATATGATAGGCTCAAGCGCAAAAAAGTTGGATGTGTTGGAATTTGTAAATTGAATTGGCCATTGAATTCCAGAATTCAATAGCTGAATTCAATTGACAATTGAATTGGCCATTCAATTGGCAATTGATTCCTTTTGTAACCCTCAATAAGTGAAAGTCTATATAAAACTGCATTCATTCTCTAGTTTTTTGTAGAGAGAAAAACACAATAGTAGAGGTGTGTGCATAGAGGTAAGGGGAGAGTATACAAACAGAGTCCAAATTGTGAGAGAGAGAAAGACAGGCGAGGTGCATTCGTATAGCCGATCCATGGTGGTGTTCCAACGTTCAGCTCAACCGTTTTATCCTAGGAGAGTGACACCGGTGGAAAACCTACAACACCCTCGGTAGGCGGTGAATCATTCTTAAGAAAACTGCGTTTGCAGAACTAGATTTATATATTATGTTCATATTATTTCTGCAATTACCTTCTTTGTAAATTCTGTTTATTATAATCTTTAAAGGTTAATAAATATGCATTTTCTGAATCACCGAGCATGTATCTTGTGGTGTTATATTTCTCCCAACAGGATGGTGATAAACTAAAAAAAAGGCTACACGTGTCATCTTAGAAGACAGTTGGAAGTGGGGAAGGTTTTATATAATACCATCCCAAATTTTTTGAGAGTGTAATAGGCGATCACTTAGTATAATGCATGAATATAACTACCTAATAATTGAAAATTTTAAATTAAAAACAAAGTTTTTACATATTCATATTTAATATAAAAAAGAATTTATGAAAAACAAGAAAACATCAATAAGTCATTGTTAGCAAAAATAGAGATGAAAGATAGAAATGGGCCTCTGTCCTTATAGACAAATATGAGACTATGTTCCAAGATAAAAACAAAAACAAAGACAAGTATTTATGAATAAAGATAGAGATAAAAATGCATTTATTTTCCAAACTTGTTATGCTCGATTCTCAACGTGCAAAAACATGAGGCTCTATAGTTTTAGTCCTACCTACACATGAGAAACTAGTACCTATTAGCGATGTTTGAAGTTAAGGATTAGAGGTTCAGATTAAACTAATAGTCCAAAATATATTTTTGTTTCATGTTTGTGTACTAAGTTCATGTATGGATCTATTGTTCGGATCGAATTTTATATCTCAATACAATGGATTAGTTTGGGAGAATAGTAGAATATTTTGTCTAGAGAGATCATAAAGGACGAGAGATTACGGGTGAACGAACAATTGGCCTTTGACAATAGCATACTTCTGTTTGCCTTTAAGGCTTCGACCATTTTGTTATTTTTAATTTATTTTGGATTACTAATTTGAAAATTTGTATTAATTATATATATAATCTATTAGTAAATTTCTTAACTAACAATTACAAATTTTGACTTGCTTCAGTTATTTTTTTATCTATTTATCACTCTTAAAATTTATTTATATATATTTATGTTGGTGGTAATAGACTAGTGGAAGAGCTAGTATTAGTTTTTATACCAAAAAATATAGACTTAAAACAAGATAAAATAATTATAAATTGGTCCACGCTACGTTTTAAGAAAAAATAAATCGATCTAAAACGATTATAAAGAATTTCTTTGAGCCTCATATTATCAAATAACTATTATATGCCAAATTTATATGGTTGAGGAATAGTATCTCCCACATAGGCTATTTTTGTGAGAAATAATATAATAATGTAATTTATTTTATTTACTGTAGGTAGTTTAGTCTTTTACGTTAGTAGAGTTAGTCTATATAAATCCCGCTTAATTTTGTATTACAGACTACTTTTGCAATACACAGTGTAATTTTTGGTTTCTCTCTTGCAAACCCTGGCTGCTGCCGTCGTCACTGCTTTTCTGTCATCGCTGTCCACCCCCACTAGGATTGGTTTTTCTCTTCCCACCGTCGTTACCGCTTTCTTTCTACATTGTTGCCTGTGTTTCATCTTCTCTCTCGCCACCGTTGGTCTTTCTTCCCCCTCGTCGCCATAGCCGTTCCTCACTGATTTTCTCTCCTCGCCACTGCCGGTCTTTCTTTGGGAAGCTCAAACACCCCCTAGCTAGCCACCTTAGTCCCCCCCCCACTCCATTGTCTTGTCATATCATGTTCAAATGCATGCATTCCAATTGGTTTATTCCATCACCCCTCATCATGAAGGCTTCACTACTAAAATTTTCCATAAAAATCAGCCCTTTTCCCCCTCCCCTTGGTCGGCCATGCTTGAAGTTTTTAGAGAGAGAAATTGTGTGTGAAGAAGAGGAAGAAGAAGGAGAAAAAAGAAGAAGAGGAAGGAGGAAAAAGAAAGTTGGTCATGTAAAGCTAAGTCCAATCTTCAAGTGTTAAGATCCTACCTAATCCAAGTAAGTATTCCTTGAATCCTAATCTATCTCTACTCAAAAACCTCTTAATTCATCTATATTCTTAAGAACATGAATCAAGAACACAAAAAGATTAAGCTTGAAAGAAGCTAGAAGGAACTATGGCTAAGTTTATATTTGGTCTAGCTTTTTTGAGAGACTTTTTGCTTAAAATCCTCTTAAAAGGCTCACTGGTTTGGCATTTGTTTATTTTTTTTACATGTTTTTATATTTATTTTTTTACAAAAAAGTCAAAAAGCTAAAAAACCTACAAATAAGCTAGTCTAAACACAAGCTAAGTTAAACCCTTTAAGATCAAGTTTCAAGATTTTTGCTCTAGTGAGGTCCTTCTTTAAAGATTTTTAGTAAATTATAGAAAAATGATCTTGAGGTGATTTTTGTGTCCAGCATTAGATTTTGATGTTGGCTTTCATATAAAAATTATTTGAAGAAATTTTACAAAGTGAATTTTGAGAAATTAAATTCTCCCAAAACCATGTAGGTTCTATCAAGTTTTGTTGCAGAGGTTCAACCTCATTTTAGAAACTTGTTCTAAAAATATTTTCTTCATGAAAGTTACTCTCAATACATTGTTCTAATTGCCTACCAAAAGTGAGAGACTTTTATCACTCTTTGATATATCAAACATATTTTTTTATAATTGTTGGGCATAATCTATTTTTCAGGACATATTGAGTCCATTTTCTTGCGGAGGTCAAATCACCCATTTTCATTGATTATTTGAACATGTGTTCTTCATAAAAAAAAAGTTATGGGATTTTCTAATCTAAATTATGTTCAAAATCCAGAAAATTTAGAGTTAATTTGATATCTCAAACAAATTTCTTTTAACCGATATATATAATATGGAATAACAGAATCTGGACATAATCAACCTTCCGTCTTAGGTAAATGAAAAAGTGTTCTTCATGAAAGTTTTATAGGACCTCTTAATCAGCTCATGTACAAGATTCAAAACAAAAGAAGTTAATTTGATATTCCAAAAGAATTTTCTTCTAACCAAGTGGGTGGACTGAATCTGTCTCTATGGACAGATTCAACACACTTTTTTATGGAGGTAAAAAACATATATTTATGATGGCCATAATGTAAAGTATCCTTCACGAAAAAGTTAGAAGACATCTTAAATTATATTGTGTCAAAAAATCAGAGTGTTTGGAGTTGTTTTAATATTTTAACATAATTATTCCTGACTGTCACAAAATATGAACAATGTTCCTTTTTAGGTGAGAAATGAAGTTTGAACCCAAGTCCTAATTCCCTAAACTTAACAAAAGACCTTGTGACCTAAAATGCTGGTAAGACATAGTAAAGGAAGAATGTCCTTTAGTTTTAAAAGAAGTAAAGTGATGGCCTTTAACCGTAGGATTGTTAAAAAATCCGCACTTTTCTAGTGCTTTACAATTCTAAGGGTTAGTATCCTACGCTTACGTATTGTCTTGGGTTGTTTGATAGGCAACGGGGTTTTGCCGTCGAAGGTTTGAATCTAGACTCGCTTGCGTGGAAGTGATCTTTGTCATGTTTGAATAAGGTGAGAGTGCTTAGTAATTATTTTAAACAATGATTTGTGAGTTATACTTTAAAATGTTTAAATATTTATATTTTGAACCATGTGAATCTTTTAGGAATGATAACATGAGATCATTGTTTTCAAGTGCCATAATATTTTTCAAATGTGCTAACCATATCTTTTAAAGAAGCATGTGTGTATGAAAGATGAATTTGGATATTGTTATCAATGTTATGTTGATGTTCTAAAGTGCCAAGTTATGAGGGTTTTAAGCTCTTTATATCCCGTTAGTGGAGGTTACCCAATTATAGATTAT
>JAOTRH010000018.1:3541789-3563399 GCA_034768845.1 Heliamphora exappendiculata | reverse complement strand
TGGCTAGAGTATGTAGATCTATCAGCTTCATCATCTAAAGAGAGTTTGCCTCTAATGTCATTGTTTGTGTTTGCACTAGCACTTGGGCTGCTCCTAGCTTTTGGTGATCCACCCTGGTTACTAGTGCCTCAGATAAACAATTTTCAAAAATCACCTTCAATACATCAAATGGAATAAAGCATCTCTTCCACTTTGAGATTGCATAAGAGGTTGATACTCTAATGTTGCTCTGTATTGATTAAAACCCTACCCACTTCAAAATCCTTTCTAGTAGAAGTGTTTGCATCCACTTGTACCACTATTCCCCACAATTCACCAATTTTTGTAAATGTTGAATCGTTCCACGTGTGCAGTGGAACACCCTCAATATAGAGCCATACATTTCGTGTCAAATTGAAATCTCTATAACTTCATTCGTATACAACATCAAACCAGGTTGCTAACCACTGTTTAGCATTAGATATGAAGTCAGCCTTCTCTTCTACATCAGAGAACTGTAAAAGCACCTTAGAGCTCCCTAGTGGTTTGATATGGATACAGAAGACCTCATCGCTTCTCATAGCTTCCTCTATACCAGCGATTTGTTTGATATCCCTTACAATTCCTATAGCGCAGCGCTTAAGCCATTCGGGCTCAGTGCTTTCAACTTCCACTATCTTGATCTTTTGGCTCTTGTTGTTTGATTCAAAAGGTATGTGAGTCTGCTGGCTACTTGTTGGTCCATAGGTTTCATTTCTACTATCCAAAGCTGTTTGAGATTGTTGTCGTCTGTTTGGTTTAACTGCGTGGGCTAGTTCAAAATGAGCACTCTTAACTGTTATAATCTTATTCAGAAGCCATGAGCCACTGAATCTGTTAGTGGCATCAAGAGCATTGGTGATCCACTTAAACTTTACAAAACCAAATTTGGAGTTGCTTCTCCATCGTCTCTTGTTCAGAATGAACACCTCAATCACAACACCACACTATTGGAAAAACTTGCGTAACCATTGACAGTGAATCTGGGTTGGAAGGTAATCAATGAAGATGGTGTTTATGGGAGGAAAAGGCTGGCTAGAATTAGGGCTACACGTCTTCTACCTTTCATGTTTTCAGCCCAAGGATCTTAGCTTTGGTTTGTAGCTATGGCGGCGGTAGTGAGAACGCGCTCACGGTCAAGCTTTTGTGGAGAGCCTGAAACAAACAGAGAAGCTTGGAGACAAAATCGGCTTATTTTTGCCCAGGATTGAAGCTTGGAGAAGACAACCCCTCTCTGTCAACTTCTTCCCCTTTTGCCGTATAATCAAAAGCCCCCTTCCCCTGCTCTAGGAATCAGAAACCCCAGGAAGGTTTTCGCGTAAGACACTAAGACAGGTCGTCAACTCGCCATAGGTTGTTGCCGTCGATCGCTGTTGTCGTTGGTCGGCGTGGTTGTCGTTGTCGCCAGCGTGATCACGTTGTCTTCTTCATGGTCCGAGAGAAAAAAAAAAACTTAATTTGCTATTGTGTCCAAGAATAGTTAACTACATCGAGACTTTTAGCTCTTCTAGGATTTGGCCCTCTTACCTGCAATGGAGTCTTCCTGTATGACACTTTGTATGATTTCAGTTAATTAAAGATAAATTGTTAAATTAACACATTGAATCAATTCTTTCTAATTTATTTTCTCTTTTCTTAAAAAAATCTATTGTACTTTTGTAATTGATAAATGCCGCATACAACTTATGTAATTTCAATTATAAACTTCAAAGAAAGGACGAGAGATTTAAGATCATGGATTTCTTTCCATTTAAATGAGAACATGAAATGTAGTGGAAATTTTTCATTATATTTCAGTAAAATAATTTATGAATTCGTCATTAATCGTATGATTCACAATAGTTAATTTCTAAAAATCTAGCTATTTTTTATCCATTTATTTTTATTATTTTACATTCATCGTCTAATGGTTAAAGTCAAAACAATAAGATCAAAAACAATGAATTTGTTACGACTTTGCATCAAGACAAATATATGTGTTGTTTCATTAGGGTTGCTTATGTGAAATGCAATGTTGCTATTTCAATAATTAACAATTTAAGAGTTGCTACATTATTTTATTTTGTTATTGTCAGAGTATGGTGTATTATTTCCCTATTTGAAAATTAGAGAAAATGACTATTGAATGGTTATTATAGATTTGGATATATAAGGCAAGTTGTTAATATGAAATTTGTAGTTTGTTTAAGCACATTAATGCAAGGTGAATAGAATGACGGTTAATATCATTATTTTTGCTTTTCTATTTGCGTGGTTGAGCATCGTATTAAGTTTGTTAAAATTACCATAATTGAACCTCAGTTAATGATATAATTATTTATCGTAATTTTAGTTGAACTGTATAGTCATTAGTCGTTGTGTTCATGCTATTAAGTTTGCCGGTATTGTTATAAATGAATTTCATATTTATTCTGTATTTGAAAATGACTGATACTATTAATTTAGTCAGATCATAAAATAACAAAAACGTTTAATATTAGTTTACTTTTCAAAAAATACGATTCCTTTATAAGTTAATTTAGCATAGTAAAATGAATCTTGCTAAGATTTTTATTCAATAATTTTCACAAAAAACGATGTGGTAATAGTATTCTTAAATTAATGGGGTTTCTCGTGCATAACAATAAGCTCGCAACTAAACTATATTATTGTATAATTTTTTTGGGAGGAATAGTATTATTTTCAATTTAACCTAAAAGATTATACCACTGTATTTTAAATTTACATATCAACACTATAATTATATTCAAAAAAAGTATATATAATTGTTTCTACCATTAATTTTGTTTGAAAAATATATTATTAAACCATTAAACCTAGACACTTGTACAAATTGATTTTGTTTGATTATATTTTTCATCTTCAAGATCTTTTACACCAAATTACTCTAATTAAGAAAAACTAGAAAAGTAAAAGAAAATTAAAAAACTAAAAAAGGCTTAGAACAGAGAAATGACAAAAAGATTCCAAAAAATTGACTTGAATTTCTTTAGATAGTCGGAACAGAGTCTTACTGTTTGTCATTTTGTATAATTTCAGTTAATTAAAGATAAATTGAATAAAAAGATAAATCGTTAATTAACATATCGAATCAATTCTTTCTAATTTATTTTCTCTTTTCTTGAAAAATTTATTGTACTTTTGTGATTGATAAATGCCCCATACAACTTAAGTACGTAATTTCAATTGTAAACTTCAAATAAAAAATGAGAGATTTAAAGATCATGGATTTCTTTCCATTTAAATGAGAACATGAAATGCAGTGGAAAATTTTCATTATATTTCAGTAAAATAATTTATGAATTCGTCATTAATTGTATGATTCACAATAGTTAATCTCTAAAAATCTAACTATTTTCTATCCTTTTATTTTTATTACTTTGCATCAATTGTCTAATGGTCAAAATCAAAGCGATAAGATCAAAAACAAGGAATTTGTTAAGACTTTGCATAAGGACAAATATATATGTTGTTTCATTAGGGCTGTTTTTGTGAAATGCAATGTTGCTATTTCAATTATTAACAATTTAAGAGTTGCTACATTATTTTATTTTGTTATTTATAGAGTATGGTGTATTATTTCCTTATTTGAAAATTAGAGAATATGACTATTGAATGGTTATTATAGGTTTGGATATATAAGGCAAGTTGTTAATATGAAATTTGTAGTTTGTTTCAACAAATTAATGCAAGGTGAGTAGAATGACGGTTAATATTGTTATTTTTGCATTTCTATTAGTGTGGTTGCTCATTGTATTAAGTTTGTTAAAATTATCGTAATTGAATCTTGATCAGTAATATAATTATTTATCGTTATTTTAGTTAAAATGTATGGTCATTAGCCATTGTCTTCATGCTATTAAGTTTGTCGGTAGTGTTATAAATGTACTTCATATTTATTTTGTCATTGAAAATGACTTGTGCTATTAATTTAGTCTGATCATATGATAACGAAAACATTTAGTATTAGTTTACTTCTCTAATAATACGATTCATTTATAAGTTAATTTACCATAGTAAAATGAATCGTGCTAAGATTTTTATCTAAGAATTTTCACAAAACTATATTGTTGTGTAATTTTTTTGGGTGGAATACTACTACTTGCAGTTTAACCTAAAAGATTATGAAATGATTGTACTTTAAATTTTCATATCAACACTAATTATTTTTTCAAAAAACGTTTATATAATTGTTTGTACCATTACTTTAGTTTGGAAAATATATTATTCAGGCACTAAACCTAGACTCTAGTATGAAGTGATTTATTTTGATTATATTTTTCATCTTCAAGATCTTTTACAACTTTCGCCAAATTACTCTAATTAAGAAAAACTTGAAAAGTATATAAAAAGAAATTAAAAACCTAAAAAAAGTTTAGAACAGAGAAAAGACGAAAAGATTCCATAAAAACGACTTAAATTTCTTTAGATAGCCGGAACGGAGTCTTGACACTTTGTATGATTTCAGTTAATTAAAGATAAATTGAATGAAAAGATAAATCGTTAAATTAACATATCGAACCAATTCTTTCTAATTTAATTTCTAAACAGAGAAAAAATCTATCGTTCTTTCGTGACTGATAAATGCGGCATACAACTTATATAAGTAAGTAATTTCATGTATAAACTTCAAATAAAGGAAGAGAGGTTTAAGATCATGCATTGCTTTCCATTTAACTGAGAACATGAAATGTAGTGGAAATTTTTCATTATATTTCAGTAATATATTTTATGAATTCGTCATTAATTGTATGATTCTTAATAGTTAATCTCTTAATTTCAGTTAATTCCAGTAGAGATTAACATTCAATTTTAGTAAATTATTCAATGTTAGAATACTATGGAAACCCCATCATACCCAAGAATAATTAAGATAAAATAATTTCTTTATTATTTCAAGAAAAAAAATTCTTATCTTGTATCAACATAATTCCATTCAATTAGTTTTTGGGTCTTTTGAGATGATGGTAGAAAAATAAATTAAATTATGTGTAATTTACAAAAATGTCCTCTTCTTGCCGTTAACATTGGGCACAAAATTGGAAACCATTGCTCTTGCTGTTCCCTTCTCCTCTTTATTCTCTTTAATTTACTGTCCAAAAAGGACAATTAGCATCACATTTATAATTATTAAAAAATCAAATTCTGTATCATATTAATAGACATTTACTTTCTTTATTAATCCTTCAATTCATTTACTTCTTTTAACTATCAATGAAAAAAGAAGCTTTTTTCAATGCTAAGACTCCCGTTTGATTCAATAGAAAATATTTTTTTAAAAGTATATTTTTATATTTTTTTGTGTTTGTTACATAGAGATTAAAAGTTAATAAAAATATTTTTCAAGTCAATGAAAAATAAATTAATTTTGATAAAAAATATTTTTCACTTTTTTAAAGAAAAAAACATTTTTTATCCTTACCATCTCACTACTGCCAGCACAATTATTCTACCACTAGCATCACCTGTCTAGGATTCAGAGGGTTAAGGGTCCGAGTGTTCGGGTTTCAAATTTTCGGGGTCTTGGGAGTTCAAGGGTCTAGGGGCTTTCAGGTCCCGAAAGTTTAGGGGTCGAGGGGTTTGAGGTCTTGGGAGTCTGGGGTCCAAGTTCTGGGGGTTTTAGGGTTCTAAAGTTTAAGGCTTCAGGTTTCGAGATTTTAGGAGTCTTGGGGTTCGGCGGTTCAGGGTTTCGAGGGTTTAGGGGTCTGACGTCCTAAGGATTCGGGGTCCTGGGGTTTGAGAGTCCCGGGAGTTCTAGGGTCTGGGTTCCCGGGGCTCTTAGAAGTTCCGAGGGTCTCGGGATTCGAGATCCCGAGGATCTGAGCTCCCGGGAATTCGAGGTATCGAGTTTCGGGGTCCCGAGGTTTGAATCTGTGGTCCTGGTGTCTCGAAGATCTTAGATCCGTGATAATTGTCTAATTATTTCTCAAGTAATTTCGTTTTTATATCTTGTTTTGCTTAATAAAATGCTGATAGTGAGATTGTTCAATTATTAAATTTTAAAAATTATGAATTATGAAATATTAATGATTTTTTTTATGAAAATCAAACAACAGAAAATATTTTCTAAAAAACATTTTATATCACAACTAAACACAGAAAATAAGTCGTTTTTCAAAAAATATTTTCTATGAAAATCATTTTCTGTTGAAAAATATTTTCAACACAAACAAACGTGACCTAAGGAAAAAATTATTCATTGCTCCGCTCTTATCACCACCTTGCGTTGTTGTTTGCTCTCTTTTTAAGACATGTTAATAACGGCGGTTAAATAATAATTAAAGAACTTTTTTGTTATTCTAAATTAAAAGGGTTCAGATCAAATTAAGAAAGAAGTAATACCCATTTTTTTAGATTTTTTAGAATTTTGCTCAAGGAATCCTTCAATAGTTTCAGTTCGTTAAAACTTCTAGTTGACCCTCTGCCTATC
Source organism: Heliamphora exappendiculata (assembly GCA_034768845.1). NCBI lineage: Eukaryota > Viridiplantae > Streptophyta > Magnoliopsida > Ericales > Sarraceniaceae > Heliamphora > Heliamphora exappendiculata. The sequence goes on along the minus strand of JAOTRH010000018.1, from coordinate 3,556,951 downwards.
TCTATAAATATAGGAAGAATTTTTAGAACTCAGTAATTTGAGAGAAGACAGAGCTTTTGTTTAGATCAGTTGATATTCTTAAAAGAAGAAAGTTTCTTAAGTCTCCTGAGTTCGATACCCAGATTATTCTTGTGTACCTCACGAGGGTTTCTGAGATTACATTAATTTCGTGAATTTCTAAAGTTGCCTTCCATGGATTTTATCGCAGAAGTGTTGTGAATTCAATATTTTGTTAAAATATTGTAGATTCAGTACTTTAATTATTAGACGTAAAAACGATGTACGTGAATTCAGCAAATTCAATTTAATTAAACTGTTTGGGTTATAAATTTAATGGGAGTATGTAAGTTGGTTATTGTAATTGTTCAGCAGTATAATATTTGACTTATCTTGATCTGGACTAGACTTTGAGTTGCATTTTTTAGGTAAAAAATTAATAATATTTTATTATTGATTGTGATTACTTATTTTTTAATACTTGTGATTGTTTAGACCTAAAATAATAAATAGTTGACGTTTTCCTATTTTGGCAGAATAAACTTAAGTGGTTTATTTATTTTTTAAATTAGTTCCAGGCCCCTTAAGTATTTTAGTATTAAATTCTGAATTATTTTCTTTCCTTATGTGACGATTAACATTAACTCTATAATACAATTTTTATTTTTTATTTTTTAATTTCATTTTAACTAATTATCAACTAAATTTCTCATAGTATACATAATTTTATTCATAATACCCCAATATAAACAAGAAAAAAAAACGTTAAATCCGAAATATTAAATATCTCTTCTAGTCTATATAATCCTATTCAAGTTATCAAAAGTAACAAACACTTGCACTTCATTTCCCTTTGCTCGGAAGTTCATTTTCCAAGAGCATGTTTTGAAATCCTTGCCCTACATGTAAACTGCAGTTTAAATTCTTCTTTATTCTACTAGATGACTTCTAACAAAATAATAATAAATAAATAAAAACTAGGAGAATAGACATTCAAAACACAAATGCTATTTCTTTCTAAAAACTCAATCATGTTGCTACTGTTGATACTATTATGGAAATTCTATCATGTCACTTTTCTTCTTTCATCACATCATAAATCAAATAATTTCAAAAAATTCTTTCCATGGTGTCACACATTGTCTTTTGATAGGTCAACGCCATGACGTTGTGTGGTTGTAGTCAATGGAGAGTCCAAAGAAGTGCTATGACAATGCTAAAGAGAGGTTGCAACATTCAATCAAGGTGTGGAAGTGATATCCCAACTTGGCCTAGAAAATGGCCCAAAATAGCCCAAGAAGTGTCCAAAAGGGTGGCAGCACTGAGGCGCAACGACCAATGTTAGCACACAAATAAGGTAGCTAACTGGCTAGCATAACAACAAAACACAGCAATAGAATGCCAGCTAACACATGCAGCGGCGTCGTGTATGAGCAATAACAGCGTGATGTGCTTGGGGATGGCCAGCAACGCGTGCAAGCATGGGCAGATGACAATGGCGCCAACCCAATGCATGGGCCATTTGTCCATAGTAATTTGACATGGTGCTTTAGATGGGCAAACGACATCGAAACGAGTTGAAATTTTTATTAGAAATACTCTAATTGAAGACTTCATTGCACTCAAAATTGGTGATTTTGTAATGATTTTAGAATTTATAAAAATTTATTATGATTCTTCGAGCAAATTGATGTTTTCTCATGCCAAGTCTAAAATGGCTTAAAATGCTATAGTAAGGGTGGGTGAGCCACCTACTATTCCTTTGTGCCAAAACGAGGTACCCAAAAGGGCGTACCCAAGGGACCTTGCAGGCAAGCTTTAAACACTAGCAACAGGGGTTTAGGGTTTTCTTGTGAAAATGGGAGCACCATAAATGGTGTCAAACCAGCACGAGTGCTAACACCACACATTGAACTTGGGGACCAAGGCTTTGGACACGTGCACGCTTGTCCTATGTACTAACCTACTTGCATGTACTTGGGTTTGACCATGTTTATGGGGGTTCAGTGGCCTAAGGCGAGTGACATAGATGTAGTGTCGCACTTAGACGTTATGAGATGACGAATAAAGCTATGGAATGAGTCGGACATGTCAATGCTTGGAGAACAACAAGGTGTAGTGCATTTGTGGCCTAGGGAGGTGGACTTAACATACGTGCACACAAGGAGTGCACTATAGGTACATAGTGACCCTTCATGTTATATGGGGGTGTACCAACACACAGTACATAATAACAAATATAATATGAAAATATATATTACGAGACTTAAACCTGAGACCTCATGGAACCAAAATTCTGATACCATGTTAAGTCACCAATTGTACTCAAAACTTATCCTGTTAAAAAATAAGTCCAATAATGTATATTAAGCTCTCCAACACTTGAGGCGTGCTACAGTAAACTGATAAAAGTCAAAAGCTTATCAACTAGTAAGATCTCAAGATTTGATGAATATGAAATTTTAGTTGGGCAAGTGCTTCGCTCAAGATCGAGCTTCATGCAATGAAGCTATTGTTGTTGTTTGGTTTATAACTTGAGACATCAAGTTTTGAGGTGGCATTCGGGAGATACAAAAATTTCATGAAATGAGTTTGTTCATGCTTGACAAAACATGGGCCTTAAATAGAAAATTTGAAGAATGAGTGAATAAATTACACTCAGGCGGTTGGGATAAAAGTAAATTCAAACTGGGTGGAATTCGAATGCATCACGAGAATAAGTTTTACTGCATTATAAAGAATCGCTCTGTGATACATGGGCAGTGACTGACACTAACTAATATTAAGGCCATCTCTAATAGTTACACTAAATACCAAATTAGCTTTGACTTTAGATCATTTAGCAAATTTTAATGTTGTTTTTCTCTCTAATGGTATGACTAATTTTGTTTTAAAAAATATCAGCTGTAACTTTTGCTAATTGGGTTGCTTATTGTAACAACCATAGTAGCAAATCAATCTCCTCTCGGTTGGACGCCCAGAGTTGTTAAATGCTCCCTCTTTTTGCCAAGTACATTTATTATAAGCATTAGATACTTGTACATATTACATAATGCAAAAAATAAAATAAAAAACTTGTACATTGAATGTACTCGGCAAAAAAGTAATCACATTTAGAAGTTACCCAAAGAAATTTCTACTTTTCGCTTGCAAAGAGAGCTTTTAGAAAAAGAAAATGAAAATAACGAGAAACAAATAGCGTCTACAAAAAACATAAAATGTGTTTGTTGTGCTTGTGTATACAAAATGGGACCACAAAAGAAAGATGAGGAAGAATTATTGATTTTTACGCTACATTTATTTCGATAATTTTTGTTTTTTTTTGTATTTGTCAGTGTTTGGTACAACATAAATTAAAAGTCAACAAATTTTTTTTTCTAAGACAATAAAAAATAAATTAATTTTGGTAAAAAATATTTTTTATTTTTTATGGCAAAAAATATTTTCTATCTTTGTCATCCCACCACACTGCCACCACTATTTACCACATCATCACTGTCATTGCCACTGCCACTACCAAGACCATGGCCACCGGCACCACCATTGTTATCACTATTATTGCCGCCACTACTACCACCATCACCTACCTCTCCCCATGACCCTATCACCACCACCACTCTCACTCCCACCGCCACCACTATTCCACCTCTGTCGTTAAGGTTACCAGCCACCGCCGTTGCTATTGTCACCAACCACTATCGCCGCCACCATTGCTATCCCACCACCACCACCACCACCACCATGGTTACTACCACCACCACCTTGCCATCATTACCACCCTACCATTGCAATTTTTGCTGCCGCCACCACCCCACAAGTGCTGCTGTTGCCGCCGCCACCGCCACCGCCACTGCTGGCACCACAACTACCGTCGTCGTTGTCACCATCACCCCACCGTCGTCAACACCACACCTCACCACCTTTTACTATCGTTGCCGGCACAACCACTTCCTCCGCCACCCTGCCACCACCATTTCCTCGCCACCGTCACAACCCCACTACCACCACCATCCTACCGCCACGGCCACCCCCTCACCACAGTCACCCCTACCCCCACTAGCACTATATGACCATTGTTGTTGTCACTTCCAGTACGAGCACTACTACAACTACTTAGTATTATCATTTTCAAAATTACAACCAAATATAAAAAAATATTTTTTTATTAAAATATTTTTTGCCGAAACAAACTAAGCATTAAATAAAAGTTGACATAATGGTAGCTACATCACTGGAGTAAACACATATTACTAAATTAACAATAATTTAACACATAAAATTAAGTCTCACCTTCTACACCTTTTGTCATATAAATGCTTTAACACAAATTTAACACCACCATTGAAGATGGCCTAATAAAAACTGTGACAAAAGGATAATTTTATGTCATTCAAGAATGATGTGATCAAACCAGACAGTCTATTATGCCAAATGAATCTTGAGACAGGACATGTAGCTAGATGGCCATGCCTTTGCCACTAGTGGAAACTTCAAACCTTTTCATTTCACCTTTAAACCCTCACACCTTTTGGTTTTCATTTACATACATGCAGTAATACACACAACAATGCAATTTAGTTTCCTTCTTACCCACTCTCTGATGACTAAAGATGCCCAATTGTATTATTATTATTTTTTCACTCCAAGCAAGCAACAAATCAATCAATCAATCAGTCGTGGCCATTGCAAGTTTGCAACTAAAATCTCCAAGTGGCAACCGTGTTGTTACTTAATTGCAAGGGAGGGTTAGTTTTTTGCTATTACCTCTTCTCCACAATAGCTTTTTCAATAATCCTTTGCTTCCTTTTCTCTTACCAGGCATAACAGCCAGAGAACCGCCTACAGCTTCATTTTCATCGCGTTTAATTCCATTTATGCGAGGAAACCTTTCCTGGGGAGGTTTTTGAGGGTCTGAAATGCAAACGGTTTCGATTGTCTTCGGAAACTTAAGGTCTCCAGCTTCAGCATTATCCTCGGCCAGCATTTTATCCAGCAGAGAGGACCGTTGGCTAATGCTCTTCCTGGGGGTGGTGGTCGTGGAAATGCTGTCCAAGGGGTTGGAGATGAGGTTGTCAAAAAGGGCCGCATCTCCTGGTGAAGCTAATGCCTTCAACTGCTTCCCCAGGTTCAGGATGGTCTCTTGGCACTCTGCCAACTTTTCTGAAGCTGCTGTGATTTCCAAGTCCTGCGAGGCAGAGTAGTAGTTTTTTATTTTATTTTAAAATTAGGTTAAGAAGCATACATGTAATCTTAAAACACTTGAACTAACTGATGCAAATATGTTGCAGTCAATACCACTAACATTTGGTTTCTACGCAAGTACTCTCAAATGGCCACTTGTATAAATAATGTTTTTGATATAACAAAAATCCTGAATAACGGAAAATTGCCTTTTCAAAACATGAGTGTTTTTTCCTCCAACCATATCTGTTAATTTTAAGTATATGAATTCACAACATTCCCAAAGAAATGAAATATAAATCTTTTACTTCTCAATAGTATTTGCTGCCAAAAAGAAAAGGCACGACACCAAAGAACTAAATTTTCATTCTTGTTTCAAATAAAAAGTTTTTTTTTTGCCATTCTTATATACATATAGTTGGATCAATAAAGACAAATAAATTAATCCTTTTTTAGAAACAAAGATGTGCTTTGTATCTACTGATTGTTACTGTGAAAATACAGTTAGCAGTAAAGAAAGAATCTACATGTAATGCTGCAATTATCATCGGTTTTTTGTCTTGTTCTTTTCATAAGTAATTATCATTAGTTTTACTAGAATATCTATAAGACCACGGTCACATATCATAACTTATTCTCTACATATGCCAGATGTATAAGACGATAGAAACTTACAGTTTGAACTTGCTTTTCTTCCTGATCATCATCATGATTTGGTATTTCTTTATTTGTACCACTGAAAATGAAATATTTTGAGATATGCGATATACTTCAATAATAGATAAAAAAGCTGCTCTTTCCATGAAAATGAAAGGGTAAAAAGAAAATGTACCTTTCTAGCTGAAACTGTAGGTCAAGACAAGTGGCCTCCAATGCTTCACAGAAGTTGCTTTTATTCTCCAGTTCTGTTTCTAGACATGAACACCTTTGGCAGACCTCATTCAATTCAACTCTCGCAACTTTGAGCTGAGTATCAAGATCTTCGTTTACCAACTTTCGACTCTCGATTTTTTTTTCAGTGACGCCCTTCGATTCCTTCAAAATTTCTACCTCTGTTTGCAAGCGTTTGACAGTTTTCTCTGATTCTTCTAGTTGGATCATCAAAAATTTACTCTCATCAAGCTCCGACTGTAGTCTCCCTTCCAATTCCTTGTTTGCAGACTCCATATTTCTAACCTCGTCTTTCAGCCTTTTACTTACTTCTCTGACGCTACATTGAGTGTCTTCCATTTTGTGATCATTCCAAGCAGAAACAATGGGAAAATGACACAATTGTTCTTTGGGAGCATGTAAATTATCTGCTTCTGAAAATTGACAAATTGTTCCAACTTCAAGCTCACTCTCACTTCGTGATTCATCCCAATCAAAGTGCTTCTTGATTGCATCCCTCATGCTGGAAACATCTTGAAGGGAAAAGCAGTGATTCATGACCCAGTCCAAAGAAGAGGTTAATTCCTCGACAAATTTATCGAAATCTGCATTTCCAATTAACAAATCATTACAGGTTCGTACAAATTGCTGTAAAACAGCACCAAGTTCAGAAGTTTTCCATTGGAAAACACGAACCATATAGCCAGAAGGTGCTTCTGAATTCTTATATGGGAAATGACTACCATCCTTTGCTGGAAGGATTTCAGAGGCACTATAATCCAGAGACGGTAAATTGATACCTTCAATTAGCTCAATTGTCTTACATATTGATTTCCTCAGATTTGACTGGACCGGGCGGTTGCCCTTCTTTCCCACTGAGATCTCATCATCAACTATTCTATTAGCTGAATCCAATGATGGGGAATTATCTTGAGGTTTCCAACAGATGCAGCCACCAAAACCAGAGTGACTTGACGCATTAAATTGATCCAAGCTTTCCCTTGAATCAACAAATTCGCTGTAATTTGTATAAGTAATATGTTGCAAAGCAACTTTAATATCCTCCAGTATTTCATTAGGCTTTCTCCGTGTGACCTTGTTTTGCTCCACGACTACTTTTAGTATATCCTGAAGCCAACTAGGAAATTTACGAATCAAAATATTTTTAGAGGGGGTGTCTTGGTTTTGGACAGTGTGCCCCAACCCACAGTCAGGCACTGCAACTATCTTCCCACCAGCTGCTGCCAAGGAATCCCCGCCAGACCGAATTACTAAGGGATCAACCATTTCACTTCCTTCAATTGAAGCAAGCCGAGAAATTTCAAATTGCTTATCCATGGACACTACTGCTAATTTCTCCATCTCAACAAAGTCATCCATTAGATCTATCTCTGAAGCTCCAACAGTTTTTTGTGACGCTGTTCCCATTTGTTTACAATTTCTGAAATGCTCCAACTCTGAAATCAAAGCAGAAGCCCAAGATTCTGCACAACTAACCTTGTCCTCACTGCCCATATCAGACAATGATCTCGTAGAGACTTCATGTGGTATAGGCATATGTCTATCTGGTTCCATAGCTATCAGACCTATAGACGATTCTTCAAGCTGTCCCTCAACTTGTGGTGATTTGGATGCATTGTGCCTGCACATAATTCTGGTATACTGGAGTTCATTTGTCTTTTTGTCAAGAGTTTCTTTGAGACTCCTATTTTCTTCTTCCATGGAACACAATTTCTCAGTCAAATAGTTAATCCTTTTGCTGGGTGTATCACAAACATTGTCCATAGCAAAGTCCATTGAACCAGTTGGTGAAGGATTCGACTTTCTCCTCCTTGTTTCAGCTCGATCTCCGCTCAGCATTTCAACTTCATTCTTCATTTTTACCAGAGCAGCAGGACCTGGCAACCGCTTACGGACAAGTAGGCGTAGCCTCTGACATTCTGATTCCAATTTTGCAATTTTCTTCACACTCTCTAGGTGCTGTTTGTGTGCAACATCAGACGTTCGAAGAGTAAATTCTCTTTCCTCGTTCCGAATTTCAAGCTCCTTCTCAAGCACCCGAACCTCATATTTTAGAGAAGCATTCTCTTTCTCTATGGATTCTAGTCTAGTCATTAGGGCATTAAAATCTGCCTCTACTCGATTTCTTTGCTCATTAAAATCATCAATCATCTTTTCCTTTGCTAAGAGAGCCTTACTGAGATGAGTATTCTCTGTACCTAATTTGGAGAGCCTTTTATTGGATTCAACTAACTTTTCCTCTAAAACAATCCTTACCTTTTCAAATTCTCTTGATGTATTCATCATAGCATCATGAATCCTTTGTTCCTGCTCTTCTCGAACAAAACGTAACTGCTGCATGCATTCCTTCAGGGCCATATCCAAGTGAGTTTGTCTTTCTTCACCAGCTACTCTCTGCCGTAAAACTTCATCCAATTCTTGCTTCAATAATATTCCTTCTGCTTCTGCCTTTTCCCAACCTTAGAAAAAGGAATATTAAACTTGTCAAACTATATAGATTTGGAAAGCAGCACATATATATATATATGATGATTGGCATCTTGAACACAACCATATGCAAAGGGCACAAGAACTGAAAATTAACATATACATTACAAGTTTACATTAAATACCTGCAAGCGCTTCATGTGCCATTTTTGCATGTTTTTCCACAAGATCATCCTTAGCATTGCACTTGGAAACAGCAGAAGAAAGCTTTTCATTTAAAATTTGAAGATCTCTCCCCAACTCTGCTTTATTGGTCAGAAGTGTCTGTATCTGAAGAAACAAAATATTACCAAAGCCTCAAGTACATGAAATGACTCTTGGGTACTTGGGTAGATATTAAATTCTTAATCAACTTAGACAGTCATCATTTGCCAACTCAGAATGCAATTGCCTCAGATGAAAAAATTGGTAGGCTCTTAATGTTTTAACAGTCAGGAACCGCCACATGCCAAAACCTATTCCTTCGATTGGCATTTTCTTTGCATCTACCTATATATGGAGCTTGGTTTATGGAAAATATGGCAAGGAACGTGTTACTGGGCCCTTCTCCGTGAGGGCACATACCGTCCAACTCTTTTGCCAAGTTAAAGCAGGTTTGGTTAATCTGAACAGTTTTTAACTGCAAATTAAACTGAGTAGCATAATCTCTTGGAAATCTAGCTTTGAGGATTCCAAGTCATTGGGCATGCCTTTCAGTTTTTTTTGTTCAGAACATCTGAGGACAATGGATAAAGCACCAGTACATGACACTATTTCCTTTTCTAAGAACATAGGAGGGAAGCATCGCTAGTGGGAACTGTCCAGCTAGTTTGGGAACTTGACACAGAAGAGTGAAGTCTCCTCTCATGCAAACATTGTAATAAAAAGTCTAAAATGTTGATGGAAACTATAAATTTATAAGCATATACCATTTTCCTGTCTTTTATGTGTGGAAACAGGTCTTTTCTCTTTCCAGCCTCCACCTCAAAAGCGCACACGCACGCACGCGCACACACAGATAGTAAAAGAAAAGCAGATTTAAAAAAACACCATTTACCTCTTCTTCCTTTACTTTCTGAGAAAGCTTTGCTTTATCAGCTGTAACTACGGTCTTTTCAGTAGATTTTTTCTTCCAAAGCCATGTCTTGTGATCCATCATGTCATCAAATCCTTTGCCTAAAAATATGGATAACAATTATATGAAAAATCTGCAAGAAGTGAACTTCAATTTAGATAAAAAATTGCAGAAACTATTGTACAAGAAAATATGCCCAAGGTTATAAAACAATATTCGTCGCAACCCAACATGTCACTGTACAATATCAAGAATGCATTATCCAACCACATAGGGCTGGCAGCACGAATGCAATCCCACAATGATTTATTTCTGATGCTTTTTGCACCTACTCTGGACACCCTCGTGAAAATAAAAATTTTCAAAGCACACTGGCTAAGCTTCCACTATATTCATCTAACAGATTAAGACAATCTGAATTGACAGCCATCCATTACTTATTAGAGATGCTTTCGGGGACAATCAATCATGCTCATTTTTTATGTTGTGTAGATAGATAAAAAAATTAAGAAGCTAGTCCTTGAGTCCTAGGGGGTCACTGCCAGGTCCTTGAAATCTATAGGGGACGTTGACAGAAAGCATGGGAAGATTTGAAAGGACCGACTACGCCTGAAAGGGAATGGCTTCCTCTATGGCACTCTAAAATGAAGATTTTTCCAAAGCACCCCACATCAATGTCTGCTTGAGTTGGCTGACAATGCTGTTGCCCAAAAAATTGACTGGGATGTAAGCACCGCTTTGATTGCTGGCTGAGGCCAGGGTATTGCTGAGGTGGTCCCTGCCTCAACCCGCTTATTGTAGGTAACATGAGAGAGAGAGAGAGAGAGAGAGGAGTTCGAGGCAGCCAGACATAGGAGCCTCTATGGCAAGTCTTTCTCCTCCCAGCAATTCAAGACAAGTATAAATAGTTCTCATATTCTTCTCAACAAGTTTAGGAGTTATAAACAAACTTGTAAATACGTTAAGATTACTGTTAGAGATGCTAAATTGAAGGCTTATCATGATTTTTATACGAAATTAGATAATAAAGGCGGAGAAAAGAACATTTATAAACTCGCTAAGTGGAGAAAAAGATAACAAGAGATCTTACTCAAGTTAAATGCATAAAAAACAAGAATTCAAGAGTGGTAGTGAAAGATAAAGAAATTAAAAAAAGATGAAAAACTTATTTTGAGAAATTATTAAACAAAAAACATGTAGAAAGATATGAAGGAGAGCAATCTAGTGACTCACATGAAACTAGAGAATATAAGTTCTATCGCAGAATAAGACAACTTGAATTGGAAACTGCAATAAAGAGAATGAAATCAAGTAAGATTTTAGGATTAGATGGTATCCCTGTAGAGGTGTAAAAATGTTCAGGCAAAATAGGGGTGTCTTGATTAACAAAATTCTTTAATAAAATCATAATGATTAGGAAAATCCCGAAGAGTGTAGAAAGAATATTCTAGTACCTATATATAAAAATAAAGAAGATATTCAAAATTGTAACAACTACAAAAGGTATTAAGTTGATGAGTCATATGATAAAGTTATGAAAAATAGTGATTAAACATCATCTGAGATTAACAATAATAGTGCCACAGAATAATTTTGGTTTTATACCTCATAGATCAACTATGGAACCAATCCACCTACTAAGGAGATTAATAAAGAAGTATATAGAACAGAAGAGATATCATTACATAGTTTTTATAGATTCAGAAATAGCCTATGATAGAGTGTCAAGAGATATCATATGGTAAACGTTGGAGAGAAAGTGAATGACAAAATAGTACATTGATGAGGTAAGAGACATGTATGATAAAGCTGCCACGATAATTAGATCACCTATAGGAGAAACAAATAAATTCCCAATTACAGTAGAATTACACTAAGAATCGGCTTTGAGTCCTTATCTCTTTGCCTTAATTATGAATGAATTGATTAGACATATTCGGGATGATATTGTATGGTGTATGTTGTTTGCTAATGATATTGTCTTAGTAGATAAGGCTACAAGTGGAGTTAACTCTAAGTTAGAAATATAGAAGGAAGCTTTGGAGTCAAAAGTGTTTCGAGTAAGTAAGAATAAAACTAAATATATGGAATATAATTTTAATAGTAATAGAAGAGAGTATTACTGCTGAAATATAAAAGATTCAAAGAAAAAATGTTAGATAACGAAAATATTAGATCAGACAATATAAAATGTTAGACCAGCAATTTTATATGGGACAGAATATTAGGCTGCTACGAAAGATCATATAAACAAGATGAGTGTTGTGGAAATAAAAATGTTAAGGTGGATGTGCGATAAGATTGGAAAAAATAAAATTATGAATGAAAAGATTAGAAGTCGCACTAGTTAAAGAAAATTTAAGAGAAAATAGATTAAGATAATTTGAACACATACAACGTAGACTGGTTGATGCAGTAGTAAGAAAAAATTACAAGATCAAGAGTAATGAAAAAGTAAGGGAATAGGTAAACTTAAATTGACACAGAATGTCGTATTAAGAAAAGATATGAATATATTAAAACTAGCTGAAGATATGACCTTTAACAAAGTAAAATAATGTAAAATGATTCATATAACTGACCCCATTGATTAAGACAAAGGGTTAGTTTGGTTTGATTTGATTGTTCTTCTCAACTAGTACAAGAGATGACATCACGATTACTCTGAACCCCCATTGCTCTAGCTCTCTCTTTCTTACCATCTATTAGCCCTTTCCTTCACCCACTGCAATAACATCTTCAGTCCTAAGCTTTAAATTCTATCTCCTTGGTTTTGAAACCTGGTACTTCATACCTCTAAAGTTGGGAAAAAATGGTATTTATCTTTAGAAGGATGGCAATGGTATCTTGATTCATAATGAACCAAACTCTAAAATTGTAGAGTGAGCTCTCACTAGACATTTTGGGTAAGATAATAGTTACAGTTTTGTCACTCACTATTCCAGCCATACAAGTGTAAGAGCAGCAGCAATGTTATTAAACAATAGTCTTCTGAAACTATATCGCAGAGTGGTACAAAAGACAGAGAAGACGATTCTTCAACTTGTAGAAATTACTTCAAGCACCAGGAAAATTAAGGGAAGCCATTTGCAATACTGACCATCAACTTCAATCCATCCATTAAAAGGGTAAATTATAGGCAAAGACTCCAGTCCATATAAGAGGAGCAACTTGCTAAAGAATAATCCCAAAACTGCCAAAAAAAAGGCAGAAGGCAGAGGAGGAGAGTGGGAGGTTCTGCCACCTAAGTCGCCACAATTTTAACCTCCTAAGTACCAGATTCTGCCAGAGAGCGGGAGAATTAACCAGGCATGATTACCCAGTACCCAAGGTTGACAGGGAGTTCAGTTCAATTAAGGCTTGGAGTTGAGATGAGTTAATGAAAGTGAACGTTTGTCTGTTTTGAATGATGTTTAGGCTATGGCGCCAGAAGCCGTATATCAGTACGGGGTCTTTAAGCAAGAGTCCACAAACACTCGAAGATTCTGCCGAGAGAGGAAGGAGCAGTGGAAGGAGGAGGACGAGACTGGTCACCGAACTACGAAAAGAGGCATGGCTGGAGGTTGCAGTGCCAGACAGCTTGGACCATCAAACCTGCAGGCTGTGCAGCTGTAATGAAATCGTACTTTTTGAGACCCAATTTCACAATGAAAACCAGATCCCAAGTTGAAAGTGAAAAGGGGAGAAAAAGCATATATATAGGTATAGGTTGAAACCGTAAAATCGGTTGCTGGTCAAACGGTTGGAACCGTCAAGTTCGGTCCAGTTTTAAAAGCATTGATTAGCGAATGGGCCAGCCACATTAGAAACCACAACCAATTTTAAAACTGCCAAGTGGTTAGTTAATCCAATTAAATTGATCAATTTTGTTCATCAAACCACACAATCTACGAACATCAATAAATTTAAAGATAAAGTACACAATATTTAGAGTGGAAACTTAAAGGAAAACTCTCCTCAAAGACAAAAAAAAATAGGGTAAATTATACTGACCTCCCCTGAGGTTTCTGACAAAAACAGATACACTCCATGTGGTTTTTGAAACGTCACTGACCTCCCTTGTCAGTGAAAAAAATAAACACCGTTTAATTTTTATTATAAAAGACAAAAATACCCTTTGGATCTGACTCACTCCCATTTTTGTCTCTCCTCTTCTCCACAGCCCTCTGCCCTCTTCTCTCCACGGGATAAAGATGGAGATACAATTAGGATTAACAATTTTAAGAAAAATAGAAAGAAAAAATCATCACCCAAAGTCCATCACATGGGAAAAAAAAAATTCAATACCCGTGATTAACGAATTCGATATTAATCAACCAATTCAAAAATTAGATTAAATCTGATAATTCAAAAAAAAAAACCTAATATCATGATCAAATCAAACACCAGGATCGTTCATCAACCAAGAAGAACGGAGATCGAAGTTCATCAACGTAATCTCCTCCACCGTTGCGCTCATGGCGCCGTTGCTCTCTTGCGCCTCTTGTAGCCTCATCTTCACCGACCCGTACCCGTCGATCGACCTCAAGAGTTGCTCCGACAGCACCTTGTTCCGCTCCTAGAGGGCGGCGCTTCCCTCTCCTCCGCCAAACCCTAGTTTTCTCTCCAACCCCAAACCCTAGTTTTGCTTAGGTGGTCTTCGCCTGTTTTTCTTCCCAAAGTTGAAGATTTGTTTGTTGGTTTCATGGAAACCTAAGATTTGTTTCTAACTATTTTTTTTTTGTTTTTTTTGTTTCTTCGCTGTTTTTCTTCCGAAAGTTGAAGATTTGTTTGTTGGTTTCATGGAAACCTGAGATTTGTTTCTTAAATTCTGTTTTTTTTTTGTTTCTTCCCCTGTTTTTCTTAAGTTCTGTTTTTTTTTTGTCACCCACTACTTTCTTCCCACCTCATTTCCTGCTCCGATTCCAACCCCCACTGTTCTGTCGCTGATCATAAAGGTCAGCAGCTATGGTGGGTTCTCTTGTGTTGGAAGGTTGATGACATCGAAGACCTTGTAGCTATGGTGGGTTCTCTTTTTTTAATTGAAATAAAAGAACTTTTTGAATGGACTTGTTCAAATCTTAAGAGTGGTGTTCTGTTGGGTTTGTCTGCGCAATTTTTAGTATCTTGCTTGTGTTGTATCTTAATGTTTTCAATATTTCTGCTTCATTCAGCGCTTTTTACAATAACTACAAGGATACATTTTCTGGTCTTTGTTGCTAATCTACAACTTGCAGTTTGCGTTCATAAGTAATCTCATGTTCTGCACTTCTACTCTTATAGTAAAATGGGTTCTGCAGGGTGCTGTTGAGAATCTACTGGAGCGCTGTTCACACGTTCAACATGCAGATGGATCACTTGTTCCCATTGATGAACCTTGTAGGCAGCTACTGTTATTGAAACATTTGGAGATGAGTTCAAAAGGATTACAGTACTTGGGTGTAGCATATAAGGATGAGTTAGGAGAGTTTTCTGACTACTATAATGAGAGTCATTCTGCCCATAAGAAGTTGCTCGATCCAGCTAACAACTACTCCATTGAAAGTAACCTAGTTTTTGTGGGTGTCGTTGGT
>JAOTRH010000018.1:3525468-3541689 GCA_034768845.1 Heliamphora exappendiculata | reverse complement strand
ATAAAGGAAACCAAATCAGAATAAAATCAGAATAAAATCAATCTAATCAATCTAATATTCTAATAAATCTAATATTCTAACATTTAAATCTAATATTCCAACATTGAGGATGGCATTATGCTCCAACTAATAAGGATATCTTTTGTAGGAAGTCTTCATTAGATAGTCTATCCTTCAGATCAGCCTACAAGTTTAGTTCCTTCAAATCTCTAGCAATCTCCATCCATTGATCCTCCTTCCATGAAAATAGTTTACGCCTGAAAAAGATGCTCCCATTAATGTCCATAGACGAGTGAAGATCCACCAGATTCCTCATGTCCATGATGGTGTAATCCTTCCTAATAGAGAGATTGAATAATCTTTCATGGGACTTACATAGGATTTGATCCTTTTTCCATTTTTCCTTCCAAAACTTTGTTTTTTTTTCCATTACATATTTGGATCCATAGGTTTTCCTTTAAGGATTCGCCGGCTGCTAGGGCCTTTTCCTCCCCAATCTTGACTATATCCTCTCATAAAGAAGTGGCTTTGTCCCACCTGTTTATGGATGGGAACCATTCCTGAAGATTCCCACTATATTTGGAGCACACGATTATTCTCCACAGGGCCCCTTTTTCATTACTAAACCTTCACCACCAGTTTTCAAGGAGAGCAATGTTCGTGTTCCTTTGAGAGGCAATCCTCCGTCCCCCATGGACATTGTTGATAGTGATTTTGTCCTACCCCACCCAATGTAGCTTCCTTTTACCTTCTTCCCATCCCATAGGAATTTTCTCTCGAGTGTTTCCAATTGTTCTTTTACCTTAGAGGGGATACGAAAATGTGAGAGATAGTACATTCGAAGATTAAACATAGATGCTTTGATTAAGGTAATTCTCCCAGCTCTAGATAGAAGTTTCATTTTCCAGCCTTTCATCTTTTTTTTGAAGGCTTCAATCATTGGTTCCCATGTTTTGAGATTCCTTGGATTAGCACCGAGAGGGAGGCCTAAGCATTTGAAAGGGAGTTTACCCACCTTACACTGGAGTAGGGCAGCCATCTCATTGACCCTATACTCCTTGACATCCACACCACAAATCTAGCTTTTGTGCAAGTTTACTTTCAATCTAGAAATTAGTTCGAAACATCTCAGAACTCTCTTGATGTTTACAAGCTCCTCAGGGTCCTGTCCACAGAAGAAGATCGTGTCGTCAGCAAATTGTAAATGTGATACTTGTAGGTCATTGTTTCCAACCTTCACCCCTTTGTCCATCCCTACATATTTGGCCCTCTACATGTTTAGTCCTTCAGCTGCAACGCCGAATAGAAAGGGGGATATGGGTCCCTCTGCCTTATACCTCTTTGCATCTCAAAATCCTTTGTTGGGCTTTCATTCACTAAGACTGATAATGTAGCCAAAGACATGCATTCCATCATCCACTTGGTCCATTTCCTTCCAAAGCCAAGATCTCTTAGCATCTGTAGAATAAAATTCCAACTAAGACTATCATATGCCTTGTGGAAGTCCACCTTAGAGATATAGCTTTTCTTTTTATGTTTTCTCCAATCATCAATAATCTCATTTGCAATCAATATACCATCTAGGATTTGTATTTCCCTTATAAAAGCAGATTGAACTTCATCAATTATTCCACTCAGCACACCCGTAAATCCCGTAAATCTTGTAACCAAGGTTTAGAAAAGGTTCTTGTAGATAGAGCCAATCAAACTAATGGGTCTGTATTCACTTAGACACTGGGGATTGTCGAACTTCAGAATTAAAGTCAGGAAAGAAGCATTGATAGCATTAATAAACTTGGCATTTTAATGTAAGTCTTTGAAGAATCTCAACACATCACCCTTAATGGCCCCAAAACTTTTTGATGAAGCTTAGATTGAAATCGCCAGGACCAAGAGCCTTGCCTCCAGCACAACTTGCCACTGCCTTGCTAATTTCTTCTTCTGAGAACATAGATTCCATCATGGGTGTAGAGGTGGTTGATATCCTTTTGCCTAAAGGCCTTTTAATCTTTGGTCTAGCCCAGGGCACCTCTTTGAATAGATTGGAAAAGTGCCTATAGATTTCTTGGTTAATTGCCTCTAGTTTTGTGAACATCCTCTCAACATTCATCACTTGACCAATGTGGTTCCTCATATATTTCATTCTGGCCACCAAATGAAAGAATTTGGTATTGCAATCCCTAAGCTTTAGCCAATTCACCCTTGATTTTTAGCGCCATATCATTTTTTTTCCTGAGGCTTTCCTCCCTAAGATTGCTTCTTAGCTTATTTCCTCTTTTTTTTTAATCGGTAAAGAAAGATTTTATAGTTACCACCCAACCAAGAAAAGCTTTAGACTTACACTCCAAGGAATCCAGTTTAAAGTCCAAACAAGTTACAATTGATAAAAAATCAACCCAAATGGGAGACATACAATGAGGGAGAGAGACAGAAACCAAAGGAGAACAAAAGCAAAAACATCCGACACCACAACACCATAACAATATCCACACCAACTCTAAGAGAGCATCCACCAGCACCAAGGCCCACAACCAACACTCCACATACCTCCCCAAAGCAGCAGCTCCAATTTAGAAAGGTACCAGCAAAAGCACTTAAACTAGTAAGCATACTCAATCGGCAAAGCACCCAGCCCTATATATAACATGTAACACCTCGACCCTTCACATAACAACGATATTGTCCGTTTTGGGTAAAAGCTCTCACGATTTTGTTCTTCCCATGGAGTCACTCACCATTGCATTGCTTCCGTCCAAACACGCTTAACTGTGGAGTTCTGTTAGGGTCTCTACTACTTGAGAAAAGATCTCGTTGAGCGTAAGGGTCCAAGATTTTTTCTTTATAACCCAGGAACTCCCTATCCCTTTTCTGATGTGGGATACAGGATATCACAATCCACCATCTTAGGGTTGCACATCCCCGTGCAGTAGCTTACCAGTCCTTATCGACCCGCCCACTTAGTAGCCCGCCCACATATCACGCGAGATGACAGGGGCTCACACTCAAAAGTGAGGAGAGTCGGCTCTGATACCATCTGTAACACCTCGACCCTTTACATGACAACGATATTGTCTACTTTGGACAAACATTCTCACGATTTTGTTCTTCCCAATGGGTTACCCATCTTTGCATTGCTCCCGCCTAAGCACGCTTAATTGCAGAGTTCTACTAGGGTCTCTATCACTTAGAAAAAGGCCTTGTTGAATGTAAGGGTTCAATATTTTTCCTTTATAGCTTAGGAACTCTCTCTCCCTTTTCGATGTGGGATATAAGATATCACAATCCACCCCCTTAGGGCTGCACGTTTCCGTTCAGTAGCCTGCCAACTTCGGTAGCCTGCCAGTCTTTATCGGCCCGCCCACTCAATAACCCGCCTGCATGTCACGCGAGACGGCAGGGGCCCACACTCGGAGGTGGAGAGAGTTGGTTCTGATACCATTTGTAACACCCCGACTCTTTATATGACAACGATATTGTTCACTTTGAGCAAAAATCCTCACGATTTTGTTCTTACCATGGAGTCACCAATCCTTGCATTGCTCCCGCCCAAGCACGCTTAACTGCGGAATTTTGCTAGGGTCTCTACCACCTGAAAAATGGTCTCATTGAATGTAAGGGTCCAAAATTTTTTATTTATAGCCTAGGAACTCCCTCTTTCTTCTCGATGTGGGATACATGATATCACATAACAGACCCTCCCATGCAGACCCTCCACACAGGGCACCCAGCACGACCAAACAACCCAGCATAGCGCAGCAGCATAACAATGCATAGATCAAATCGAGCTCACACCTACACAAGAAGGGAAAGATATCACTCGCTTAACATTGAAGCATCACAGAAGAGGATGTAAGCAATTCAACCAACCATGGCAATCAAACCCAAGCATTACACCAACCCATCATGACCAAGATACACCAGTACAACCATTTAAAGAACACGCCACATAGAGAGCGTTAGCACTTCTAACAAGCAATCAGCGTGATAGAGTGACAGTCCTTTAAACCCAAAGGCTAAAGAACCCTGCTCAGCACCAGGGATTTTACTAACGTTCCTCAGCTTTCTTAAGCCTCTCAGAATCTCACCAGAAAAAAGTTTCAATCAGGAGAGAGAGAGAGAGAGAGAGAGAGCATTTCTTCAAGCAAACGGTGAGCACATCTACACTCATGCCCTTTTTCACTTGGATCGATCCCGAATAAGCAAACAAAAACTAACAACCCCAAGCCAACCCCACCCATCATTACAACCTAACACCCAAAAAAACAAGGCTCCACCGATTCTGAAAGCCGCAGCAACAGACAACCCAAAACTAATCTTAAAGCTACACCCCCAGGCATTCCATTGATGAGACATCAACTGGAGTTCACACTGACCCTTATCTTCATGCAGGTGGTGTGCAAGGAATACAAAACACCCCACCATAACTCACTTGATCCACTTGTAGGCTTGAAAGTCTCAGATGGCCTTCTTGTTATTGAAGGATTTAACATCAGCTTGCTCAAGATCAATGATTCTGTTGATCGACAGATCTTTCCCTTTCACAAAGTTAATTCCCAACACACTACATGTTTCGAAGACTATCTCAGCTTTAGATTTAATAATCCTATTTCGATTAAGGAAATCCTTAGTTGATAACAAGGTCTAATCTCCTGACGAAGAGCCACCTTTGCTACACCTTCTGTTCTTCTTTGAATTTTTCCTTCCTTTTCCTTTACCTTTTATGCTAAGAATACCGAGGTCAGCTAGAAACTTTTTCTTCTTTTTGTTTCCTCCCAAAGCTGGCATCTGGCTAAGATTATCTTCACCTATACACGCCAAGGCTTTGCCATTTCCATGAAAGTTCCCTGACGTATGATGGTTTGACCCTTTAGCCTCTTGTTCTCCTTCCTAAGAAGCTGACTTTGTTTGACCCTCCCTTTTATTTGTTCTAGAATTTTTTGCCCCTTTTATGCTATGATTTGAAGCCTATGCCCTAGGGACTGATGGAATCCCCGCATCTTAACTTGGCAGGGCTATTTGGTTTGACCTTTTTGCCCTTTTCCCTAAAAATCCACTACTTTTACGAAAAATCCCTTATTTCCCACTTACTCCTTCTGTGCTAGGGCCCTCTGGATGTGCTTCTATCTCCCTAGAACACATTCCTTTTACATTTGAAGTCAACTCTGACTGTTCGACAAGAGACATTAGATCAGTTTCCACCCCACCTACCTTTGGCTATCATTGCTCCGGCGATGATACATCATTTTCTTAGGGTGTCTTCTACGACCAGCTTGATTCTGGGTATTGGACTTTCCCATCACTCTTAGGCATGTTTAATCCACCCAAAATTCTTCCTCGACCAACCATCTCAACCACTCTAACGAGATATATAAACTTTTCAGCTCTCAGATCACATATCTGGTTAATGAACTCCCTTTCTTCCATCGATATCATAAGCTTTCTCTGGATGGGGTCTTCTCTCTTCCCCGCCAACTCCTATTGTGGCGATCGCCATAGAACTTTGTGGAACCTTCCAAAAACATGGCGACCACCAACTTGCATTGTGGCGACCGCCAACTCCAAATGGTCTTACGTGTCCCAAAACGTGGCAACACCTCATTGGTTGATGAATTCTATAAATACCGTATCCCATCGTACGTTTTCAGTATGAATTGTTGAGTGAGAGACACTCTGCCGATATACCGAGCGATTCTGAGCCCCGACGCCAAAGCCTTGCCGAGATATCGAGCCCCGAATCTCCAATACTTACCTTGAAGCCTACATTGCTTGGATCACCACCCGAGGATTGGACAACTAGAGCTCATTCTCTCGACTTGAGAATTTCCTGGCAATCCAAGTATCTCGCTTGGATACTCGATCTTTCTAAACTCTACTTCTCTCTATTGGATACTCGATCTTACTTTACTAGTATTCTATTTTCTTCTAACTTAATTTTTTTTTCTAGTATTTTATTTTCTTCATTAGTATTAATTTTTTCTTACTAACACTTTACTTATTTTTTTTCTCTAGTGTAATGTTTTTTTCCTAACATTTTATTCCTTTTCTTTTTCTTTATTTAATGTTCTAGTATTTAATTTTCTTGTTTAGTCTAAACTTTATTTCAATAGCTTTTTATTTTCTTGTACTAGCATTTCTTTTTTTCTTTTTTTTTTAGTTTAATATTCTTTTACTAACACCAACTTAAATAATATTAGCTTAAATATTCATTTAATTCAATGTTTTTTTTTAGCTTTACTTTCATTAATGTAATTTTTTTTCTATTATTTTATTTTCTATTAGTATTAGCTTTAACTTACTTACAAAGTTTCATTTAGCATTTATTTTCTTTTAATGTTAGCATTTATTTTCTTTTAAAATTTTATTTTATTTTATTTATATATAACTTTATTTTTCTTCATCAAACCTAAAAATAACAAAAAGGCTTTTAAGTTAATTTTCACATTTAATTATAATTTTCTCTTTCAATAAAGTTAAAACTCTCTTTTTTATTTTATTTTATTTTCTTCCACCTTCTTTTATTTTCTTTTCTCTTTTAAAAACATAAAATGTTAATAATTAAATCTTCTTTTATTCTTCAAAACCTTCCTTTATCAAGCTTAATTATTCTTGTATAACATTTTTTTTACATTTTTGTTAAGACCTAAAAATCATAAAAAGATTTCTAAACTAGCTTTTATCCTTAAAGTTCATTTTTCCTTTTGATTTCTTTTTTTTTACTTTCTTTTGTCTCTTTAAAAAATGCATAAAATGTAAATAGTTGAGTTTTTCATTTAGTAGTTTAAATAAGCATTTTTCTTTCTAATCTTTTCATTTGGCATATTTTTCTCTTACAAATTTTTTCTCTATTTTCTTTTCTTTGTCTCTTTAAAGCATAAAATCATTCTTTTATAGAATTTTCTTTTATATGCATTTCTCAATTTTTTTCTAGTTTATTTCCTACTAAATTTGCTTTAGGTATTATATATGTTTTAGTCATCTTTCTTTAAAATCATGTCTAGAATTGTATAGCTTATTTTTGTTTGCAATCCATACTTAGATAATATTGGTAATTTTATGCATTTATTTATTTTTAACCAAAACATGTTAGTTTAGTTTATTTTTGTGAATATTACATGTGGATATGCGTTTCATGAATCCTTTAGATAGAAATTACATACCATAGGACTTATGATTTTTCTTTTAACACTTATTTATTTTTGAGTGTTGTGTATATATTTTATGTATTTTTTATACTTGATTTTGGATGTTATCACTTTACCTCTATTTTTTTTATTTGTATGCATTTGAGAGATTCTATTAAATAACCAGTGATGATTAGTAGAGACCAACCTTACGGTTGGGCGAACGGGGTGCTTAACACCTTTCCCGATTCGTACCTTAACCCCCGAATCCTGTTTTTCTCTGGTTTACGTTTTAAAGATCAGTAGTCATTTTGGTTTTTCTTAGTTTTTTCCAAAAACTAAGTGGCGACTCTATTTTCAATAAAAATAGATTTTCAAAAGTTGATTCTCAAGGTGTTAAAAGTATTTTCCAAAGTATCTTTGAATTCCCTCACTTTATTTTTGATCTCTAAATTCCAAACGCCACAGTATTTTCTGGCGATTCTGCTAGGGACTGATTTCTAAAATTAAATAAGAGGGCTAGACTCAAAAGTATCATTGGTTCCTAATAAAATTTTTCATTTTTATTTTTGCATGCATATGCATTGTTCTTCAATCCCCCTGTTTAGTCGACCCGATTTTCTAAACGTTAATCCGTTTCGGAGATTGTTGGGAAGACGGACAACCCTTACTAACTGTACACTTCCATAGGTACAATAAAAGAGTTCGGACATACTATTTGACCATGTCCTGCACCACTCTAGGCATGAGAGGTATATATCCGGCTATATTCAAAAGGTACCCTGTTCAAATTGACCAAACCAGGCCTTTTGCATATAGTGAGCATAGAACCCCCCAATTCGGTGCTGCTAACCCTAGTAGGATTATGTGTTTATCTTTATTGAATAATTTTGATTGTATATTATTATGATTATTTGTTTGGATTAGGCTAGTCCTTTTCCTGGGTTTGGCCCCGAATTTTCTTATTTTTCTTCGTTTAAGTTAGTTTCTCCTTCGGGTTCTTACCCGAGTCTTTATTCTTTACCATATTTGGCCTTCACATAGTAGTTTTCTTCCCATAGTCATACTCGTGTTTCATTTAACACCTCTAGAATAGTTTCTCTCTCCTCCGGGTTCTCCCAGGGTTGTTGGTTTTCTCCGCCTTTGTTTAGGCTCGCTTCTCTCAAACCCTTGACATACCTATGAAAGTTAGTCCTTTCTCTTTGCCGTTATGCTGCTTATTTTTCATCAGAATCCTAAGAAGTTAAATCTGTTTCCTTGACGGAGTGCTATCCATTTTCCTTTAGAATCATAGGTCGAACTAGTCTCTTGAGGGTTAAAACTGTCATCTTGCCAGAACGTCGTCCGCTTAAACAAAACCTTTTCCCTAGAACTTGGTTGTTCTATCCCCTTTGGTTCTCCTCCTGGGTTTTCAGTTGTTATGTTGGTAGTTTGAGCCCAGCATGGGCATTTTTTCAGTTTCAGCTATTTTGAGTATCAGGGATATCTGCTGCTTGTTGTCTGAACATTCTTCCAAAAAATGCCTGAGACTAGTTATTCTGCTTGTGGGATTCAGGTTTTTCTGTGAGTTACCATTGATCCTAGAAGAGTACTGTCGACACGAGTTTGGGTAAGATCAAAAATAGACAGACTGCGCAGAATATCTGAATCAACTGATATGGCAAAAAATAGAGTTAATTTGATAGCCCTAATGAGGGCTATTATCGAGATATAGCGGGCTGTGGAGCAACAGACCCAAGCTCAAAACCAATGCCAGGCACAAATACAAGCAATTCAGGCCTGTATGCTTGGTGTGAATGGACAGCCAGATAATGTGAACGAGAATGGAAAAAATTTCTGGGATGATAACCAAGGGCCAGAAATACCGCAGGTGACTGTACCACCTCGAGTTCTCCGCCCGATCGTGATAGAAGATGAGAATACTGCTCTGACCAAGGAATTCGCACTGGCAAAAAAGATTGACCGGATGAAAAAGGTGCTGAGAAAAGCTAAAGAAATAGAAGAATATATGCTGGACGTAGATGGAATGTGCCTATTCCCATATGCGGAATTGCCCGAAAAGTTTAAGATGCCTAAAATCGAAAAGTTTGATGGTACTGGGGATTCTCGTATTCATTTGAGAATGTATGTTGGGACCTTATCCCCTATGGGGATCGATGATCAGCTTAAGACTCAGTTATTCCATCGGTCGCTTTTTGGAGCTGCACAAAGGTGGTTTCTTTCTCTCGAAGTGGCCAAAACTAGAACATAGGAGGATATAGCCACTGCCTTCATTAGCCAGTACAGCTACAACGTCCAGCTGGACATCACTACTCGAGAGCTTGAAACAACCTGGCAAGAGAATCAGGAATTTTTTGTTGACTTTCTATCCCACTGGAGAGGAAAGGCCGCTAAAATGACTAGCCGACCTTCTGAAAAGGAGCAAGTAAGGATGGTGGTAAAGAACCTACCGTTTTCGATGAAGCGCTACCTCATCACGCAGCCACTTTTCACCTTTGAACAGTTGTTCGACGCTAGGGTGCAAATTGAGGATGCTATCTAATCCGGTGATATTGAGAAGACAGAATCCAGCCAGAAACCACCGAGAAGGACCTTCCCCACAAATCAACCCGCCACAACTAACCTCATGTCCCGTTCAGGCGAGGTAAACCTTTTGAACCCTTCTTCATCCACTCATCAAACAAACAACTTTCAGCGGCTAAGCGATGGTCAGCAAACACAACAACGACCGCGAAGAACTATTACTCCTCTCAACATCCCATTATCCACTACTCGTGTTTTAACAGCTGAGGATCAGATGACATGCTCATTCATGATGATTAGAGGCAGCCGAGACAGGGAGAAAGAATAAAACGATAATACCTAGGAATGGTATCAACCGATAGTCCAAACATACCAGCAAGAGGAGGGGCATAATGAAGAAGATGAATAGCCATTGGATTACCCAACTCGGCCTTATGGATTTGGCCATGTGCTCGATGGAATCACCCTTCCCCAACTTTTTGAGGAAGAGGTACACCTTGATGACATGCAATCCTACTGGCTGGTGAGGGTTTTACTAAAATCAGATGGGGCCGAGTGGGTTGACTTTTGGGCTGCTCAGGAGCAACATGTGAACTTTATTGAGGAGGACATCTGGGAGGAGATTGACAATACCCGGGCTATCAAAGATGACAAAGAAAGGAAAAGAAGACTGGCGATCACTGATTTGGGCGATTTGTGGGCATTTAATAGCCCTTTGCCTGTGAACAAAGTAAGGAAAATCAGTGACATAATAACAGGATTATGGGATCCTGAGGAAGACATCTCTCCAAAAGCGGGCGATACTTCAAACCATCCCAATTGGAAAGAGGGTAGCCGAGTGGAAAAAAAAGGGAAAAGAACAGGAACATGAGGATGATGTCGTATTGAGACAGTTGAAAAAGACACAGGCCAACATCAGTATCTGGGGCTTGTTGATGTCTTCACAAAAGCACAGGCAAGCTATTTTGAAAGTGTTGAACAAGGCCAGTGTCCCGATAGATGCAACCCCCGAGCAGCTTATTGGACTTATTCTACCAACCGCCGAACCAAAAGTCATTTTCTTTTCTGATAAGGATTTGCCCGCTGAAGGAAAAAGTCACAACAAGCCACTCCACATCACTGTCAAGTGCCTGGAAAAGTGGGTCCTGGTGACCCTTATTGATAATGGATCAGCTTTGAACGTCTGTCCGTTGAGAACAGTCGTCTGCATAGGGATGAGGCCAAACCAGTTCACTCCCTGCAATCAAGGAGTGCGGGCCTATGAAAACATGAGAAGGGATGTTTTGGGACTGGTGTCATTTGCCGTTTCAGTAGGACCTCTGGAAACCTCAGTTGAATTTCACGTGCTAGATGTACCGGCCTCGTTCAATCTGCTGCTAGGCAGGCCGTGGCTATATGACCCAAATGTTCAGGCAGTGTCGTCTACCCTTCACCAGAAACTAAAATTGATAAAAGATGGGGCAGTTTTGACCATTCATGGAGAGCACATCATCCATCCTCCGAAGGGATGAGAAGGTACAACTCTGCTAGAAGTTCAGCACAGTGAAGATGATGTGTTGCTCAGTGGTTTTCAGTTTGATGAAGGACAGGCTGTTCAGACGCTGATGCATGAGGAAGAACGATATGTCAACCCGAAGGCCGTAACCATGATGAGAAAAATGTCCTTCTTCCCCGGTATGGGATTAGGGCGCAAACTGCAGGGAATCCCGGAACCCATTCAAGTATTGCTAACTTCACACCGTTTTGGTCTTGGGTATGAGCTAACGGAAGAAGATCTGGAAGGGCCTAGAAATGGACGAGATGCCAATTATTCCAGGACACTCAATGGATACTTCATCAAGGAAGGAGAAGACTTCCCGTATTGTGGATTTCTAGAACCATGGATTGATGAAGTAACCAATCAAAAGCTGCCTGGGTTAGAGATCTTTTTCAGCCACCAGTTGTCCGACACAGAGGAGGAAGAAACAATGGAAGGAGAGGAGAAAGAAAAGAAGGTTCAGAAAGAGGATTGGGCTAACAAACTCAACAGTACCGACCTGGGAATGCTGTTCCACGAGAAAATGATTCAACTGCATATAACTGAATCAGATTGTTTCATGATAGGTTTCAGCACACCAACCTGCTGTACCCAGCTCATTGTTAATGCAGCCACAAAGGAAGTAAAGAATTGAACCATCGAGTCTGATGATGCGCACTTTGTCTATCCCGAGTCTGGGATCGAGTCAGAGCTTATAATCGAGGGCACATTTATTGGTGTTTTCCTCTCTTCTTTTGCTATCGAATTTGTAATCTCCGTTGTTTTTAATGAAATGAACGAAATTTCTGGTTACTTTTCTTTGTTTGATTTATTTCATATGCTTTCTGACAATTTTGAATTCGACGGGAATATTTCCGAAGAAATAAAACTTTTAATAAAAAGATAAGAAGAAATGCGTGCCCAACCAATAATTGAAGAAATATTATCAATAAATCTGGGTAATGAAACTAACCTGTAAAATGTTCAAGTTGGTTCTTCTTTGTCCTTAGTCGAACAAAAACAACTAATAACTCTATTAAAAGAGTTCAAAGATGTATTTGCATGGTCTTACGAAGATATGCCTGAAATTGATTCCGACATCGTCCAGCACCAAATCCCTCTGTACCCCAATGGTAAACCGGTTAAACAAAAATTAAGACGGATCTGACCAGAATGGGCTCTGAAGATCAAAGAAGAAGTTTCCAAACAGATCAACGCTGGGTTCTTGATGGTGACCGAGTATCCAAAATGGGTAGCTAATATAGTGCCAGTTTTAAAGAAGGACGGTCGTATCCGAGTCTGTATGGATTTTTGAGATCTCAACAAGGCTAGCTCGAAAGAAGATTTTTCTTTGCCACACATTGACGTCTTAGTAGACAGTTCAGCGGGGCATGCCTTGCTATCATTCATGGACGATTTTTCCAGGTACAACCAGATTTTAATGGATCCCGAAGACAAGAAAAAATGACATTCACCACGCCTTGGGGCACCTACTGTTATCGCGTGATGCCGTTTGGTCTAAAGAATGCAGGGGAAACCTATCAAAGGGCTGCCACTACGTTGCTACATGACATGATACATAAAGATATTGAGGTATACGTGGACGATATGATAGTCAAATTTAAGGATCGAGAAGGCCGCTTTACGGCACTGCAGAAGTTCTTTGAAAGGATTCGAAAGTACAAGATGCAGCTCAACCCGCAGAAGTGTGCATTTGGAGTCACTGCTGGAAAAATTCTCGGATTCATGATCACTCAACGAGGCATTGAAGTCGACCCTTTGAAAATCAAAGCAATTTTGGAAATGCCTCTTCCAAGGACCGAGCGAGAAGTTAGGGACTTTTTTGGAAAAGATTCAATTTATCAGCCGCTTCATCGCTAAATTGACAACTACTTGTGAGCCACTCTGCCGTCTGCTGAAGAAAGGAGTTGAGTTTAAATGGGATCAGAAATGCCAAGACGCATTTGAGGCCGTACGGTGGTACTTGCAAAATCTTCCTATTTTAGCTCCTCCCGAACCTAATAGGCTACTGATTCCTTACTTATTAGTGACTGATTTAGCCATGGGATGTATGCTAGCACAGGAAAGCGAAACTTGAATCGAAAAGGCTATCTATTACCAAAGAAAGAAGATGACTGGGTCAGAAATACGATACACCTCGTGAGGAGTCTATGTACGCCCTCCCGTCGTTGTTCTAGCCACCTCGTGAGGAGTGATGGGCTGATGGCCCATAGCTAACTCAAAAGGACTCATCCCCGTAGTTGAGGAGCGGTGCAAATTGTAGCAGAATTGTGCACTGTCCAACAGCTGCAACCAGTTCTTTTGACTAGCTGTCACATAATGCCGCAAATATTTCTCTAGCAGCACATTCATCCGTTCAGTCTGACCGTCTTTCTAAGGATGATTAGCTGTAGAGAATTTTAACTCAGAACCCATCAAGTTGAATAGCACTTCACCACATGCTTATAAAATATCTTTAGGCAATATCTTTAGGCAAACCAAAGTACTTCACCACATGCTTATAAAATAACTCAGCAGCAACATCAACGGAACATGCATGTGGGGCAAGGATAAAAACAGCATACTTAGAAAAATGATCAACAACAACCATGACAGAATGCATACCATCCACCTTAGGTAAACCCGATATGAAGTCCATAGACACTAAACTCCGTGGCTTTTCAGCAATCGGCAGAGGTTGTAGTAAACTTGCTTCCTTCCGTCGTTCTTTCTTATCTTATTGGCACACCAGGCAAGTCTTGACGTAGGCTTCCACATCGTTCTCCATCTTTGGCCAATAGAAAGATCAAGACAACAAGGCCAGCATACGCTGCCTACCCGGGTGACCAGCCCACTAAGGGTCGTGTGTTTCTTTCAGTAGCTCTAACCGTAGTCCCCCACTGATAGGAACATAAAGGCGATCTCCCTTGGCATGAAAAAGATCATTTTCAAGCCAATAGCGTCGAACAATTCCCTCAATGACTTATTGAACAAGTCTTTGATACTTAGCATCACTAGCAGCATGTTGGGCAACTCTCGCCACAAAGTCTGCCTCAACTTGGGAAATTGTAGCCACATAATTGTCAATTCCTTTGCGACTCAACGCATCAGCAACCTGGTTGTGTCGACCAGGCTTGTGCACCCACACGAAATCATATTCCTCCAAGAATTCTTGCCAACGAGCTTGCCTTGGGGATAACTTTTTCTGCACTTTAAAGAAAGTATTAGCTACATTGTCTGTCATAACTGTGAACTTAGTTCCCAGTAAATAGACCTGCAAACTTGAAGGCAATGCACCACTGCTGTCATTTCCTTCTCATGGGCTGAATATTTCTTCTCAACATCATTTAGCTTTCTGCTTTCAAATGCCACAGGATGTCCCTCCTGCACTAGAACACCTCCAATTGCTTTGTCAGAAGCATCTGTATGCACCTCAAAAGGAAACTCGAACATAGGAAACCGCAACACTGGCTCGCTTGCAACTACGGCCTTTAGTTTATCGAAAGCGTCTTGACAGTTTGCACTCTACTGCCATGGATGATCCTTTTTCAAGAGATCTATAAGGGTAGAAGCTTTCTTTGAATAGCCCTGTATAAACTTTCGATAATAGTTAGCCAAACCAAGAAAAGATCTAAGTTCCGGGACCTTTGTGGGTGGCGGCCAATCCAAAATAGCATGCACCTTTCGTTTGCCCATCTTCACCAAGCCCTTGCTAACTATGTGCCCCAAAAATTTAATCTCTTGTTGGGCAAACTCACACTTCTCCTTCTTTACATAGAGTCGATGCTCCATAAGTCGGGACATTACAAGTTTCAGATGGGTCAAGTGGTCTTCCAAAGACTCACTATAAATGACAATATCATCCAAATACACAACCACAAACCGATCGATATAATCATAAAAAACATCATTCATTAAGTTACAGAATATTACAGGAGCATTTGTAAGACCAAAAGGCATAACAAGAAATTCAAATGAACCGTAACGTGTTACACAAGTGGTCTTTGCCTCATCCCCTTCAGCAATTCTCACTTGCCAATATCCCGAACGCAAATCCAACTTTGTGAAGTAAGTTGCTTTGCGGAGACGGTCGAACAAATCAGCAACCAAAGGAACATGGTACTGGTTTTTAATCGTCACCTTGTTCAAAGCTCGATAGTCGACTCACATCTGCAGGGAGCCATCTTGCTTTTTTTGGAACATCACAGGGGCACCGTAAGGGGCTTTCGATGGTTGAACTAAACCAGCATCCAGCAACTCAGTCAACTGCTTGCGCAATTCTACCAACTCCATCGGGGACATTCTATATGGTGCTTTAGCCGGTGGTTTAGCACCAAGAACCAACTCAATTTTATGATCTGTGGCACGTCGAGACGGAAGAGACTTAGGCAACTCTGAGGGCATCACATCTGCAAAGTCTTGCAGTAAGTCAGCAACTTCATTTGGCACCTCCGTAGTAAGATCAGGCTTGATCTCCACTAATGCTGTAAGATAGGTCTCAGCCCCTTTCTTCAGCCCATTATGCACCTGAATAGCCGACAATGTCTCATTTTCTTTCCTCGTGCTCTTTCCTTTACTTGTTCGATGGTAGCTCGACACAAAGCATGGTTGTTTATCATCAGCGAAAAATAACCCACCAAGATATGGCATTACTATCACCTTTGCAGCCACAAAGAAATCTATACCCAAGATTATGTCAAAATCGTCAAGAGGAACCACCATTAAGTTCACCTTCCCAGCCCAACTTGAAATTTGAAGTTGTACACCGTATGCCATGCCACATACAGGTTGTGCACTCGAGTTTACCGCCTTAATTCTGTTGGGGCTCTTGATAACTTTCAACTCAAGTGTTTGCACCATGCGCTCAGCAACAAAATTATGCGTAGCGCCTGTGTCTCCCATAGCCAACACAGCATTATCGTTAATCAAAGACTCAATGTAAATCAAACCTGTGGACGTCAGGTTTTTCTCAACATGAAGGGCGTTCAACAATTGCAGAGGATTGACTCTTGTTGGACTGTCGGAGTCTGAGTTATCACCCTTCTCTCCCTCAGCAACTAG
>JAOTRH010000018.1:3497509-3525368 GCA_034768845.1 Heliamphora exappendiculata | reverse complement strand
CTTGATTACAAAAATGAGATGTAATGAATAAAGAACACTCACTCTCTTTACAAGATTGATTTACAATAAATGAATGGGTAAAGAGAGATGAGAAATAAGAACAGAAGTTACAGCAATAAATATGAGCTTGATGATATCTGAGATAGATTTGAGCAAATAAAATAATGAATGCAAGTCTCTCTATATCTCTTAAATGCTGAGAAGTAACTCCTTATATAAGTTCTTGTGAGTTCTTGACCGTTAGAGGTAGGTAGGGGCAATAAATGCCAAAAATTCAACCGTTGAGATTTGTCATATTTTGAAATTCCGTCTTCAGGGTCGACACAAAATCTTTGGTATCGACACAGCGTGTCTAAGGCAGAGTTCTTCAAATGGTTGAGTCGGCACGAATGTTCTGAGGGGTCGACACAAATTCTGCACTTTACCTTCCAACGTTCTGGAGTCGACACAAATGAATCTGGTGTCGACTCGTTTGAACCTTTAGTGTCCAGATGAATCATTTGGTGTCGACTCAACTTGTCTCTAGTGTCGACACTAAATCTCTGCAGGAAGCCTCGGTAGTTTTGTGTCGACACAAATCATTTTTGGGTCAACACCAAAATTCTGCAGGCAGGCTTCGGAGCATTTGGGTCGACACGATTTGTTGAGGGGTCGACACCAATAATCTGTAGGAGGTCTCAGTTGTTTTGTGTCAACACAATTTTTATTTGTGTCGACCCAAACTTTCTGGAACCAAAAGTGATGATCACTTCTGTGTCGACACAAAATTGATTTGTGTTGACTCAAAATGAGTCCTAGGTACTTCGGCGCTTTTTTTCTATTGACACAAAACTAGTTTCTGTTGACACTAATATTTTGGTACCTAAAGATCAACTTGAAAAACAGTTAGGGTGTCAAAGCATTTGATCAATTGGTGTTGACGCACTTCATAAGCTTCAAGTATACTTTGCCTTAAGTGTTTGACTTAATTTTCAATTAAGATCAACACAAAAAAATTCTATTTAAAGAATTTTTAAATGTTTAAATCTTTTAAGATAAAAGTCATTTCTTTTTTGTTAAGGTATCAACTTTGATTATTCAAAATGTATTAACACTTTCATTTTAGAAATATAAAATATTATCCATTAAAAATATTTATTTTTAGAAAATAAATTATGAAAAATATCAAAATCAAATTAAAATGCCCTTAGGCTAACACACTTCAACAAATTGTTTCATTTGTATCGTTTTTTAGAATGAAACATCCAACAGAAAATGAAACAGTCAACAGAAATGATATGCAAAATAAGACATTCAACAAAAAATAATACAACTAACATAAAATAATATACCAATCAGTTTTCTTATTATACTTGTATCATTTGTAGTAAATAATGATACACAAGTTATGATTTTTTGATCATGTTATGATTTTCATTTAAATCATTTTGTAGTGTTATATTAAAAAAATAATGTTCAATTTTTGAACATATGGTATCATTGTATCATTTTCTATAAGCTGTATTTGTAGTTAATGTTTCATTTTCTGTAAATTACTCAATCTCCACTTAAAAATAGTGTTATAATAGATTATAACGAAAAAAATTTTTCATTGAAAAAAATGAACAACCAAATATTAAAATCGAAAATTTAAAAAAAATTCAATAATAGATTAAAGTGCAAAATAATAGATGAAAATGCAAAACAAACATAAAAATGGCATTAAAATTTACATGACAAACAGATTTATGAAATATTTCAGAACTGCACTAAGATTTCTAGATGCAATATAGTAAACGCTGGTCAATAATGAAACAAACAATTGAACACAAACTCATGACGTGATATAATTACAATTAGCCAGGAAAAGATTCTGTCAATATTAAAAATGTAAATTAGAAACGAATATTTATTACAAATCATAATATTTCTTTTTTTGTGTAATTTTAATTAGAACAGATAAGGCTATAATGGTCCATTATTTACTAAAAATTTTAAAATTTTTTTTTATAAAATACTATAGTTTTGATAAGGACTAATTCTCGGGCACCTAATTAAAAGGGGACTTATCCCTAATTTGCTAAATTTTTAGAACAAATTATCAAAAAACTTTTTTTAAAAAAAACAAAATGAGCCACAATAGGCTAATAATCTAATTTTTAACTTTTTTTTTTGCCTTTAGTGAATTATTTTGTATCTTTTGATCAAAATATTTTATTTTTTCGGTTTCTCCTATCAAGATGATTTGCTATTTGTTACTTATTTTTGTCTTTAGTAAAAAAATTTTTATAGTTTGACTAATTTTTTATTTTTTTGGTTTTCCTTGTCAAGATGATTTGCAAATATATAGAATTGTTGCTACAATAAAAGTGTTAATTGGTGTTGGGTTCTATTTTAATGAGTTCATTAAATATAAGTCCTAGTCACTATTTTCAACTCCATTATGTCCATTTTTTAAAAAAAGGGATAAGTTAATTGTTAATATTTTTACCCTTAATGTAATAAAACATGGTAAACTTACATGTTAGATTAATAGGTAATTAAACAATCTGTTTATATATAAACTAATGGTACAGAAAATAAAACAGTAACAGATAATAAACTATATGAACAAGAAGCAAATTACTACAGAAAATTAATTAAACCAAAAATAAAATGTTTCATAAAGAAGAAAAGAAAACTGCGACAGAAATATAAATCTGCTGGAATATAATCAAAGCAGTAATGCTGAAATAGAACAAAAATCAGAAATACCGAATAAGAAGAATGTATACAGCAATAGTTGATCGAGACTCGTGTTTGATACGAACTCTTTAAGACAAAAATGCCCTCGCTTCGGTGCTTCGAGTTGGCAGCATATGTCTTCCAGGATACAACGATTTGTAACCTCTTGAAGCAGTACATCGATCAAAAAGCTCGGCAAACCAGAAATCTATGTATGAAACTCTCTCTCGGGAATAAAGCAGTATGCAGAATGCAGAAGCAACGAAGGAGGGGAGATCTTACTAAATTTTTTTATGAATGAAAAATGGCATAGCAGCATCCTATAAATAGGCATGGCTGGTGCCTGTTTGGACTGACCCAACAGTCAGGAACCTGGTACGATTTGACAATTAGACCGCCTAATAGACATGACCCGTCGCTCAATAGACGCAACCCAACGGTCCCAAATCGAACCAACTAACGGTTCGATAACGGTAACAAAATTTAAATAATTAATATTTAAATTTAAAAAATTAAATAAATAAATTTTTAGCAAAAAGATAAGGGTTGATCCAACCCGGCCCGCAACCCGCGGACCCACGAACCACGAACCCGAGCCTGAGCCCAAGCCTGGCCCCACTCGGCACGGCACAGCACAGCCGGTAGGTCGATCGGTTGGACGGGCAGGCTGGCGGCAGCGGCGCGCACGTCTAAGGTTTGGGTCGATCCCATCGTTTAGTAAGTCCTCCCCTATCCACAAAACTAGGTACCCCCAAGGGGCACACCCCTTAGGCCTAACTTGGCTTATATAAGCCACTCATCTATGTTTCTCCCAACCAATGTGGGATTGAAGACCTATTTATACTAAATTGGGCACTCACCCTTTTCTCTCCCAACCAATGTGGGATATGACATAGTTACCATCATTTTGTCAACCTCCATGGCACACTTTTAGAGTCAATTTCTCATTCACCCGTTAATAATTTTGAATGCCACAAAATCTATGATTAAACTACTCATGAAGAGAAACATGTTAGGACTTGAAATCATCAAAAAAGATTAATCCAATCCAAAGTTATTTAGCTTCAAATTAAACTACAATCATGTTCAATAAAGTGTTCAAAATCCACTATTTTTCAACAATTCCCCACATGAATGGAATTTGATGAAAAAAATACAACAAAATACAGACACCGAGAGAGTTCAATAAAAGAATAATTCTGCATAGGATAGGTAGCTTTTAGCTTTGAACCTTTCCTTGTAAGTAGCTTTTGGCTTTGAACCTTCCCTTGTGAGAAACTATTGGACTTACTAGCTAATCAGTGAATATGATGTCTTGAACTGTTCAGCCGTTTCTGTAAGCCAAGACAATAGAGTTCACAGAAAATCTTTCTAACACAGCTTGGTTCTCACGGTTGTGTTCATTTCAGCCCTGAACATGATCATTCATGAGTGCTCTAGAGAATCTAGTCTTAACAATTCTCATACAATCGGCCCAGTTCAGACTCATATAAGTGATTCTTATTAAGAGTATCCTGCCATACCTCACTTGGATATCCAAGATATAAGAATCATTAAAAACATAGCTTATCCTTAAACACGCTGCACACATCCCTATTTTATCATAGAAATGGGTATGAATTAATCTCCTTAGTTATTCTCCTAGAGTCACACATAATTTGGTTGTCCTATTGAACCTAAATCTTGAGATCTCCAGTCAGCTAGGTTGGGTTGCCATTAAGGTGTCTCTTTAGTAATAGGCTTTAGTCTCATTCCATTCGATGAATAATTCACTTGCTCTCTGGTCTAACCTTTGGTTAACAAATCCACGATATTATCTTTTGACCTTACGTACTCAATGGATATAATTCCACTTAAGAGTAGTTGTTTAATAGTATTGCGTCTACGATGTATATGTCGTGACTTACCATTGTACAAATTATTTGGTGCCCTTCCAATTGCAGTTTGACTATCACAATGAATGCAAATTGCTGGCACAGGTTTAAGTCACACTGGAATATCTTCTAAGAAATGGCGTAGCCATTCTGCTTCTTCCCCAGCTTTATCTAAAGCTATGAACTCAGCTTCCATCGTTGACCTAGCGATGCATATCTGTTTGGAAGATTTTCAAGACACAACTACACCTCCGAGAGTGAAGACATATCCACTTGTGGATTTTGAATCTTTTGTACCAGATATCCAGTTGGCATCACAATAGCCTTCCAGAACAACTGAATATCTGGTATAACACAATCCGTAGTTACAAGTGTATCTTAGATATCTAAGAACCCGAACTATTGCCTTCCAGTTGTAATGCCCCGATTCTGGTGTAATATAATCCGAATATATATTCATAAATATTAAACCATTTAACAATCCATTATGTCCAAAGCTCCTTTAGAAATAACTTGTTTTCAAATATTCACTAGAAAAACATATCCAACGAACCCCGCTCGAGCGGAGTCCTAACCGCTTGAGCGGTCAGGCACCCGAGACCTCATCTCTCATAACTGTGAAAATTCTTCTAAGGCTGAGAAAAACAATCATTTCTTCTCCTTCTTGAAACATGACTTTAGACATGCAACACAAGATCTTAAATATTCTTAAAAGGTTTAAACATCTGTCTTAACATGAAAAACTGAGATTCAAACTTCGTTAACAAATCCTCATTAAAGGGTTAAAGCATTCACCCGATAAACAATAAACGTCCCCACATGCATGCATAACATGAATATATGACTCTAAGGCATTACAATATGGGTATCTATCCTTCAATTATAACATCCCGAATTAATAACAATTTCTTCTTTACAATTCCATTTCCCAAAAGTAATTATCCAAAAGAAATATAACTCTACATATAACGCAAAGGGTCCATCGACCGTCATCTCCGTCTGAACTCTTCTTCCCGCTACTACCTGAAATGTTGTTAAACAACATGAGCCGAAACTCGTAGAAACAAGGCTAACCTCGAATGCATGCATGATATGTGAGGATGGTTATGCAAAGTGCACACATAGGTTTAATGAAAACATCTTGTTTATTCCCAAGTAAATTCCCATTGCATAACCGAGTTTTATATAAAAAAGATTTTTGTTCTGTACCTCATAATTCCCATGAAATTATCCATACACGTTTTACCCCCTTTTTATCCACCCAACACGTCTTTCACATTTCATAATCTTCTCAATTCCTTCAACTAAAGTTTCACTAACACAATTCCTTTACCATCTTCCATTACCCAACACTTTTTACCGTTTTATTTCATTTCCAAGTTAAGGTTTTACCAATCCGATTATGTACAACACACGCCAACACACACACACACACACACACACACACACACACACACACACACTTTGTTGGCACTTTTCATATTTTACCAATTCATGGTTTAAAACATAGGCACCAGCATCGAACGAGCGTATAGACTCACGTAGCGTTACACTCAACCCGGCTACATAGACCCCATGAGGTAACAGAACGTTCTATACCCGACACAACAACGTCCTTTCCCAGTTGCTAGCCGACGGGCAGGGAACCCAATCTGCATAATTTTTTGATCTTTTACCGAGGAGTAACTTGTGCCTAACCATAAACGATCCCATAGATCCACAAATCGGTCCTTTTTCAACATATCACAGTACAACGCACACATGCGAGTCCAACCCAAATGGTTCCTCTCACCAAACCCATATCACATACACGCGAGTCCAACCCTAGAGGTTCCTCTCGCTAAACCCTTATCACTACATATTCCCATTATGCACATTTTTCATTGTTTCAAGGCTCAAACCCAAATTAACCCTCAAATGACTTCAATTTTACAAATTCATTGATTTCATTCAACAAAACTCATATCTTTAGTTTGACATCAACACATGTTATATTAATTTATGGAATTTAGTTCATAATAGGTCATGATAACACTCAATTTAACCATTAATCACATAAATTTCATCATATCAATCCTTTACACCCAAAACTCCCAAATTTCATAGTATTAACTCAAAACCCAAAACCCTAATTTCTCATTTCTCAACTCAATCAAAAATAAAAACATTGTTAAGATAAGAACATGTTAAATCCCTTACGAATCCAAGATTTAAGCACCACTATCACTAGATTTCAACGTAAAGCTTTGATAACGCAAATCTCATGCTTTTATGTTCATACGTTTGAAAATACAACACATATCACAAAGATATTTAAATAAAGTCTTAGATCTTACCTTAGGGATGCTAGATCCACGAGAGAAAGCCTCATACAAGCTCCATCCATGAGAATCTCCAACCACACGGTGAGAAAAGCATCTCCAACGCCAAACTTGTACCCCCAACGGCAAATACTCAAGGTAAATGCAAGAAATCTTCTTAAAAACGGCCAAGAATGCCCCAACAATTCTCCAAACATAAACCCAAGCTCCCACTCCTCTTTAGAGAGAGAAAGGAAAGAAGAGAATGGGAGGGGAGAACCCAAAACACAATATTTAAAGAGTCTGCTCTGCGATAGTCCGCTCGAGCAGACCCCCACCGCTCGAGCGGTCCCCTCACTCTGGACCTCTCTGCCACTTGTTCGTTGGAGTGGGCTCCCCACCGCTAGAGCGGTCAGTGCTGGAAGACAGACCGAACTGAAGCTGTCAAAACTTAGCTTAAGCATAAGCCAAACACATCACAACGATGTTCTTTTACACTGCACGATCCATGGCCCTCACCTTTCATCATTACACGATTAAAATTTTAATTCTCTCTCCAGATTAACACTTTTCTCAAATCCACCGAAGGTCTCAAAGCAAGGTTTTAAATTAAATCTTTAAAATAACAAGAGGCCGGGTCGCTACACCAGTGGTCTGCCCCTGGGTTATTTGTGTATCTACTTAATTTACTCACTGCATACGCTATATCAAGTCGTGTGCAATTCATTAAGTACATTAGACTCTCAATAATTTTGAAATATTTCAATGGAGATATGCTTTCACCCGTATTTTTTTATAGATGCAGATTTACATCTACCGGCGTCCTCGCAGGACGGTCATCATCCTTGGAGAATTTACCAAGTATTTTCTCAATGTAATGTGATTGAGAAAAAGTATATCCTTTAGATATTTTAAAAATTGTAATTCCTAAAATAACATATGCCACTCCCAAATCTTTCATGTCAAACTGTTTGTTTAACATTTTCTTAATAGATTTGATCATTTGATCATCACTACCTATGATGAGCATGTTATCAACATAAAGATAGATGATGACATATCATTTGTCTGTGCTTTTAACATAGACACACTTGTCACATTCGTTTGTCATAAAACTATTTGACATCATAGTGTTGTCAAATTTCTCATGCCATTACTTTGGCGCATGTTTTAAACCATAAAGAGATTTGACGAGCTTACAAATTTTATTTTCTTGTCCAGGAACAACAAACCCTTCTGATTGTTCCATGTAAATCTCTTCATTCAATTTGCCATTCAAGAATGTCATCATCACATCCATTTGATGTATATCCAAATTAAATAACGCAGCTATGAAAATTAGCATGCGTATAGACGTTATTCTTGTAACTGGTGAATATGTGTCAAAGTAATCAAGACCATCCTTTTTTTCTATATCTTTTGACCACAAGTCTTGCTTTGTACTTGTCAATTGATCCATCCGCCTTCATCTTTCTCTTAAATATCCATTTATATTCAAGCGGTTTACAACCGGGTGGAAGATCCACCAGTTTTCATGTATGATTCTGAATGATGGATTCAATCTCGCTGTTTAAAGCTTCTTGCTATAAAGGGGCTTCAGCACTGGATAATGTCTCCTTATATGTTCAAGGCTCATTTTCTAACAAATAGGTTAGAAAATCTAGACCAAAAGATTTGGATATTCTAGCCCATTTGCTACGTCTAGGTTCTGCATCCTCTTCTTCTTGGTCTACATCATGATCACTACTCTGAGTAGTGTCATAAGTTTTGCTTATATAACTTATCTCTTGTCCAGATTTACAAGAAAATACATGTTCAAAAAATACAGCATTCATTGACTCAATAATAGTTTTAATATGCATATCTAAAATTTTGAATTTGTGAATCAGAAATCGATAAGCACTACTATTATTAGCATAATCAATGAATACACATTCAACGATTTTAGGTCCTAACTTTGACCTCTTCAGTGTAGGCACTGCTACCTTTGCCAAACACCCCCACACTCTTAAGAATTTGTAGGTACACATTCGACCTTTTCATAATTCATAAGGTGTCATATTCATCTTCTTGTGGGGTATCTTATTAAGAATATAATTAGCTGAAAGAATAGCTTTTTCTCACAAATTTTAAAGTAGTCCAGAACTAATCAACATAGCATTCATCATATCCTTTAAAGTTCTATTCTTCCGTTCAGTAACACCATTTTGTTGTGGAGAATAGGGTGCAGTGATTTGATGAATTAGGCCATGTTGTGAACAGAATTAATCAAAGGGTGATTCATATTCATCACCTCTATTGCTCCTAAGAGCTTTGATCTTCTTCTTAAGTTGATTTTCAACTTTATTCTTGTAATGTATAAATATTTCTAAAACTTCGACCTTACTTCTAAGAAAATAGATGTAGTAGTATCTAGTACTATCGTCAATAAAAGTAATAAAATATATTTTACCTCCTCTTGTTTGAATTGATTTAAAATCATAGATATCACTATGAATTAAATTTAGAGGCTCTGTATTCCTTTCAACGGAATAAAAAGTAGTCTTAGCTAATTTTGCCTCTACACAAATCTCACATTTGTGATTTAAATCAATATCAAATTTAGGTAGGCAATTATTGTTAATTAATCTACGAAGAGAATTATAATTAACATGTCCTAATCTACCATGCCATAAAGAGGACTCAACAATATAAACAGAGGAAGATCCAATTTTATTCATAGTAGCATGTAGTACAATAATCATTACATTTAGTTTGAATAAACCATCTGACTGGTACCCCTTACTCACAAGTATTCCACTTTTTGTGAGTACAAATTTATCAGACTCAAACACTATCCTAAACACATTCTTGCTCAACAAAGACTCAGAAACTAAATTCTTGCGAATGTCTGGCACATACAGCACGCTGTTGAGCGTGAGTTCCTTCCCCGAGGTCATCTTCAAAATAACCCTTCCTTGTCCTTCCACCTTTGAGGTAGAAGAGTTTTCCATGTACAAATGTTCTCCATCTATAACCTG
This sequence comes from Heliamphora exappendiculata, assembly GCA_034768845.1. NCBI lineage: Eukaryota > Viridiplantae > Streptophyta > Magnoliopsida > Ericales > Sarraceniaceae > Heliamphora > Heliamphora exappendiculata. The sequence goes on along the minus strand of JAOTRH010000018.1, from coordinate 3,515,471 downwards.
ATAGGTTGAGAACATCCGTTGGTCTGAACAAATGTGGTGAGTAGCTCCAGTGTCCACCCACCATTCTCTGGGATTCCCAACAAGGTTTGTTTCAGACACACGGCGGAAAGACTGATATCATCCACCCCAGTAGAAGGGTTATCCACTTCGGTCACGTTAGCTTGGGCATTCTTCTGGCACTTGCTGCGACAGTCCTTTGCTCGATGCCTGGGCTTGTTACAGATGTAACACTTGCCCTTGAATTTGATTCTCTTGGAGTCCCCGTCTTTGTCACCAACATGCTTTCTCTTTTTGTTGTTGACCTTAAGCGCCTGTTCCACAACATTTGCCTAGGACTCCATCCCAGTCTTCCTCTCAGGCGTGCGGTTGTTTTCTTCTATTCTCAATCGGACAATCAGTTCCTCCAATTTCATCTCCTTGCGCTTATGCTTCAAGTAATTCTTGAAATCTTTCTAGCCCTAAGGTAATTTCTCAATAATAGCAGCAACTTAAAAAGATTCACTTAGAAACATACATTCTGCATGAATATCATGCAGGATAAGTTGGAGATCCTGAACTTGTCCAACAACTGGCATTAAATCCCCCATCTTATAATCTAAAAATTTGCCGACAACGAATTTCTTCGCGCCGGCATCCTCTGTCTTATATTTGCGATCTAAGGATTTTCATAATTCCTTTGCCGTCTTTACTAGACTATACACGTTGTACAGTGTGTTGTTTCGTCAATTGAGAATATAATTCTAGTACAGGAAGTTAGCATGTTTCCATGCATCCACAGCAGTAACCACTTGTCGGTTAGTTTCACCTTTAGTCAACACCAGAGCATCTTCATGTAGAAATCTATCCTGATTGAGAGTTGTAAGATAGAACAACATTTTCTATTGGCATATTTTAAAATCAGTTATATTGAACTTCTCTGGCTTTTTCCCATGGTTCACCGGAACTATCGTAGTGACAGTCGGTATCACTGAAGGTACAACCGGGACAGGGGTAGGGGTCACAGTAGTAACTTTAACATTTTCATATGCCATATTTTAATTTTATGATATTACATAAACAACACACACAAAAAAACTATTTTAGCAACCTAGAAAAAGACTTTTTTTATTAAAAAAATTGTAATTAAAATAAAATTGCAGCTAAATCGATTTAATACTTAAACAATTTGTACATAATAGATTAAAACAATATATGTGATTACACCACAAAATAAATAATACCAAATCAATTACAGAATTAAATTACTGTAATTAAAACCAAATCAGAATGTAATCTGAAAATTGTTTTAGAAAAAACAATTAAACTATAATCCAGAATATAAAACAGATTTAAAAGGAAAATATATATACAAATTTTGTCTTAAGATTGTTAGATAAATAGGTAATTAAACAATCTGTTTATATAAACTAATGGTACAGAAAACAAAATAATAACAGATAATAAACTGTATGAACAGAAAGCAAATTACTGCAGAAAATTAATTAAATCGAAAATAAACTGTTTCATAAAGAAGAAAAGAAAACTGCGACAAAAATATAAATCTGCTGAAATATAATCGAAACAATAATGCTGAAACAGAACAAAAACCAAAAATACCGAATAAGAAGAATGTAGACAGTAATGGTTGATCGAGGCTCATGTTTGACAAGAACTCCTTAAGACAAAAACGCTCTCGCTTTGGTGCTTCGAGTTGGCAGCGTATGTCTCACAGGATACAATAATCTGTTGCCTCTTGAAGCAGCATAGCAATCAAAAAGCTCGGCGAACCAAAAAGCTATATATAAAACTCTGTCTCGGGAATGAAGCGGTATGTAGAATGCAGAAGCAACGAAGGAGGGGAGATCTTACTGAATTTTTTTGTGAATGAAAAATGGCAAAGGAACGACCTATAAATAGGCATAACTGGTGCCTGTTCGGACTGACCCAACAGTCACAAACCCGGTCCGATCTGGCGGTTAGACCGCTCAACAGACATAACCCGTCACTCAATAGATGCGACCCAACGATCCTGAACCGAACCCACTAACGGTTCGATAACGGTAACGAAATAACGGTAACAAAATTTAAATAATTAATATTTAAATTTGAAAATGTAAACAAATAAATTTTCAGCAAAAGGGTAAGGGTTGATCATACCCGACCCGCTCCGCGACGAGCGAACCACAGACCTGGGCCTGGCTTGGCTCGGCACGGCATGGCCGGCCAGTCGGCGGCAGCGGCGCGCGCATGGATTTTAGGTCGAACCACCATTTGGTAGGTCCTCTCCCGTCCACAAAACTAGGTACCGCCAAGGGGCACACCCCTTAGGCCCAACTTGGCTTATATAAGCCGCTCACCCATGTTTCTCCCAACCAATGTGAGATTGAAACCCCATTTATACTAAATTTGGCACTCACCCTTTTCTCTCCCAACCAATGTGGGATAGGACATAGTTACCATCATTTTTTCAACTTTCATGACACACTTTTGAAGTCAATTTCTCATTCACCCATTAATGGTTTTGAACGCCAGAAAATCCATGATTAAACTACTAATAGAGAGGAACATGTTAGGACTTGAAATCATCAAAAAAGATTAATACAATCCAAAGTTATTTAGCTTCAAAATAAGCTAAAATTATGTTCAATAAAGTGTTTAAAACCCACTATTTTCCAACAATACATATAATTGTATGTATTATGTCAATACACATTATCGATAAGTGTTTTGACTGTGTTGAACTTTCTATTTTGCTAACATCCATTTTGATCTTTTCGAATTTATGTCATCACACATGATTGGAAAATATATTGAATGTTTTGTTCTTTTCGTTTTCATAATGTTCGTTTTAGTGTTTTTGAATTCTACTATTAACAGAATAAATCTCTTTTGAATCGAGATCACTCTTAATAGCATCTATGTTTTTAAATGAGAATTTAAAAACTATGAAAACTTTGTAATTAGAGATAGATTGTTGCATTATGAATATATAACAAAACAGATTATGAATAATCTCATTTTCTGCATGTTCCCATTCTCTGCATGTATATTTATGTTGTTATTATCATAAATATTATTATGAATATGATTATGAGTATTTTTCAAAAAATAGTTAGAATAGTCTTATCAAAAAATATGATTATGAATATTTTCATTTTATACAAATTTTCATTCGCTGAATATGTAAATGCAAATGTGAACTGTTTAGTCAAATAGTTAGATTTTGTTGGGCTATGTATCTTGTATTTTACTAGACCCATATTTATTATATTATTTTGGTCTATATGTAATTGAGTTGGGTGGCATTAGGAGTCCACTAAAAATTTTTATGTTTATGATTTATAATAATATGGACTGACTAAAATTTTTTAAGATTTCTACGTGTGTGCCTATAAATAGGATATTAGTGGAGCCATAGAGAGAATGTCATAAGTTGAAAAATTGCGAGGTTAGCTGATATAGAGAAGGGAGACATGTTCTGTACTCTTTTCCATTCAACGTTAGTAAATATTTTCTCTCTCGCTCGTGAACGTAGGCGGTGTGGGCTGAACCACGTAAATCTCCGGTGTTCATTTTTTTTTTACTTTTTATGCATGGATTGCTTCTATTCGCGTTCAGGGATTGGTGTTAAAATCTCAACAGTGGTATTAGAGCTAACGGTGGACGATTTAAAGCCGTGGTGGGTGTTCGGAGCAAGATATTATTTTTTATTTTCGATTCATATAAATAAAAATTATTTTATTGCACATAAAAAAGGAAGACGCAATATTGTTCGGCACACACTATTAAATTCACTGCGTTGTAGTCGTTCCGAGAAAAAAAATTGCACTGCTTGGTTTTGTTGATTTATGCACAGAACTGTCGAAGTGGATGTGGGATTTGATTTGAATGAAATTCGAGGTGATCTGATAATTCCAAAATCCTTTTGCAACATATTGATTAAGGAAACTTGATATACACGCTAGTCTTTCATGATTGGAGTTTGAAACCAATTGATCAAGTATTTGATTTGGGTTTTTTATTCTTTGTGTGCGCATTAGAGTTTTAAAATCAACAGCTTAAATTAATTTTATTACATCGGTTCGAATATATAGCAAAATAATTAAAGAAGAATGTGTATTGTAAGGTTTTTTGGCTTTGCAAACTCATTAGTACGGTCAAATTTTTATATTTCTGCACTGTTTGATTAGATTGGATTGGATAGATCGGCATAGATTATAATTGATCGGGTACAATCGGGAGCGATTGGGCACAATCAGAGTTGATTTATGCTGCATGGGACAAGGTTTACACATATCTGATATTGCAACGAGTTCGGATTGTGGAAATTGTTAGACACAAATCTAATGGCGTTGAAGAGTTCGGATTTTGTGATTGAACCTTTTAACGGCCACAACGACTTCACCTTATAGCAGCAAAGGATGAAGAACATATTGACGCGCGAAGGACTGATCAAGGCTCTCAGAAAGAAGTCGAAAAAATCAGAAACGGTGAAGGATGTAGAGTGGGAAGAGATGCGGGAGTTGGTGAATAATATGATCCAGTTGTATTTCGGGAATAGCATTCTTCGAAAAGTCATCAATGAAAGGATGAAGAACATATTGACGCGCGAATGACTGATCAAGGCTCTCAGAAAGAAGTCGAAAAAATCAGAAATGGTGAAGGATGTAGAGTGGGAAGAGATGCGGGAGTTGGTGAATAATATGATCCAGTTGTATTTCGGGAATAGCATTGTTCAAAAAGTCATCAATGAAAGCGATCCAGCGAAACTCTGGGCTAAGTTGGAGAGCAAGTACAAGTCCTAGACATTGACGACTCAGTTATCTTTAAAGAAACAATTATATGCACTTCAGATGACAAAGGAAGCGAACTTTATGGAGCACTTGGACGAGTTCAACAGGATACTGACATAATTAAATTCTATCAGCGCGAAGATTGAAGATAAGGATAAAGCAATTCTCTTGTTGGTTTCATTACCTCCATCATACGAGCATCTGAGGATTACATTGCTATTTGAAAAAAATATCCTTGGTTTATAAGAGGTTGTTGCTACATTTATATCTCATGAGATGTTGAAGAAAAGAGAGTGTGACAAATCACATGGAGAGGGCATCATGGTTGCATCAGCCAGTGGGAAAGTCAAAAGCATGAGGGGTCCAAGAAGAAAGGTCGTTCCAAGTCGAAAGATTACAAAGAGAAGTGCTACGATTGTGATCTTAAGAGAAATTGTCTAAAGTACAAGGAAGACAAGAGAAAAGAACAATTATCAGATATAGCAATTACAGAGGGCTCCGATTATGAAGAATCAAAAGTGCTCACAGTTACTTCAGGTACAGAAAAATTAGATTGGATATTAGATTTTGGATGTTCATTCCACAGGTGTGCAGTCAAAGAGTATTTTGATACGTATCATTCATGCGATGGGAGTACTGCCAGGATAACAAACAATGCAGCGAGCAGAGTTGTCGGTATAGGGACAGTGCGATTTTGCAGGCTTAATGGGACCATTTTGATCTTGACTGGAGTTAGACATGTGCCGAATCTAATAAAGAATTTGATTTCTTTGGGGGATGCTGGATTCGAAAGGTTGCGGGTTCTCATCTAGAGGTGGAGTTTTTTGGGTTTCAAAAGGAAACAAGGATGCACTGCGAGGACTGATGATTGACAACCTATACAGGCTCGTAGAAAATGTTGTGGCAGGTGAAGCAACTACCAGACATCAGATAAGTAGTATTGGTAGACGACATACACGAAAAAAGTATAAAGGTTATCAGGATGAACAACAGTTGAGAAAAAGCATACAAAATAAGTGCAGGGTACATAGAAATGACGAGGTAGTACAAGTGTGTAGGTGAGAAAATCAGATGATGTGCAGGATGCCGATAAGATGAAAAAGAAACAGTTGTTAGATGTTCACAGGAAATCTCTGGGCAACGAGACTAATACGACAGACGTGACAGGCAGGTGTACACCTCGACAGAAGCGAGTCTACTTTGCTCTTGATTTGGTTAGTGGCGGTGATATCTTTAGTTATGTGCACAAAGGGGGAGAGATGGGGCCACGTTCTTCTACAAAGTAATGAGCTTTGTAGGGCACCCGAGATGGGGTGCAGGCACCTTGATGCAAAGGTGCAGCCCATGTTATTTGGGTGTGGTAGTTCGACAACAACGGCGACAAAATTGACATCAACACCTGTTATCTTCAAGATAGTTTGCAGAATTCAAGTCAATGTGGAGATTGCTGAGCTATGTGTTTTGTATCCTATCGAGTCCATATTTATTATATTATTTTTGTCTATATGTAATTGAGTTTGATGGGATTAGAAATTCACTAAAAAAAATTTATGTATAAGGCTTATAATAATATGGACTGACTCGAATTCTTTAGGATTTCTACATGTGTGCCTTTAAATAGGACACTAGTGGAGCCATAGGGAGAATGTCGTGAGTCAAAAAATTGAGAAGTTAACTGGTAGAGAGAAGGGAGACGAGTTCTGTACTCTTTCACATTCGACGCTAGTGAAATATTATCTCTCTCACTCATTGACGTAGACCTGTGTTGGCTGAACCACGTAAATTTTCGATACTCATTATTTTTTGCTTTTTGTACGTTGATTGCTTTCGTTCACGTTTGAGAATTGGTGTTCAAATTCTAACAAATTTTGTACAAGTATGTTTGTGCATATGAATGTTTTTATTTTTTGCAACCGAACTAGAATTTAACCAACAAAATGAGAACATTTATTATTACTGATACCAAAGTCACCATAAAATGAGTACACCAACATTAAGCTTATATGTTCATAAATGTTGCATAGGAATGTCAAAATGTCATAATGTTGTTTATAGGCGAATTTAGATCCTTAAATTGTTATTTGCAAGGACAAACCCGTTAATGAATCATAAGTATAATTTTGAAATAAAGAGTAGTTAAATAAATAATATTAGATTATTTATTTACATATATTGAATTAATTTTATTTTTTACATATACAACAAATTCGACAAAATTTATATAATGAACGAATCCAATTATAAAAATATATTTATAAATTTTATTATTCCGCCTTCACAACACATACCCAATTTTCTTTTTCCTTTTTCCTTTTAGCAACTTTCCAAAATAGTAGCTATTTTTTTTAGGAGCAATTATTTTTTCCTACACGATAAATTCACGCGTATGTAATTTATAAAGTGAGTATATTTTCTATACAAAATTTTAAAATATAATTTATCATGATATAAATCTTTAAGTAAGACTAATCCCTAAATAAGTGCTCAAATAAGACTTAAGGATGAAAGACCCAAAATAAAAAATAAAAAGTTAAAAAAGAGAGCAAAATGAAATAAAAAATTAGCCCAAACGTAGACTACGCTTGGCATTCTGGTTTTTTTTTTTTTGTCTTTTTTTCATTTTTTATGAATTTTTTTAATTTTTTGGTTCAAATATTTTACCATATTGATTTATCATGTGAGAATAATTTAAAAAATGTGTCAGTTCGGATTAAAATTTAAAAAAAATTATTAAAGACAAAAAGAATAAAAAATAAAATTTTTAAAGATTAGTCTTTTTTTACACCTCATAAAAGATTTAGTTTCACAATTTTTATTTTAAAAAATTTAGTCTTATCAGATTTAAAATAATTATATTATATCTAATTTATTCTTATTTAAGAGTTAATCTTTTCTGTTTTAGACAAATAAAAAAATTCAAGTAATATATTTATCAAGTCATCATAATTGTTGAAAATAAAAAATAATACATTTTTATTTAACTAATATCTCAATTTTATGAATTGATAAATGTATCACTTATCGCCTTAGACTAAAACTGTTAAAAAAATATATACTACGGATCTAAAACTCTATTATTAGTTGATAATAAAATTTATACTAAAATTACTCTAAAAATAATCATGTTAAGTTGGTTATTTTGGTGTTATATCAATTTGGTTTAATTTTTAAATTAAATTTTTATTTATCTATCTTAAAATTTTTCAAAAATATCCTTATTAAGAGTGAAAAGAAAAATACTAAAAAAAAAAACACCTAATAATTTCCTTCACTCTCCTTAGTCCCTGCCCTTAATCAAGCCAAGGCTTAGTCTTATCAAATCTACAAAATGGCTCAAAGTATTGTTCAAATAAAAAATGTGAAGTGTACTCGGCTACAAATTTAGACAAATGTGATGTGAGATCCGCCCTATAGGATAGGATGAATGTGTCCAAATATGTTGAGAGGTGGATTTAGCAAAACTCTTCAAAATCACAAATTAAAGCAGTTCGTCCTCATTCCTTTCTTAAGCCAAGAAAAACAGTTTGGCACTCCTCATCTCTCAAACCATTTCTTCTTCTAATTTCTTCCTAAACCCATCATTCGATCACCACCGATTCATCGTCGTCGTCAACAGGACCGAAGTAATCGGGCCAAGGGAGGGCGAGTCGGGGAGAGCACCAAGTCATCGTCGCTCCATCATCGTCGTCATCGTCATCGTCATCGTCATCGTCATCGTCAAAACCAAAGGCGAAGAAATCGAGCTGCCTAGGGGGGAGGAGAGGAGGAGGAGGAGGCGGAGGCAGAGGTGGAGGCGAACGCGAGGTCTCCGACTCTCCACCTTCGCGACAATCCGCGTGAGATCTACTCCAATTTGATCCACACCTATAGCAGAACTCGAATCCGCACCTGCAAGTTATGTGCAAACACCCCACAGTTTTCTCAACGTAGATTCCGCAATTAGGGCATTTCCTCCAGCTCTTCTTCCTAGCAAGTTCCGCCGCCAACGCTTCCTCTCCCCCCAAATCTTGTCCGATCAGCACCTGAAACTCCTCGCACGCAAATTCCGAATGCCACGGAACGCGACACCGCCCGCAGATTGATCTTCGGCACGCCGGACACTCGGTCTCCTCTATGATCTCCCCGGAATCGTTCACCAACATGTCCGCACAGTCTCTGAAAGGACAATACACTCTCTGAGATTCGGGAATTAGGGACTTGCAAAGGCATTCGTCCCACCGGACGATGAGGTCTTTTGGGAGGATGCGTTGACAAGCTTCGAAATCTAAAGCGGATTTGCAATCTACTCCGGGGCAGGAAATCGTAGCTATGTTGTCTTCGATCTTGGCCGCGATGTGTTTGGTTGTGCAATCGTTGCAGAAGGCGTGAGAGCAGCTTTCGCTTGTGAACGTTTCCCAAGTTCGTTTGTCTTCAAAGCAAATTCCGCAGAAGATCCGCGAATCTGGTTCTGGGACAAGCTCACCTCCATTTGCGTTGAGAATTGCTGTTAGAGAAAAAAAGAAAAAAACACGTTTACATGATTCAAATGCCAGGAATCGAGATATTGGTGGAATTTCGCAACCTCATTTTAAGGCTTTTTTTTTCTTCCGAAAATACTAAAACATGTATCATGTCGTGTTTTATGGATTTTTTTTTTTTTTAACATCTTTTATAATTTAAATAGTTTATTTTATTTTATATTATATATTAATTTTATTATTTATTTAAAATATTAAATTAATTAAATATTTATAACTATATAAGCTGATTATATTTATTTATTATTATTTCTTATAAAATTATATTCACTATTTATTTATTTTTTAATAAATGTAATTTATCCATAGTACTATCTATATCTAAATAATATAAATTTTTTTATACAAATGATTTACTTAATAAATCGTACAAAATAAATAGTTTTAATAAAATACATGAAACTATTCCAATTGTTTTAGTTATAAATTGTTATTACTTTTAAAATTTTATATTTTAAATTATAAATTCAAATATATAATAACTCTTTATATATTTGTACGACTATTTTTAAAAAATAATTGAATATTATATATGAAAATGCCATTATTTTAAAATTTTAATTTATAAACTATAAACTATAAAATGTTATAATGTTTAATATACATATTTAATTTTTTTTAAAAGAAATTATACATTTAGAATTTTCTAATAAATATTTATCAAATAAGACACATGTTCAATATAAAATTTTAAAAAATAAATTAATAAGATCTTATTTTGTTTACCTACTGAAATTATATTGTTTGTTTTAAAATTTTAAAAATCAAACTAAAATTATGAAAATAAAATTTTACTTTCTAATTGAAGTTTAGAATAATTTAAATTAAACAGTAAAATTTGAAAGAATGAAAAATTTTTTATATAATAATATATGATAAATTTTTTATACATTTTAAAATATGAGTAAGAAGTTTTTCATAGCACGTATGTATATGAGAATATTATCATATAATGATATATGATAACATTTTTATATATTTTGAAATTTGAGTATGAAAAATTCTTACAACACGTGTATATATATATATATATATATGAGAGAATATTTTTATATACATATTGATATCTGAGTATGAAAAATTCTTTATAGTAATATGTATATTAGAATATTTTTATAAAATGATATATGAAAAATTTCTCATATATTTTGAAATAGAGTGTGAAAAGTTGAAATTTCTTATGGTACGTATGTATATGAGGATATTATCACATAGTGATATTATCATTCAGCGGTTGATACATAATATAAATGAGAAATTCTCATACATATTATGAGAAACTTCTCATGCATTTTTTTTTAATTTTATCATCCTTAACTTTAAAAAAATTGAAAAACTTATGAATGACAAAATTTTTAATATAATTTTTTTTATGTATGAGAAACTTCATATACATACTAGAAAGTTCTTATACATGCATATATATTTTTTAAATTTTATCACTCTTAATTTTAACTGAAATAAGCAACTTATGAATGAGAGAATTTATAGAACTACAAGGATGTGAACGCTTGATCGCAATTTTTATATGGGAATGAGGTGGCATCGTATTGGTAGTGGCGCTCGACCAAGACCAGGAAGTGTGAATAATACTGGTTAATATAAAAGTGAACCTGAGTATGATAAGTTTTTTATAACATATATGTATGAGAATATTCTCATCTTGTGATGTATTAAAAAAATTTTTATAACATATGTGTATATGAAAATATTCTCATATAGTGATATATAAAAAAAATTCGTAGTATATTTGTGTATTAGAATATTCTCATCTTATAATATATGAGAAGTATCTCATAAAATGTTTGTGTATAAAAATATTTTATTTTATAATATTTAAAAAGTTTATCATACATTTGATGTATGAGAAGGGAAAAATTATCTAATTTGAACAAAAATAAAAAAATTAATTTTTTACTCAATTAATAACAAATTTAAAAAAAATTAAAAGTTAATAAGCCTTTTTCTTTTTTTTCTAATCTTTTTTATTTTTTTGATCGATCTAACTTTTAAAAAATTTTATTTCTTCATAATAAAACAAATCTAAAACTCACTAAAGACCAAAAAAAAACTCTTAAAAAAATTTATAAATGGCTTTTTTTCTAAAATAAGTAATAAAATTAAAAAAAAAAAGTTTTAGTAAGCTTTTAAAAACAAATTTAAGTAGAATTATTTTAGTTAAAGTTAAAAAAATCAATAAAGATAAAAAAAATCTTATATAAACTTTCAAGTGACATTTTTCTAAAATAAATAACAACATTGAAAAAAGAAATGTGAATTTTTTTTTTGTATTTTGCATTCATCTTTTAATTTTTGTAATATAAAAAAATAAATAAAATAAATAAAATAAAAAGCTCAAAATTCCATTCACGTATGCGTCGCGCTCAAGATTCCTCGATCCAATTGAGATAGTTATTCTTACTCGGTCAAAATTTCCATAAAAGCTTTTTGGATAGATAGCATTTCCCATGGGGGGCGCTTATTGACCAACTTGGCTTTTAATTTTTTGATAATTTAGTTTTTAAGTTAGTTATTTAAATAAAATATTTATTTTTTTATTTTTGGTTTAAAATTAATAATTTTATATTTGTATATATTTGATATTAACAATTATATATAGTTGATAGTGATAGCTAATAAATAAATTATGAATAAAAGTATTATTGTATTTTAAAAATAGTAGAAATTTAAATTGAATATTCTAGATATTTGTGTTTTGATATAATTTTTTTATTTTTTTACTAAATAAATAATTTTAATTTTTTTTGCATTTTTAACCCAAAAAAAACTAAAAAAATCAAAGTTGCCGTATGTATCCAAATACTTGTGCACGGTCAGTTTTTAAAATATCTGTACTTCATAGTTAGAAACATAAAACAAGACAGTTTCAACTTTCACCCTTTCAGGTTTTTTAGTTTTGGTTTTAAAGGTGAATTCAGTAAAATATTAACTCAAAACAGTAGAGTTTCACAGATAAGGAAACAGAAGTAAACTAAAAAGAAAGGATGCTCGTGATTTCAATGACACATTCACAAAGAGTGATTTTCTTATTTCCAAAGTTGGGAGTTGTGGGTGCTTGTTAGATGTTAGACGCATAACTCGATTCGTCTTAGATTATATTGTGAATTAAAATAAATATTTTCTAAAATTTAGTGTATGAAAAAAAAAAATTTGACTCATTTTTGTTTGTGACCCGATTGTGAGTTAATTTTTATATTTATTACTTCAGTTGGAGTTTGTTTTATTATAGCTTGTGGCACCTCTTATTATAGTAAAAATCACTGCAATTCTATGAATATAGTCATAATCTCAGATGAATCACGTAAGTCATATTTTCGTGTACGTGATTACTTGATATTTTCTGTTGTTTTTCAATTTCTATTGTAACAGTGCTTTGGTAACATTAACGCTAAAGAAAATTATTGTGTAATATATTATGTAAGCGCTAATAATTGAGGTATCACTCATCTTGGGATTACCTCTCATTCTTAATGCCAATAAATACTGACCAATCATCAATTTCTTTTAGGCATGAGTAGCAATACTATCCTGAATTTAAAGTACTGCACAAAGTTTAGGCCTATACATAGTATTTATTGTTAAAATTAATAATTTATAAATTATAATTTATAATATAAATTATAATTTATAATATAAATTATAAATAATTGATAAAAATTGTAATTTATATCTAAAATAGAAGAAAAAATCATTATAATTTGCAGTAAAAGTTGTGAGTATTTAAAAATATATATATAATTTATAATTAAAATTAGTATTAAGAAACCAGAAGCTAAAAGTGTATTTTTTGGTCCAACATGCCCTTTAGCAACCGGTAACTCATTTTTATTTTAAATGCCTTAATTATATGATGTATTATTTTATATAGAAATCGGTGATGTATTTTGCATTTGATACCCCTGATTCTAGGATGTACATTAATCACATGATCATTTTGACTTATCACTTTGTTTATAAAAAATATTATATTCTCCTTGATTTTAGATATCAATTTCACAAATGTTGATTTGTACAATATTTTGTAATTTAATTAAGCAGACATATTTTCCTATTTAGAGAATATTTTTTAGCGCATGTATCAAAATTCATCAAAACTTATTAAAATTCGAAAGTGACAAACGATTTAGTTAGAAACTGAAAATCAACTAATTTTTCTGGCTTGGAATAGATTTTAACTCAATTTTCAATTTGTTCATTGTCATTTTGTTATGCTCACGGTATTATTCACGTTTACAATTCAAAAGTTTTTCAAATTTTTACTAGTATGTATATGTTGTTGTTAGATTGAATTGTTTTGATTTTTTTTTTAAATATAAAATTATCCATTTGTGGATATAAAATAAATTTTTTTTAAATTTTTTTTTTTTCAATTTGTAGATATGAAATCAATTATTTTTCTTAACGTTTTTTGTTCAATTTGTGGATATTTATAATTCGTAGGCTATTTATAATTGAAAAGAGAAATAATAAAATAATAAATAAATAAACTATAACACATAATTTATAAATACGAACATTTCTCTATAATTGTTTGAAACAAGTGATAAAACAATATGTAAAGTAAAATAATAAAAAGGAGCAAATTGACAAAATAAAAGGGCAAATGTACAGTTTTTAAACATGAAATATATAACAAGTATTTTAGTTTTTTAAATTGGAATCGAACTATTTTTATTACTTTTTGTTTACTCTAATTCAAAGATACCGAGTTGGACTTCAATTTTTAAACTCTTAAAATTGTTTAGCTCAAAATTGAACGGTAAACACTCGGTATTCCTAACCAAGGGACACTTTATTTTTACTTTATTTATTTCTTCATACTCACATGACTACTTGGTGAATTTCACAGCAACACTTGGTTTGGGGCTTATAATTTATGCCGAGTAAAGAGTAAAAAATAAGTATAAAAAATGAGATGTTTCTAGCTTTATTCATTCCTAATTTGTTGATCCCAGTTTCAACTTTTCATCCCCCAAACTATTTTTCACATGAACTATTCTCACACTCCAGGAGAAATACGATAGTGATATATTTGAAAAAAATAAAGAAGCAAACACGTTATAAAAGGCAACATAAAGCTTACTTTATCATTTGTGTTGCTTTATAAAAGGCGCAATTGGATTAGGGAACTTTAGATAAAACAATGCACAAAACTTAACGACAAAGGAAGAGTTCTCTCCTAACTCGAAGGGTTTAAGATTTGAGATTTAATTTAATTTTTTTTTTAAAGTTTCAAGTTCGAAATTTTTTAAATGTTATTAATATTTTGAGATAGTTCATACAAAATTTTATATCAACTTTAGTTAGGACCGCTTTAAGTAGGCAGTGAGGTTGGCACTCTAAAGATTAATCAAAATGCGTATAAACTAACCTAGACACATTGACATATTAAAAAAAAAAAATTATCTTCCTGCAATGTACTATACTGTACAATATCCTAAGTTTCTGTTATGTTCTTATGTAGTATTTAGTATTGTTAAAATTAGTAGCATATAGATTGTAACTTATAATAAAAGTTGTAAGTGTTTAGTAAATATTATATTTGTTAATAAAGTAGAAAAAAAGTAATTATAATTTATAGTAGTAATTATAAATTAAAATAAATTATAACTTATAACTAAAATTAATAACATAAAACTAAAAACTATAGCAGAAAACACTCCCTTACTGCCTGTGTTTGGAGATTTTGTTAGGGATAAATAAAAAATTCTAAATAAATTATATTGATCTCTTTTTAACACGATTGAAAATACTGACATTTCAGTTCAAATTTTTAAAATTGTACACTGGTCTCAATTATCAATGTTATCCGATTAACACTGTATAATTTTTTTTAATTTTACCTAATTTCTCTTGCAAATAATGGTATACAGGATAAAGGATTCCTATTCTTTAGTGAGGGGCTACGGAGGCGGGGACAGTGCTACACTTAAAAGGGCTGTATTGCCGTGCTGCGTTTTATTCTAGTTATTTGGTAAATAAATTTCTATAATTAAATCTGTTTATTACGCAGAATTTATCGAGTTTGTTTAATATGTAAAATTTCAGATTTATCCGATACCTGTAGATAAGTGATTAAATAAAATCTCATAATATTGTTTTATAAATAAATAAATAAAAACTATAATTTTTTAAAAAATATTATTAAACAAATGTTATTTAATCACTTAATTACAGATATCGGATAAATCTAAAATTTTATATACTAAACAAACTCGACGAATTCTACATAATAAGCAGATTCGATTATAAATATTTATTTACCAAATAAGCCCAAATAGAGCGCAGCACGGTGGTGCTGCCCTTTTAGGCACAGTACTATCCCCAAATCCAGAGTCTATTGGAATGGTTTATTCCGATCGAAAGTCATAAAACTATAAAAATAATAATTATTTTGATAAAAAGTTGACAAATATATTAAACGTAACCAAACACTTCCGAATGGGGACTAGTCAAGGTGTGAGGGTTAAACCCAAACACTTTTTATATATAATAACCCTCCATTAATAACAAACGTATGAAATTTTGAATGATCTCTCATAAATATTTTCTCTCTCAAGACTCAACTAACTTGAGTATCGGAGGGTTTTCCGCCAACCACGGGGGCTTATTTTGCAGGTATGTCAGTATAGAACACTTGAGAGCTCAGTCGTCTTCAATCTCTCATCAAGCTCTTAATAATTAATCGAAAGATGAAATAATTTGGATTCTCTCAATAGTTATTCCGCGTTATGTCGATTATAATCCAATTATATACAATTTATTATAAAGGTAAAATTAATTAAAAAAAAGTTAGATGCACATATTTGAACACATAATCGACTGTACTCCTCTCACGTAGGGTGAATCTCACAATTATGTAAGATTCACTCCATGTGAGAGAAATATGTTTGAATTTATATTCGGTAAATTCGTATGTAATAGAACTCAACTAATTATGAGTCTATAATTAACAAGCATAGGGTAGATTAGCATTTGAGATACTTGATTGAATTGAGTGAGTTTTAATAACAATTGTTAATTGAAGAGATCATTCATTATTTAAAATATAATGGCTTGCAGGGAATAAAATGGAAGGATTCTCCGAACCCTATGATGAATTGTCACTTGTAAAACGTGATGAAGAGAAGAAGTTTACCAAATCGTTCCGGCGACTCTCCGGTCAGATCTGCAACAGTATCACCTCTGCGCTTTTCCTCAGACAAAGTGACTAGAACGATCACGATGAACATGCTAAAGTACACCAAAATGACGATTGTTCGGCACTCCAGTGGTACGCCGAACTCCGACCAATCTCGCCGGAAAACAGCGAGGGAGTGATTGAAATTGAACAGACTCGCATTAGTCCCTGAGTAGGCTGCCTCGAACGACGGCAATTGCTTCCGTAGGTGGAGAAGGCTTATCAAACTAGCCGGAATTTGACCGGGGAGTTCGTCCTCCGCCAGGAACACGGAGTTGAGACCAGGTATTAGACCGGTAAACATTTTTGCCGGCGAATGGATTACGAGATAGAGGCCTTGAACTGTGCGAGTCCGCTACTAAGCTACTAAGACTTCCACAAGTGACAAGAGAGGAGTGGATTTGTAAATAAAAGAGTATTTTGGTAAAAAGATTGCAAGTAGGCCCGTTAGGTTGTGTTTTTCGAAAATAACTTATAGAGAATTATAATTTCAAAATTTTAAACTTTTAAAAAATAGCAATTAGGTATTCTTCTTTCTGGATAGGTTTCTCTCCACTTCAATTATGGACCAGAGAGGTTCATTTGAAGTTTTTTAGGGTCTAAATAAATATATTTTGATAATTTAAATTATTTATTTTATTGTTTTTAATTTATGTATTATTATTATAAAAAATTAAATTAATCAAATATCGTTAACTACTAAAACAAATCACATTTGTGTTAATAAAATAAATAATAAAATAAACATCACATCTTATTTTTATTAACGCAAATGTGATTTGTTAAAGTGTTTAACGATATTCGATCGATTTAATTTTTTACAATAATAATATATAGAGTAAGAATAATAAAATAAATAATTTATATTATTAAAATATATTTATTTTAAATATGGAAAAACTTTAATAGGACCTCTAAGGTCCATAATTGGACTGGAGAGATGTTGGAATCTGTGAATTTCATTGGCCATTGAAATCCAAATTTCAATAGCTGAATCAATTACAATTGAATTGACCATTCAATTGCAATTGAATTCAGGAAACCAACAGCCATGAGTGGCTATTGATTTCCAGGGAAAAAACCCTCCTTAATGAAATGGCTAGTTACATTCTTCACACATAGAAGAGGAAGAGACAGAGTCTCAGAAGAGGAAAAGGAAGAGACAAAGAAGAGGAAGAGACAAAGTTAAGAGCTCTGAGGGTCAGCTTGGAATTCAATAGCCATAAGTGGCAATTGAATTCTCTGTAACCCCTCTCCTTCTTGAAGAGGGTATATAAGGGTCATCCTACAGGAAAGAAAGAGAGAAACAGAGAAACACAGAACTACTGTAAACAGACAGAAAGCAGATAGACGGTGAGAGACAGACGGTGAGAAAGAAGAGATACAATTCTCAGGTTACGGAGCAAGCTGCAAGAGAGAGAAAGACAGACGGAGAACGTTCGTAGCCGATCCTTGGTGGTGTTCCGAAGATC
>JAOTRH010000018.1:3477364-3488799 GCA_034768845.1 Heliamphora exappendiculata | reverse complement strand
GGAGTGAATTTTTGTTTTTGATCCAACCAACTTATGAATTTAAATAATTGTGAAATTCCATATTTTGACTAAGTGTCTATGTGTTTCTTCTGTTGAAAATTGCTCTTCCTTTCTACTTTTATTGGTCTGACTTTTAATTCTCATGTCCTCCGCTTCCTCTTCTATTGTGGCTGTAGTGTCTTCTTTTCTCTCGACGAATTTTAGTTCTTTGTACTATTTACTAACCTCTGCAGCTACTAGTTCTTTTTCTTCTTCTTCTTCTTCTTCTCTATTTTTTTTAAAAAAAAATCTTTTTTTCCTTATTTGTTGAGAAATTAATAAATTACGAACCCAACGGCTCTCTCAAGGGTGTGTTGAACAAGTACACAATGATTTGTAAGAGAGAGTAGATAATCAAATATTAATTTCTCACTTTTAATTCTACAAAGAGGTTAATTCTCATAATTTGAACTCGGGTCATAATGTTGGAAACAGATGCCTGCTTTTCATTTCACGACCTATTGTCAAAGTCTACATACTCCAATGATCTCGAAGGCATGATGGACTCTCTCCCTCTTTCTACCTAGAAACTAAGGGCGTATTTGGATTGCAGGATTATTGCAGATCGAATTGAATTAAAAAACATGTGGAGCTCACAAATTAGTTTTTATCTCCTCAGATAGCTAATCCTGCGTTTGTATGCAGGATTAAGACTAATATCCGATAAATGAGAAATTAATAATATATTATTCATTGTATTAATAATATTAGACTCCCATGATATTATAATATCAAGCTATACATTATCTTCTCTATTTATTTAACGGTAAAAAATAACTCTACAACTGTTATTCTATTCTTCATCATATTCTAACCAAATATAATTAAATTTCTCACTGTACATATATCATAATCTCTTAGTATTAATAAAAATATGTAGAACCTACATTATTATTTCTTTCTCTTATTTTTTTTAATTTCATCTAGCATACCAAACGAATACTAAGATTTTTCAACTTCCAAAAGAAAGGAGGTGATGATAACCCTCTCTTGTCGTTTCTCTCTTCTCAAATTTTCTTCTATATCTCCTCTTCAATTCCCTTTTTCTCTATGTAAATGTAGTTGGCGATTTTCGGGTGTCTAGAAAAAACCACCAAATGTTTGTATTTTCTGTTTTTTTTTGTTAGTTGGTTATTGTTTAAAGTTGGGCTGGGACACTTTGCATTTTATCATCTTATTGCATAACCTCTTTTTTTGCATTCCTTTAGACGTTTTCTTTTTGGCGC
Organism: Heliamphora exappendiculata; assembly: GCA_034768845.1. Classification (NCBI taxonomy): domain Eukaryota; kingdom Viridiplantae; phylum Streptophyta; class Magnoliopsida; order Ericales; family Sarraceniaceae; genus Heliamphora; species Heliamphora exappendiculata. The sequence goes on along the minus strand of JAOTRH010000018.1, from coordinate 3,487,534 downwards.
TCTCTGAGCCCTTGAGAGGCGCTTGAGCGCTGCCTTGGCGCTCGTTAGGCACTTGCCAGGCGCTCAAGCACTAACTTTGTGATAAGCCTTTCAGTAGGCTCCACTCGCTGAGCGCCCTCTAAGCGCTCAAGCGCTGGGTCAGCGCTCTTTAGGCACCTTTTAGGCGCTCGAACGCTAAACCCCTCAGGCTTGCCCCTTGTTTTTCCAGTGAACTTCGCTCGCCATACACCCTTTAGGCGCTTGAGCGCTGGCATAGCGCTCGTGGTGCGCTCAAGCGCTATGCCTTTGTTGGTGTTTCTTTTGGCACCTCCAATAAGGTATGCTTACTAAGCGCCTTTAGTGCGCTTGAGCGCCTTTGTGAGCTCGCCTTGCGCTTGCTTTGAGCTCGAGTGCTTCATCTTGTGCTTGAGCAGTGCTCATGGGTCAACCCTAGGTCAAACGCTCGCTAGGTGTTTGGGCGCTCTGAGCCAGTTTTTCTGTCACTTTTTGTCCTGAACCCTAGTAGTATATAAACTTTGGCTTTTTCTCATTTTAGGGTTACCAAAAGAAATTTTTAGAGTTTTGATTGATAGATTTGACACTTTTGACTTCCATTCATCTTGTCAAACTTTTGTCTATTCTCTTGTAGCAATTTAGGTGCATTTCATCTCATTGAAGTGTATTCATAATCTAGATTGTGTTATTCACTTACACATTACTCTTTCTACACTTTTGGTCATTCATCATTATTTTAAACTTGTTCGAATCAGATCTTAGCCATTGAGTTACTTAGATCGGGGAGTTAAAACGACTTGGATCTGTGAAATCACGAAGGAGCTCGGGGAGCCGTCTTAAACAAAAAAGTTAGGTCGTCGTTGTGTAACAGGTGTAATTCTTTTATTATTGTAACTTATATCTTTTTTATTCATAGTGAAAAGTGTTTTGTGTGTTAGTGTTGTGATTTTTATCTCGGATTCTACCTAAGGGTTTTCACGTTATATCTCGTATTTTTTTCTTATAGATATTAGTTATTTATTTTTTTAAAAAAATAATCTTTTTAATTTTAAATTATCCAAGAATTAATCTATTCACCCCCTCTAAGATTAATCGGGTTTCTTTACATAATTTCACTATATTCAAATCTCTATTTCATTTTTTCATCTTTTACTTTAATTGCATTTTTATGTATCCTCTCAAATCTTTCTTTTCTCAATTCAGATCTCCATTTTTTTTTCTTCATGTGTTGTTCACTACCCCAATCTTCATGAGTAGCTCTTTCATATTTGAATGTCTACCATATCAACATAATAAATTGATGCAGGTAATACTAAAATTGAGATTAAACGACTACTTTCGATATTCAGTAAAAAGACTTTTTACAAGAGTTTGGTGAATATTATAATACCATTATAATTTATTATAGAAGAAAAGTGATGATGTGCGACTTATGCTAACGAGTTTTTTATTCTTTATTTGTTAGGTTTTTTAGTGTCTTTAATAATGTCTCATCGTAAGAAAACTTCTAGTCCTCATTATATAAGGTTATGTTTTTCATTTGTCAAGGGTTCTTTTCTTCGTGCGTGAAAGTCTTTTTTTCTTTTTTGAGAAGTTATCTTGATACATCCAATTTATCTTTTCAATTGACTTTATATCAAATTTACAGTACATTTAGGTTTTTTAATTTTTTTCTGATTAAAAAGCATACACTCCAAATAATTATAATTGTAATTGAAAAATGAGAAGGAAAGAAAGAAAAAGTCTATACAAACAACCAAAAATTAGGTATAAGAAAAGAAGAGAAAAATGAAAAAGAAAAGTGAAAAGAGCCAACATACCCGTGAACAAAAGCGGCATTGGTGGGGTCAGAGCAAGATATATTATATTGATTTGGTTTTTGGCTCTTCTATGAAAAACAGAACCAAAGGGGGGAAAAAAATCAGGCTGCTGGGGGGCTTGCATATGGATGAGGGCACAAGGGAATTTTTTGAGAGCCCCAGAACCACCCTAATTTGATATGGGTTTGGGATAAAATGACTCGAACAAGAGAGTTGCTAAATGTAAACAAAAGTCCCACTTTTGTTTAATACACTCACCACAGGTCCACAGGCATTGACAAACAATTGTATTGATAGATGTACTCGCCGAAAAAAATAGGTTTCAGTCCAAGGTTTAAAAAATTAAATTTTAACGTATAAAATTTAATTGTGTAATTTTTTTTGAAAATATTTTATAAATAGATAAATTTATTTAAATTCTTTATACATATTTTCAATAAAACAAATAAATTTATCTGTGTGTGTTATTTATATGTACTTTCCATAAAAGATAGATAAATTTATCTGTATTCTTTATTCATATTTTAAAAAATTAAAAATAAATTTATTTGTATTCTTTATACATACTTTCAATAAGACAGATAAATTTATCTGTGTTTTTTATACATATTTAAAAAAAATAAAAATAAATTTATTTGTATTCTTTATACATACTTTCAATAAGACAGATAAATTTATCTGTGTTCTTTACATGTGTTTTTCAATAAATGACAGATAAATTTATTTGAATTCTTTTTGCATATTTTAAAAAAATACAGATAAATTTATCTGTTCTAAGGTATTTTTATCTCAAAAGGGCCTTGCGTGTTAAAACTTTTATGAGGATAGATATTACTTGATAAAATTTTTTATACTGGATAAAAAATAGTAAACGATTTATAAATTGAATTGTTTACTAATTTTTCAAAAAAAAATACTTATTTAACAGTAAACCACCTTTAAATTAAATTGTTTACCAATTTTTCTATAAAAAAAAAACGTACTTAAAAGCTCTCCAAAACAAATTGCTCAGGACAGCACCGTGGAAAAAGATCGAGCACTATTTGTACAATGGAGGAAAAAAATAACATTATTTTCCTGCACCGTGTGCTGAAGTCCGAATTTGATATGGTAACCATCATTGTTAGCTATAACTCAACAGGTAAATGAGTTGATAATCGACCACACTTCAAAAGGTAAGAATCTTGAGTTATCATGTTTCTCACAAATCATAACTTCATAGAGTGTATCTGTGTGACATTGTACATAGTTCCAGAATTTTCCCCTTAAAAAAAAACAAAAAAACAAAAATACCTGTAGATGTACTAGAAAAAAGTTCAACCAGGCTAATCAAAATAATAAAGGTTATTCAAAGAATAAAAAAAAAAAAAAAAAAGACAGCTCAACAAGTAAATCAGCAAGAGTTCACATTTCCTCCATGTGACAGTTTCATCTCTATCATATTTGAAGGTACAAAGTTAACAGAAACATCCACCTTTGAGGGACAAATAATCAAATAGCAGTGGTTTGAATTTATGAGCATTTGTCTCAAAAGAGATCTTAAGCCTGAAACCTATTACACATACCCTATCTCTACACTGTGCTTCCCAGTCACCAAAATGTGTAAAACAAAAGAAGGCACAGCTTGAAGGACATGCCATGACTTAAATACTAAACACTAATACACAACTTCTCAGAGTAACAGATCATTCAGTCTGATAACAATGTATTTTTCTACATCAAATACAAGGGATATAGATCAGCCAAGGTATATATTACTGCTACATCTTGAACTCAGTAAAGTTTGCGGGGAAATCACTCTGTTTAGGGGGGAAAATGTAAGCAATTGTCTCAACAAACTGAAGCCCATAAAAGGGTGACCAAAGCTTCCAATATATAATCACTGTATATAGAAAGTGTAGAGATATGAGGAATTGCCTGATCTTTCGCCTGCTGCCTTCATTCGATCAGCTAGGTATCAATTAATAGGAATTGACATGCTGACAGTCGTAATTCCTTAAAAAGAAAGAATGATTAATGATTTATGCGTAAACGTAACTTACGATGTTAAATTTGCAGCCATGCAATTCATGCACCAATTCCATTTGAAGATATTCTTCCCACACGAGTATTTTTCTTGTAAAGTGGTATCCTCACCCCGAGCTCCCTAAGCCGGTTGACAATGTCATAAAGAAATTCAAAAGTGAGTTTGGATTGCGCATTAAGGTCCTCTCTTACATGCGGATGAATCCTGAACCATTCTCCCAGCAGCTTGTGCACGTGAGAACGGACCATTCTCCACGGGACGGTATGTTTCTCACAAAACTTCAAATATTCTACCAACAAATCAGCTTGGTCTAGTTTTCCATCTTCGTTGCTTTCTTCACTGCCCAATACCCACTCAGCCGTTCGAAACCCAGCAAAAAGAGCAGGATTCTCAAGGAGAGACTCTGCCGAGAGCACCCCATTGGCTCCTGTCTCCTCCAAACACCTCTGAACATCATCCATGTGTCTTATATTCCCATTGGAAAGGACTGGGATTCTGACAGCATTTTTGACGGCCTTTATAGCACTCCAGTTGGCCTGGAATTTCTTTCCGTCCTTTTCATCTCTTGTGCGACCATGAACTGCTAAGAGAGAACAACCAGCATCCTCCAGCATCCTGGCATAGTTTATTGTATGTTGTAAATCTGGAAAAATGCGAATTTTGCATGAAACTGGGACATTGAGGTTGAGAGCCAATTTTTCTACCAGGGACTTGATGAGTGGGAGATTATCCATTAAGAAAGCTCCATAGTTCCCTCGCCGAGCAATACGCTGAGGACACCTGCACATAAAGAAGGCATATAAACAAATTAAGCAATTGAAATCATCAGTAGAACGCTCTTGAAAAACAATTTATACAGATAATTGCTAGAGCATCAGGAGCCTAAAAAACAAAAAGAAGAGTACCAAAAACTGTCAGTCTGGAACTGGAAATGCAGAATGTAAAACCACCAGAATCTTTTTCATAACCAAATGGTCTAACAACTCTTCAGCAACATATCAAGGAAAAATTCACATAATTCTAACATCTCTATTAATTGACAAATTAGATCAACAGCGATCTTGTCAATGGGAAAAACATCAATATTGACCTCCATATGCAGGATCCATACGTGCAGATATGATGGCAATATGAATACAAGTTTGTGAGGGAAAAAAAATTGTTCTTAGTAGCAAGCATGATTTTTTTGGATGAAGTTTGGGAAATAATTAATAAAAACATTAAGTTATAGTCAAAACATCGTAAGATATATGAGTGCATAACAAGCATATGCCTTGTAAAGTTCATAAAGCACATCCAATCAGAAAATAGAAACACTAATCAATATAATATCAATCAATAAGTGATCACTGGATTAACATTATAACCAATTACATTAAAAATATTAATAGTATTTAACATTACATATGCTCACATACGCATAGTTGTACTTTAAACTATGCACATTTAAATATTTACGTATACTTATATTTATTGAAAATATGAATGAAGACACTAACACATTAATTGAGGTGTGGATGGTATTCAGCAAAGTGGAAAGACCGTGGGCCCTATCGGAAGATGATAGGCACAAAGATGGCCAAAGATCACCAGAGATGGAAGCCAGAGTAGTAATCTTAAGGGAGGAGAGTAGTGGAGAGATTGCAGCTCAGTGCTTCAGCCAGGAGGAGATATGGCCATAGGAATGATCCTTGTATATAGGGAGGGTCCTGTTTTACAGTGTGGCCGAATCAAGGAAGCCAGCCAAATTAGCCGATCACTATCTCATATTCTTAAGGAAAGGTGGCTCAACCCCTTGGTTTCACAACTTAAAGGTTTCTCACCAACCAGCACCACTTGCGCCAGACATTGGGGGTCGTATCATGGGACTGCAATTTTAAGTATGACAAGTCTCAAGAGCTGTACCAGGATGGCTGTGGATGAGCTGCAGTGTTGGGTATGCTATGATACCTGATATATCGTGCCTTGGTCAACACTAGTATGGTTTTCTGTTAGTGCCCATCTCTAAAATTGGTCAACGTACAGTAACCCCGAGTGTCTCAACACTCTCAACAAGGCCCGTATGTCAGGTTCCAATCCACATGTCCTCCACTGATCCCCAACAGAGTGCCTAGGTCCTGATATCTACCTAGGTTGTTGCAATGAGGCCAATGAATCCTGAAAGCAGTCTTGGGAATTGCCCTATGGAGATTGTGAGAGCAAGCCGAGTGGGTGGCCACAAGAAGGAAGAAATGAGCTCAATAGGGCAAATAGCAAGTCCCTAGCCATAGGCAAGGTTTTAAATCGCAGTATCGGCCGGCGTAACGGTCACAGTTGCATATAACGGATATCAAGTGTATCGGTCAACCTGTAACGAGAATCGGGCGTTGTAAACGTGAATTTTTTTCAAGCGCTAGCAAATTGCATAAAACTCATTGATACACATATTTTAACTTTATTTACTACAAATTGTTTATAATTGTTTTTAATTGCTATTTGGACACAAAAAAACATATTTTCTAGAATTTACGTTGTTTGAAAAATTTTAAAAAATTACGATATTATTGTATGGTAAAAGAATTTCACTAAGTATCTATAATATTATAAATACCAATATAATTGATAATTTTTTATAACAAAGATAAACAAAAAAATAATATTGATTGTGACAGTAACAATGTCAATGTCATGCATGATGCATACTTTAAAATTATAATATAATTATACATTAATAAATAACAATTCAACATTTTAACATATTACTATTACTAACAAGATATTATTTTAAAAATCACATACTAATATTCATTTAATTTTTATTTAAGTAACAAAAATGGCACACCTCTCACATCTAGAAAAAATGGCGTGGTTCATAAATGTCATGATCATGATCATGATCCTGATCATCATCATAAATTTGCTGGCGTGGTTGATGTCTTTGGCGGTAACTAGAGGTTCTACCTCCAGTATCCATCGTATTGCCACTACTTGAAGATTCAGGAGGCTAATAAACATAACCATAAGGAATTGATGGCCAAAATAATCCATAATCATACTATGACGTATCATACTAAGGATAGTAAGCCACAAGTAGTTAATGATAAGCTGCAGGAGGTGGATGTTAGTAGAGAGGGGGTAGCACAGGATAGTATAAAGGTTGAGACCCTTGAGGGTCCTGAGGGTACATGAGATGTGGTCGTGGCTCTCGTGGGTAATGGTTAGGTAGTCTTCCAAATCCAAGCTCTCTAAATTGGGGTATAACAGGATGATCATCATAGTTGTCACGTGCCTCACCTAATGATCGACGTCTGTGTCTTCGGTAGTGCATCAAATGAGTATCATCTCCAATCTCCTCTTCATCACGAAAGGCATGCATTCCAAGTTCTCCACGAAAAGATGAATTGCCTCTATCGGTATTAGTATGCTTATATTCAGAGGGTACACATTCATGTTGCCTATCACCAGCATTGCCTCCATCAAGGGGTGAGTTGGTATCAGTATGGTTACTACTAAGTGGACTCAAAACCACCGTCGTCACCACCGGATGCATCTGCAGAAGAGCTATTTTGTTCAGTTGATACTTGGTTGGTTACATCATCATGATGATGATCATCATCATCATCAAGATTCAACCAATCAGAATTATCTTGTCAATCTAATATTGATTGTTCTCTCTCTTGTAACCATGGAGCAAGTGGATCATCTTTTTCAAAGATGTAGTCAAGATTGATTGGATTGAAATGATCATCTATCTCCTTTTGACTCCTCCTTGTAGTATGTCTGATTTTCAGTCGCATGTTGTAGTACGCAAAGACAAGTTTCTTTAACTTCATGTATTTCTATCGATTCCTTGTCTTAGTGCGGATGAGACCGAAAGTACTCCAATTACGCTCACAATTAGAGGCCGATGTAGTTTGACTCAATACTTTCACAATAATTCTTTGAAGGTCAAGAGCAAATGTACCATAATGGATCCGCCATTTAGCTATATTAACCAAAATAAAAAAAATGCATATTAGTAATAATAACAAATTGAGAAATATAAAAGTTAATTTATAATAGTGGATTACTGTTGCATAACTTACATTATTATATTACCAAGATTTGAATGATGCACGGCTCGCTGGGTAATTACCGTACCAAAAAAATCTTGTTTATCTCGAAACTGCAAAATCTATTAATATTGCAGACAATGTCGTTAGTATTATTATCAAAATATCACTTACTATTATTATTGGTTACTTGATTTAATATGATAATTAAGTAATTAATTTATTTGATTTATAGCTCTAATGCAATTGTCAATGTCAAGCTCCAACGTTTGTATAACATTTTTAACACCGTTCATAACTTCCGTGTGGTTGGAACGACTTTTCCCATATTGAAATTATAGATTGAGAAAATAGTCTGTCAAATCAAATGATTAAAATGTCAATGACATTTCAATTTTCAATTAGATATTGTAAATGTTTAAGTTAACTCACCAGCTGCATGCAAGTCGTGGTGCAGTTGAAAATTTCATCTTTTATCAAGTATTTTTCAATAATCCTTGTAGTACCGACAATTCTTTTGAATGGCGAGTTTCGCCCTCTCCATAGCTTCATAAATAAAACTCATGGTAGGTTTCTCGTCGCCATTTACCAGTCGAAGTATCTTAACAAGAAGTTCTTGTACTTTCAAAATTTCATTGGCTTTAATCCAGAAGTCCCCCTCCATCACCTTCTTTCGCACTTCACATCCCTTTTCATGTCTGTCCCTGCCCCATTTAAAATTTCTCCACTCGCTAGAATGTAAACATCTCTTGCAACTACCTTTGTGTCTAACAAGGCTTTCTAATATAATAAAATTTGTAGCAAAACGCCTGATGGCAGGGCGCAGCAATTCCCTATCATTGGTAAATTTCTTCATTAAATTCACAAGCTAATTGTATTTGTAGATGAAACTAGTGATTTAATTGATTTTATTTAACACTTTTTCCACACTATTTTTCTTACCAATATCCCCAAATATGAGATCAATGCAATGAGTTGTGCAAGCTATCCAATATAGATGTGGCCTCTTCTCCATAAGTTTTTTTCCTGCAAGCTTCAAAACGGCTTTGTTATCCCCGTCACAACTTATACAACATATTTTTCTCCAATCTCAACAACTTTATCGAGTAGGCTCAAATAGTATTCTAATGTCTTACTAGGCACATCTGTGGCATCATTGGACTTGTGAAAAATTGTTCTTAGATTGCTCTAAACTAGGAAATTAATTATGTGCTTCCTAGTAGACCATGTCCATCCATCACACATTATTGTCATGCCTCTCTCCTTCCAAATAAGCTTGTGCGACTCAATTCACTTTTTGATTAACTTATACTCTCTAAATAAGTAAACTTCAATTACCTCATATGGAATAGAGAGTTCCACATTTGGTCCCACTTCTCTAGCAACATCTAACATTGATTTGAACCAATGATTGAAAACTACATTGGTTAAATGCCGACCATAGATGAGAAATTGACTAACTGCCCTACCTAATTTTGTCCTCAAAGTCTTCATAACTTTTGTAGGCAGTTTTGATTGCTTTTGTTTACCTCGATGTAACATCGGATCAATTGCAGCTAATCTCGCTTCTGGTGTGTTTGGATTTACCCACTTCTATTTGTCACCAGTACTACTACTTTCTTGAACATTAGCAGATTGACGCCCCAATCTTGGCAAACTTGATGCTCCTGTCGAACCTATCCTGCTACTACTTGTATTATATCTTTGTCCAAAACATGTTGCAAACCTCTGTCTTTCCTCTCGCTCTCTATACTCTCTTATACTCTCGCCTTGCCATAGTCATTTCAGGATCTTCATCATCACAAAAATATTAATACCTCCTCTACTATCATCATCATCATCATCATCATCATCATACTGCCATTGGAAGCTCTAATTTGTGCAGCTAATTCTTCTCTTTGCTTCTTAGTGTCAATTTGTTTCTCCTTCTGGTCTCGGAGGTGTCTCATAATTTCTTTCCTAATTTCTATAGACACATTTGGGCACGTTTAATTTGTCCCGTCAGTTGAGTCAAGTATTGCTTTAATCTAGTTATTCTTTTAGTATCCAACTTTTCAAATAATTTGCAATACAGTTTATGCTTATTATTTGGCACTGGATCTGCAAAATTCTATCCAATATTATCACTAGGCTCTGCCCTGAATTTTCACATGGTATTGTGATTTTATTCATTCTGTATTAATATTTTATATATTAAATTAGCAACATAAAATCCGAAAAAGGGCATATAATAATAATAATATTATTTTACGATTTTTATATACCATAAACAAAGTTACTAAAGTAATATTACAATACA